>JBAMNC010002092.1:0-223131 GCA_037902135.1 Cetoscarus ocellatus | reverse complement strand
GATTTTCATTGGAGGACAATAAGGAGTGGACATTAACGGTCAGAATGTCATTAGAAACTTGATCTGCTCAAGTTAACATCTAAGTCAAAGTTATCACTACTTCATTTTTAAATCAACAAATCTATACTTGAACATCAAACTCGAAGTAATAATAGCCTACATACATGAATTTGTAAATCTGGACAGGAATATCTGAGTAGAGACATATAAAACAGTGTAATATTTGTGTGTAGTCTGGTTTATTCTAGTGGGTATAATCTGACATACTCTGATGATGTTTGTCCCCTTAGGGCCTCCATACACTGAAGACATTTCTACTGCAATTTGACCAGATTAATACACCGTCCACTGAAAACAGCTCTGAGACCCACAATGGGCCTCCACCTACAGGTTGGGAACCGCTGCACCAGTAGACTGTATTTGAAGCTTGATCCTTCAAAGAATGTTCTGATATCATGGAGAATAAGTGATGGAGGATCCCTCAGGGTGAATTTATTATTTAGAAAACAGTGAGTGAGTGAAAACAAGAGCTGGACTGATGAAGAATGTAGAGTTTTGATGAATGAAAGGCTGACTCGTCAGTTTTTTGAAGTCTTTGTGTTCACTTAAACCGGGCACATGAGCTGTCAAGCCGTGTGAATGGTAAAATCACACAGAGTGACTGATGATCCCTCACTGTCCCCTACGATGTGCGTCTATCTGCGTCTTTACGCTCACCGGCAGACGGAGGAGCGCACACACACACACACACACGCTGAGAGAAAGTGAAAGTCACACAAGCATGCTGCTATACGTATCCTTGCGCATTTTGTAGTGGTTATATGGTATTTCGGGGCGTTTTCTAGTGGGTATAAGGCGTATACCTGCGTATGCAGCCAGAGTCTGATGGACTGTAGAGCAGAGAGCAGTGTCCGCAGGGCGTCAGAGCTGTCATAGTCGAGCGCACTGCCGCGTAGTATTTTCTTGTGAAGTGAATGTGAAAGCCTACATTTTCTCACTAACCTTGCACATTGTTTTCCATCTCTCTGTCATGACGCTGCACATTGTAGACTCGGAAGAGGAGCTGTTCTGCCTGCTGACTTTGCAAAGCACTAACATGAGGAGACATGGTGTGACATTTAATGTGGGTCGATGATAAAGCTGGGTACTTCCGGGTATACGGGCTAATGCTGTGCCAAAACCGTGATAGCTATCCAAAAAAGGACTGCACCATGAGCATCACAAGAATGTCCTGAAAAGATTGATGTAGGTTTCATGTCTGTACTGTAGAAAATGTTGACACGAGAGCAGTTTAAAAATGGGCTTCAAAGTGAAGCGATCAGCTCTCCGGGGAAGAGAATTTCGATGGGAACGGACGGAAGACTTTGCGGGATACCCGTGGCTCTGAAGCTCACTGAGACAAACAATGTCAATGTCGAGGTTGAAACGAATTTCAGCTGAAAGAGGAGAAGTGTAGCTTCATTTTGATGTATAAATCATATCTGTGGAACAAAGTTTGAATCTGTTATTGCAGTTTATCCGCTAGAAATTTTGGACTTTTTAGGCGAAGCTCACGCTCTAACAGGTCACGTGACACGCTCTAAGAACAGAGAAATCCTCCAAACTTAGTGTTGCTTAAACAGTGATATCTCAAAAACTGTAGAAGACAGCAAAAAGCTGAACACATGTAAAAATAGTTACCAAGTCAGTGAATCTGTGAAAGCAAGAATGAAGTCTGTAGGTGGAAGTATGCCGAAGCTGTACAGCCTGAAAGTTCAAGCACTTTTCAGCAGACCTGCAAAAATCTCCCATTGACTTCAATGCAAAATATCTGCAGAAAATCAGTTTTACTGTAAAAACTGTAACAGTTACACATGTGAAAAATACAAGCCCACCTCTCCTGAACATGCTGCACTGCTCAATTTTTTTCTGTGAAAATCTGTGCAAATTTGAAAACTGTGAAAAGGTCCAAATAGTTGAGGGAAGAATAAGAAGAAGAAGAAGAAGAAAAAGAAGAAGAAGAATAAAGTCGGATAACAATATGTTGAAATGCTGACTCAGCATTTCAACATAATTACACTTCACTACACTTCACCAGTTGCACCTGTTCTAAAATTAGTAATGCTTCACATCATACTTGGTGTATCAACACTGTCAATGACCCAATTATGGGCCTCACCAATGAGTGCATCACGTGTTCCTTGACATACCAGCAGAGGTATAAATATTCACAGTCACAGGGAGAAATACAACCTCTCCACACCTGGACTCTCAAGGTAAAACCAAGGTGAGTATGAAGCGGTGATGGTTTTCAGTTTATGTCGGTTTCATTTCATTATGTGGAAAAAAACAACAGTATTAGTCACATTTTTGTCATTTTCGCTGCCTAGACTTATTCTTCGGGGTTTCAGTTGAAAAACATTAAAGCAGTTTTGTCAAGTTTTAATGTTTTCTCACTTTAATACAACTGAATACGAACTGATAAGTGAATATACCTAAATTTCAGTCTTTCTGATGCAGCATCAATACATTAATTAATTAATTTAAACTATTGAACATGTGGCAAAGACCTTGAGTCAAGAAATTTAGGGAAGGGTCCCGTATTTAGTGTTTTTTTTTTTTTTGTTATTTTTTTTTAATTTCAAAACCTTTATTGATAAAAACCAGCAAGACTGAAGTGATACCATCATAATGTCAATTCTACATCAGTGTCATCTATTAAATCTAAAAAAAATCAGACTTGCTTTGATGTGATGTCAAGTTTAACTTCTCTTCAGTTTCCTTTTAACTCTCTTGTTCACCTTTTAACTCTCTTGATCAATTTAATCATTTGAGCTTCCCTGTTCTGCTGGTTGATTGTTCTTTTCTAGTTTTCCATATTAATTTCGTTGTTTCTTTTTCTATTCTGATTGTAAATTGTTTTATGCTGCTTTGATCTTATTTGTTCTCATGCTTTATCCATTTAACTTGCATCTCACTTTCATCTTATATTGTTTATCTGTTTGGCTTTTCTTGCTCTACTTTGAACTGTATCTGTTTTAACCTTTTCAAAATTTTATAACTATTGCTTTCACCATCATCGTCAGACTGCTTTCTACTGTTTACTGTCTCAAATGCTTTATTTCTTTTAATTTTATTCAGTTTTAGTTCATTTTATTATTATCTATTTAGGCCTTTCGGTTTCCTTTTATGTGCATGTTTCCTTAACATATTAATCAGGTTTTTATTGTTCTTGTGTTGTTTATATTGTTAAGTTATGCTTGTTTGTTAATTTGTTTTTTTATTCTTGATTTTTTTTTTTTACTTCTCCTGTGGCAAGGTTCTTGTATTTTGTCTTCATTTGTCTTTGTTTTGAGTCAATGCACTTTTTAAACCTTTGGATTCCAAAGTGCTACACATATAAAGTTCTTACAATGCTGATAATTGTTATTTTGCCGTAGTTATTATTTGTATTTTATCTGATGAAAAGATGAGTCACCGTGTTTCTAACAGAAGTCCTGAAAAGTCATTCATCACCAGAACAATTAAAATATCATGGATCTTAAATGCCCGATGGCCCAACTCTGTCTTTATAGTCTAGTTTTGTCTGATAGACTGAAAAAAAACCAAGAGTTAAGATGAAAACACTAATACTTGCTAAAAGATATGGGGTCTAGCTCTGCCTAACCTTCAAAATTACTACAAAGCAGCTCATACACAAACAACACAAACTTGGTTGACTGAGGAGAAACACACAAAGTGGAAGTTGATAGAGCTAGCCTTAATGCAGAGGCATGGAAAAACCGTTGCCATTTCTTGATTCAAAGCTACAGTTAAAAATAGACAACAGATGGTTTCAAAATACTCTTAAAGTCTTGAACAAAGTCCAAAAGGAATTAAATATTCTCAATAATTCGCTGTTATTGAGAGAAATAATAAGAGATCCAAAATTATTTCCAAACAAAGATGATGTTACCTTTAAAACCTGGAATCAGAAAGGCTTGTCGATTTTCGGACAAAGGAATTATGCAATTAAAATGTTACAAAAGAAATATGACCTGCCGCACTCCCACTTCTTTAGACACCTGCAAGCTACATAGAGAATAATGATATAAAGAAGAAAAAAACTCACAGATCTACATGTCTTGAAACAGTTTCTGGTTAAAATTATAATTGTTGTAGAGTGAAACATCATGTGTCAGCTTTATATGGAATTTTAGAAAGTGATAATAACAAAGAGGAGCTGAGAGAAAAAACAAGATGGCAAGATGAACTTGATTTTACAATACCTCAGATAAAATGGGAAAATATTTGTCTTTCTGCACACAAGACAACAGCATCTCCATTCTACGCATGTACACATGGAAATTACATATGAGATATTTCATGACACCTATTCAACAAGTAAAGTTTCAGCAATCAGTGACTGGTTCTGCCCCGTACACTGTAAAAAGTGTTACTTAAATTAAACTCAAAAAAATTGAGGCAACATTTTCCAAATAATTTTTAATAGTTAAGCCAACTTCTCCGCATTTTGATTTGGGTCAACTCAATAATACCCATTTTACTCTAAGCAACAAAATTAAGTACAATCAAAGAAAAAAAGGGAAAAATTGAGTAGAACCAATTTCAAAAAGGTTAAACACTAACCACATTTTACTCAATTTAAATAAGTAACATTAAAATGAAAAAGTTTGAATTTGTAAATCTATGTACTTAATTTAATTAAGTTCTTCCAAATTCATCCTTCCTCTGTTTTAAATCTGATCTGCATCAAATTATGATTTTTCATTACTACACATTTTTAAAAAAAAAACAGAGGAAAAAGCTGTTTTTTTTATTATCGAACATTTATTTAAAGACATATAAATGCTTTTGCAGTATACTTGAGTTAAACTTTCCTTTTAAGACAAAAACAGGTGATAATTCACAAACAGCTGACATTCCAAAACTCCTAAAATGCAGCTCACCTTTGCATACACACCATAATCTTTACTTGTACATCTTTAAGTGTTAACACAGACAGATCAAATAGTTGGTACCTTCCATTTAAGAAAGAAAATCACATACAGGTCAGTGAAATAACTTGAAACTGACAAAAGTTACAATATATAAAAATTTATAGAAATGTACCACCTAAAAATTAGTATTGCATTTGAATTTTGGTTTCAACAAAACAATGTAAAAAGAAAATGGAAAAATAAGTGAAAGAGGCTTGGACAAAAATGATGGTACCCCTAAAAATACTATGTTGCTCAAAGTTTTCAGGCAATCGAGCAATTTCTGTAACTTCCAATGAGACCCTCTGCACCTGTCTACAGCTAGTGGGCCAAAATAGCTGTGGACAGGTGCAGAGGTGTCATTGGAAGTTACAGAAATCGCTTGATTGCCTCAAAACTTTGAGAAACATAGTATTTTTAGGGGTACCATCATTTTTGTCCAAGCCAGTTCCATTCAATTTTTTAAAATTATTATTATTTTAATGGCTCTGTTTAAACCAAAATTCAAATGCAAGACAGATTTTTGTTTGATAAGTTTTTGTAAATATCAATTTATATTGTAACCTTGTAAGTTTTGAGTTATTTCAGTGACTTGAATGAGTTTTTCTCTCTTAAATGGAAAGGTACCAACACTTTTATTAGTGTATCTAACCTAGAACCTGTACACCAGAGAACCTCTGTCCTGACCTTATAAAGAGCAACAGCCCCTTCACACACTAAAACCTTCACTTGTGTCTGTAGGTGTGTACGTACATAGGAACAATTAACACCAGAGAACCTCTGTCCTGACCTTATAAAGTGCAACAGCCCCTTCACACACTCAAACTAAAACCTTCACCTGTGTGTCTGTAGGTGTGTATGTACATAGGAACAATTAACACCAGAGAAACTCTGTTCCTAGCTTATGCAGCTCTGTAAGAAACATTCACAGTAAAACTTCCAGACTCATCAGTCTCAGAAATGAGTCCAACATCTTTGAACACAAAGAACAAAATAACCTCCATAACAAGGCAAGGCTCACAGCAATGTTTGACCTTCTAGGCTAGAAGCTTGTTTTTCAGCCTAACAAATTTGGAGGTCGGTTTTGGGCGCAGTGTATCAAGTCCCATGAAAAGTCTTTGAAAGACCTCAAAGGTGTAGGTGAGTTTCGACGGATACTTGAGGTTCAGGGCATATGCCAACCCAAGGAGGAGGCAGCATGATCTGGTCAGATTGTCAAGACGAGTTAGCACTGGGATTCCCTCAACGATGATTCCCACTGCATCAGGCTCGTGGCAAGCGTAGATCCTCATATCGGCCATTTTGAGCTTCTCATGCACAGTGCTCTCTGCTGTCCCCTGAAAGACATAAAAAACACATCACAATAATTGAGACAACCTGTCTTATTGATTGATGAAAGAATAAAAGTATAAAATTTTAATGATGTGATCCAGTTGAGACATCTTTTGATTTTGTACAGCAGATTTAATATAGACATTATTGTTTCCAACAGAGCCAAATTTAAGTACCAATTAGGTATTGGCATCATGGACGATGATCACATGAATGATTGAATGAATAAATAGTTTCACCTTTGCTTCCACTGAATAATATATAGTACCTTTAACATAACTAAGAAAACAAACAGTTGTGTTGATTTCCATTCATGTTAGTGGCACAGTTAATGCTTTAACTTACCTCACATTAGGGCAGCTCAATTAATCGAATTTTAATTGTGATTACGAGATCAAGGCTGGCGATTTGTGTGTGTGTGAAGATGGCAGAGGGTGAGGCTGAGCAGTGTCGCTTGGTGAATAAAAAAGGTAGAACGACTTCTTTATCGGGGAACATTTTGGATTCGAAGAAAACGATGTGGAGCAGAAACGCATATTCTGTAAAATTTGCTTCAAGGTGGTGTCTGCGCCACTTAGCAACACGACCAACCTCTTTAACCACCTCAAAATCAACCATAATGTCATTCATAACGAAGTTATGAAAAAACAGAAAAATAAGAGCACAACTCCCACGTCATCGACGCAGACGTCTATCAAAGACACACTGTACAGTGCAACTCCTTATCCGTCGGGCTCCGAAAGGCACAAAAAATAACAAGACGACATTTGATACTTTTTAGCTAAAGACATGTTCCCCATTAGCACAGTGGGAGGCGAAGGCTTCAAGAAGTTGGTCAATACTTTGGATAAGTGTTATGTTTTGCCATCTCGTCACCATTTTAGCAGAGTTGTTCTGCCAACTATGTATGAAAAATGCCGAGCAGAAGTGGCAAAGGAAGTGATGAAAGCAGCAGAGTTCACTGTCACATCAGACCTTTGGTCTAGTCGCACAATGGAGCCGTATATTAGCCTCACCATCCACTACATCGACACTGATTTCAATTTGAGAGCGAGATGTCTCCAAACGGCCTTCATTCCTGAGGACCATACGGGGCTAAACATCGCTAATGGACTGAGGGTAGCTCTAGCGGCATGGGGACTGAACGAGGAGAAGCTAGTCTGTATCACAACAGACAATGCTGCCAACATAAACCTGGCTGCCGAGATCAATCGGTGGTTTAGACTTCAATGTTTCGGGCACAGACTACACCTGGCCATCGGTGAGTATGAATCCCCTTTGTGTGTGTCGTGGGCGATTAAGTGGTTAGTGATGATACTAGATTGTATAGGTCTTAAATATCGCTACCTTCAAAGTGTCGGAACGGAGCAGACAGCTCACGTTTAAAACTGTTAATGTTGTTAATCTGATTTTGTTGCTAGAAAAAATGCCTGAAAATATCCGATTTTGTTGCTAGAAAAATGTCTGTAAATATCTAATTTGGTTGCTTAATAAAAGGCTAAAAATATCTGATTTTGTTGCTTGAAAAATGTATAAAAATATGTGGTTTTGTTGCTAGAAAATTGTCTAAAAATATCTGATTTTGTTGCTAGAAAATAAGGCTAAAAATGCCTGATTTTGTTGCTAGAAAAATGTGTAAAAATATCTAATTTTGTTTCCAAAAAAAAAACAGTAAAAATAGCTGATTTTGTTGCTAGAAAAAAGGCAAAAAAATATCTGATTTCGTTGACAGAAAAATGTCTAAAAATATCTAATTTTGTTTCCAAAAAAAAAAAAAAAAAAGTAAAAATCCCGATTTTGTTGCTAGAGAAATGTCTGGAGATATCGAATTTGGTTGCTTAAGAAAAGGCTAAAAAATATCTGATTTTGTTGCTAGAAAAAAGGCTAAAAAATATCTGATTTTGTTGCTAGAAAAATGTCTAAAAACATCTAATTTTGTTTCCAAAAAAAAAAGTAAAAATATCTGATTTTGTTGCTAGAAAAAAGTCTAAAAATATCTGATTTTGTTGCTAGAAAAATGTCTAAAAATATCTAATTTTGTTTCCAAAAAAAAAGTAAAAATATCTGATTTTGTTGCTAGAAGAAAGGCTAAAAATATCTGATTTTGTTGCTAGAAAAAAGGCAAAAAAATAACTGATATTGTTGCTCGAAAAATGTCTAAAAATATCTAATTTTGTTTCCAAAAAAACAAAAGAAAAAAGTCAAAAAATATGTGATTTTGTTGATAGAGAAATGTATGGAAATATCTAATTTGGTTGCTTAAGAAAAGGCAAAAAAATATCTGATTTTGTTGCTAGAAAAAAAGGCTAAAAATATCTGATTTTGTTGCTAGAAAAAAGGCTAAAAAAATATCTGATTTTGTTGCTAGAAAAAAGGCTAAAAAAATATCTGATTTTGTTGCTAGAAAAAAGGCAAAAAAATATCTGATTTGTTGATAGAAAAATGTCTAAAAATATCTAATTTTGTTTCGAAAAAAAAAAAAAAAGTAAAAATCCCTGATTTTGTTGCTAGAGAAATGTCTGGAAACATCTAATTTGGTTGCTTAAGAAAAGGAAAAAAAATATGTGATTTTGTTGCTAGAAAAAAAGGCAAATAATATGTGATTTTGTTGCTAGAAAAAAGGCTAAAAAATATCTGATTTTGTTGCTGGAAAAATGTCTAAAAGTTTCTAATTTTGTTTCCAAAAAAAAATGTAAAAATATCTGATTTTGTTGCTAGAAAAAAGGCAAAAAATATGTGATTTTGTTGCTAGAGAAATGTCTGGAAATATCTAATTTGGTTGCTTAAGAAAAGGCAAAAAAAATATCTGATTTTGTTGCTAGAAAAAAAGGCTAAAAATATCTGATTTTGTTGATAGAAAAATGTCTAAAAATATCTAATTTTGTTTCGAAAAAAAAAAAAAAAGTAAAAATCCCTGATTTTGTTGCTAGAGAAATGTTTGGAAATATCTAATTTGGTTGCTTAAGAAAAGGAAAAAAAATATGTGATTTTGTTGCTAGAAAAAAAGGCAAATAATATGTGATTTTGTTGCTAGAAAAAAGGCTAAAAAATATCTGATTTTGTTGCTGGAAAAATGTCTAAAAATTTCTAATTTTGTTTCCAAAAAAAAATGTAAAAATATCTGATTTTGTTGCTAGAAAAAAGACAAAAAATATCTGATTTTGTTGATAGAAAAATGTCTAAAAATATCTAATTTTGTTTCCAAAAAAAAAAGTAAAAATATCTGATTTTGTTGCTAGAAAAAAGGCTAAAAATATCTGATTTTGTTGCTAGAAAAAAGGCAAAAAAATATCTGATTTTGTTGCTCGAAAAATGTCTAAAAATATCTAATTTTGTTTCCAAAAAAAACAAAAAAAAAAAGGCAAAAAATATGTGATTTTGTTGCTAGAGAAATGTCTGGAAATATCTAATTTGGTTGCTTAAGAAAAGGCAAAAAAATATCTGATTTTGCTGCTAGAAAAAAAGGCTAAAAATATCTGATTTTGTTGCTAGAAAAAAGGCTAAAAAAATATCTGATTTTGTTGATAGAAAAATGTCTAAAAATATCTAATTTTGTTTCGAAAAAAAAAAAAGTAAAAATCCCTGATTTTGTTGCTAGAGAAATGCTTGGAAATATCTAATTTGGTTGCTTAAGAAAAGGCAAAAAAATATCTGATTTTGTTGCTAGAAAAAAAGGCTAAAAATATCTGATTTTGTTGATAGAAAAATGTCTAAAAATATCTAATTTTGTTTCGAAAAAAAAAAAAGTAAAAATCCCTGATTTTGTTGCTAGAAAAAAGGCTAATAATATGTGATTTTGTTGCTAGAAAAAAGGCTAAAAAATATCTGATTTTGTTGATAGAAAAATGTCTAAAAATATCTAATTTTGTTTCCAAAAAAAAAAAAAAGTAAAAGTCCCTGATTTTGTTGCTAGAGAAATGTCTGGAAACATCTAATTTGGTTGCTTAAGAAAAGGCAAAAAAATATCTGATTTTGTTGCTAGAAAAAAAGGCTAAAAATATCTGATTTTGTTGCTAGAAAAAAGGCTAAAAAATATCTGATTTTGTTGCTAGAAAAAAGGCTAAAAAATATCTGATTTTGTTGCTAGAAAAATGTCTAAAAATATCTAATTTTGTTTCCAAAAAAAAGGAAAAAAATATCTGATTTTGTTGCTAGAAAAAAGTGTAAAAATACCTAATTTTGTTGCTAGAAAAAAGGCTAAAAAATATCTGATTTTGTTGCTAGAAAAAAGGCTAAAAAAATATCAGAGTTTGTTGCTAGAAAAATTTGTAAAAATACCTGATTTTGTTGCTATTGAAAAGGCTAAAAATATCTGATTTGTTGCTCCAAAAACAATTTCAAATGAAACTTTGACTTTCCTCCCCACTATATTGTTAGAGTGCACCATAGTTTGTAACAGTATTATTTATTTATTAATATTATTATTATCATTATTTGTAATCTTAGAGAATGCAATGAAGGATCCCAGGATCAGCCGTGCAATGGGGGTCTGCAAGAAGATCATCAGCAGTTTTTCCCACAGTTGGAAAAAAAAGAGGGATCTTGCAGTGGCACAGAAGCAGTTGAATCTGCCTGAACACTCCCTGAAGACCGAATGTCCAACCAGATGAGGATCTAGGCAGGCCATGGTAGAAAGGGTCCTTGAACAACAGAAGGCCATCACCCAGGTCCTGTCTAACGACCGGAAGCTGAGACATCTCGTGCTGTCCTGGCAGGACATTGACGTACTGGAGGCTGTCAATAAAACACTCAGCCCTCTGGTTGAGTTCACCGATGCACTTTCGGGGGAGAAATACGTTAGTGTGTCTTTTGTGAAGCCAACCCTCCACCTCTTCAACAACTCCCTTTTGGAAGTTCAGCAAGATGACACAGACCTTGCCAAAACGATCAAAGGAAACATATTAAGCTACCTGAACACCAAATACAGCGACACAGCAATGCAGGAGCTGCTTGACATGACCTCTACCCTGGACCCAAGATTCAAGCTCAAATATGTTGCTGAAGAAAACAGAGGATTGATTGAAGAGAGACTGAAGGCAGAGATGAAGGAGTTGACGACTGCCAGTGCCACTGTGGTAATAATAATAAAAATAATAAATAATAAGAATAATTAATAATAATAATAATAATAATAATAATAATAATAGCAAATATTTTGTTCCCTTTAAGGAGAAAGCCCCTCTTGCAACAGCTGCAATGCCTGGTGATACAGAGGAGGCTGGTGCACAGAAGAAGAAGGGCCTGGGCAGCTTCTTCAAGATCACTAACACTGTAGACCAAACTGCAGAACCTCCTCAACAGGACCAGGCCATTGCTCTTGAGCTGCAGTCGTACCTCCAGATAGAGACCCTGGATGCTGAGGAAGACCCACTGACGTGGTGGAGAGATGCCCAAAGGCTGTACCCAAGACTTTCACAACTCGCAAGGAAATATTTGTGTATTCCAGCCACCTCTTCCTCTTCAGAGAGAGTCTTCAGCACTAGTGGAAATGTTGTTTCCTGCTTGCGCTCCTCTCTGAAACCTGATCAGGTTAACAGGCTGGTGTTTCCGGCAAAAAACCTTTAAGATCATACAAGTGGCCCTACCAGACTTTTAGTTTAATTTTATTTGTTTTGTTTTTTCGTGTGTCCTGATGAAGTCCATGATGATGGACGTTTGACCAGCCTTTCCAGATTTAACTGTTTTTTTTCCCTTTACTTTGTTGAATGTTGTGGCGGTGCACTCACATGTGAGAAACTTTATTTTGGACCAATTTATCAAAGTCTTGTTTTTGGACTTATTTATTGAAGTATTTATTTTGGACTAATTTATTATTATTATTATAATTCATTATTTCTTGTTTTCAAAAGATTGAGTGCAGTACAACAGTTTATTTTTTACTACTACATTACAAGATATTCTTATATATTTAACAGGAGAGTATTTTTTTAACATGTTCAACAAATGCTGTTCCAAATTCAAAGACATAATTGTGTAAATAATCGTGATTTCAATATGGACTAAAATAATCGTGATTATTTTTTTCCATAATCGAGCAGCCCTACTTCACATACAAAAAAAGAATTTCATGAAGCACTTTTACACAATACTTACATGGTAGTCAGAGATGAGCTCCTGTACACTCTCTCCCATATATTCACAAAGGCATCTCAGAGTCAGCTCTCTTTTCTTCACCACAGAGATGCATGGGTCCTAGATTTAATAAGCGAATAATGAAACACATTAATGTTTTAATTAATTTCATTCCACATCTACAATACCACTGTCACTGTTGACCTGTAAGACCTCTTCAAAAGGCAACTGAACTACAAACTTTATATCTGACAAAGAGGAACTTGGGCCTCAGTATGAGAGGTTGAGGGCTATGACACTGTGATGGCATTTGATTCTCTGAACAGCCTGTACGCTCAACACTGTTAAACCCCCACATCATGCTGAAACCCATTTTAAAGGATGCTCAGAAGTGTTCCAAGTAAATTAAAATATGCAGAGACAATCCAGACAAAGGGCAGCAGGGTCTCTGCAGAAACCGATACTGCTTTACACTGCTTTACACTATACACTCTAGAACCACATTCCTTTACCATAACTGCATCATATAAGGTTTCAATGGAAATCACAAAAATGGACTTTGAGTGTTGGGATGATGTGTGGGAGTGTGTGTGAGTATGTGTGTGTGTTAGGGCTGAACAATATATCGTTATCGTATCGATATCGAGATATGAACATTCATGCCAAAACTGCACTTTCCACATTCTTTTGTATTATGATGTTTTTATTTTTCTGAAAAATGCTTGGTTTTTACCAAACCCGTAGTCATATCGTATCGATATTGAGATATCTGGCATGAATATCGAGATATGAAATTTTGTCCATATCGTTCAGCCCTAGTGTGTGTTTCAAGTTCAGATCATCAAAGGTCAAATTGGCTCTGTCTATGTGTTTTCATGATCTATTGAGAGCTTCCCCTGTCCTTATGACAAAAAGGGCATAAAAACATATAAAATATAGAAAAAAATATTTAAAAAATTATATCCGTGGATAGGTCAGGAGTTGTTGAAAAGATCTGATGCTGTGAAAGTAAAATAAAATATTAAGAATTAACATTTTTATTACACTTTTATGAGATTAATCAAATTGGTACACAAGGGATTTTAATGTTAATTTCTTGAATAAACTCTAATTGCTCCTAAAACAAATAATGCATCAAAATCAATTTTGTCATGAATTATTGACCGTGTTCAGGCTGTGATAACCTCACCCCAAAAACTGTACTTTGCAAGTTATTTTTCAAAAGATTGCATATTTTAGGTTTTTCCCCATTGAAAAAACAGGGGCTTTTAATAACAAAAAAAGCATAAAAACATATAAAACTTAAAAAATCATAAAATATTTTATATCCATGGTAAGGTCAGGAGTTATTGAAAAGATCTGAAGCAGTGAAAGTAAAAAAGAAATATTAAGATCTGACTTTTTTAATCACCGGACAGAACCATCACTCGGTCCGGATCTGGACTGGAGTCCGCCATTTGGTGATGCCTGGTATACACTGTATATAAATAGAATGATATACATTATACTTCAATATGTTCCCACTACTTTTTTTATGGCTTTTGCTTCACCTGTATCAGCTCCATCAACAAGTTCTTCATGCGCTGACCAACAGCTCCACCCTTTGCAAGGAACAGCTCCAGGAGCCTTGGAGTGTATCTGTCCAGCTGGGACATAAATGTGGATTCAAGAGGAACTGTGGTGCACCTTCGGAACTCCTCATTTATCTGAAAGAGATTTTTTTTTTTTGTTGCTGTAATTTCATTAGAAACCTTGGATTTGTTAAACTACAAACAGATGAAAATTGTAGGCTTTTCGTGTTAATAAAAGTGTATTTAGTGCTACTGGCTTGGTCCCAAAAAACTGGTGTTCACCAATTCACTATTACACAAGAAAAAGAACACTTGGGTGTTTACCCTGTGGTGAGCAGTTAGTAGAGATCCAGACACACTTAAATGATAAATCATTTACCTGGAATGGTTCGAAGAGGGCAGGCCACCTTTCTTTTAAGTCTGCCACTCCTGGGGACTCGCCAACCACTTCCTTTCTTCTCAGGCTGTACGTCCTCGCCATCATGTCATTTATGCTCTTGACACTGTCCTTTCTCTTGCTGGCTGCAACCAGGTCAAGCCTCATATTCTCAAGGGTTTCCTCTGTTTCACCAGGTAGGTGTGTGGGCAGGAAATTTACTTCTGCCTTCTTTGGCTTCTTGATGTTTTTAGCAGGTGCTTTGGCATCCTCTGCCTTGTGTTTCATTGTGTTTATCAGGAGTTCAGGACTTCCCAATGCTTTACGTTTTGTTCTGTAGTTTCCACATTTGTATTTTAGGCTTTGCTGCCACCCATAACATCCATTAAAAGAGCCAGGTTCCTTCAGGCAGGGATGCTTCTCCACTAGTGCTTGTGCAACTGCAGACCGCTGGGCATCATTGGGGTAAGCAGTGTAGGAAAACATGGCCTCTGCCAGGTGCTCTAGGATATCTGACTTGACACCTGGTGATGTCAGTGGGGTGCCATCTCTTAAATAAACCTCATTCGCTTTACTAAGGGCCAGCTCAGTGTTGTACGAGAAAGCAGGAATGGGAAATACAGAAGGCCATGGGTGGTTCCTTTCGGCAGGGGAAGGAGTAAGAATCACAGTATCATCCGAATCCACAGAGTACGTCACAGAATCACAGACAGAGCTCACATCAGAAGCTTCAGGGGTGCTTTCCTGGTAATCAATGGTCAGTGTTATGAGTGGCGATGCATACACTACTCTCAGTGTGTCTTTATCTTTCAGTTCATTTGTAGAGGTTAGGGTGAAGAAGTCATCAAAGTCTTCATCTTTGTACTGAAGACTTATTTCTTTTGTAAGGCAAAAGTTGTCTTTGATGGCTGCAATTAACTCATCCACAGATGAGGGTATTCCACCGTGGAGAGTAAGTTTCTTGATGTCTTGTTCAATGAGCACCCGGAATCTCACAGGTTGTTCCATGACTGCAAATAAGGTGGACATGAAGAAATGGCACAATGATATATGACATTAGAGGCAGATGTGGCGCTTCAATGTCACCATGCGCTTCCGGCAACAATATAGGATGACAGAGGGTAAAAATCACTAAGATTCTTCTGTTGAATGAGAATTATGTGATCTGTCTTTTCCAGATAAAATCCACGAAAGTGTTCATCATACCAGGATACCTGTGTTTTCACTACAAAGTGCACATTTTCCTTGATGAGCGCAATTTGCACAATTTCTGCAAAATCAGGTAGACCTGCAGTACAACCATGGGCCACAATCATGCCTTTTGAATATCTGGTTCCCTGAAACGTGACTGTGTCAGCCAGCTGTACTTGAGACTGTGAAGGAGCTAGAGACCTGATTGACCCCTGAACATCTACATGCAGAACATCCAATGGCACTGATGTTACTCTTCCAACACTTATAGGAGGCACAACTGTTGTGGAATGCAAGTGGTGGCTAATCATGAGCTGATGCTTTGTAGCCAGGGATAAAATTATGTTCTTGAAGTTGCCAGTATGTCTCACAACTCGCTTAAAATGGCTGTGTTTTGCTTCAAATCTCATTGTCCAGAAAGCAATCACAGGTCCAAAAGCTTTTATTAATCCAGGATAGTGTTCTAAAAAGTGGTGTTTTGGGATTAACACATTATTAGGAAATACTTCCTGGAATCTATGTCGGTGTTCAGAAATTTTTGAGTCAAGATATGCGATGCTTTCTACATTATGGACAGGGGCAACTACAAGTTCAATAATATCTTTTAAAGACATGAGCAGAAGCCAGGCTGGATCATTCAAAGGTATCCTGTGTCCAATAATGAATGGCAACAGTCTTATGAGGGCCCAATTTTCGTGCGCATTACCTCCAATCGTCTTTCGTGAGGAGAAGGCTGCAGGCACTGGCTGAGGAGAATCCGTCTTGTCAGCCCATTTATATGGGAACTGTATGATGGCACTGTTAAGTTCATCAAAAGTGAAATATTTCTTTGAAATGAAAACACTAAAGCAAAGAGCCAATTCAAAGGGAACAATGCCTTCAAAAAGGTCATGCAATAGGTCAGGTGGGTAGCCAGTGACACAGTGGAAGTGGCTCAGATTTTCAGTCAAGGGGCAAGGCTTTTTTACACCAAAACAGTGTGTCAAGGCAGGATTTTCTTTGACAGTCAAAACATGTGTGGTATAGTCCTCTTTAGTACGAGCAGGAAATGCACCACACCTCACCTGCTTTTGCTGAAATTCTGACCGCTCTCCAAGACAGAATCTGCAAATGTATGGTCCAGAAAAGTTTTCAACAAGTCCAGAGATTGAGTGTGCCCCAAGATTATCTGAAACAACACAAAACACAGAGCCTTTCACATTTTGTCCATTAGAGGGAATGAAGATTCCTTCACACTCCAAGTTAGCGATGTCTTTTAGCAAAGGGGCAAGCACCTCAGCATAACCAAATCTTTTGATGTCAACTGCTTTGCACAAAAAGGCCAGGTGTACTGAGTTAAGAGTGGATTGGGATGATGCAGGTAGGTTTCCCAACATCCAGTAAACGGATGTAATTTTATGTTTCCTTCTGGATGTTCCCAGCGGGTTACAAACTTCAAAGTCGTCCACATACAGTACCAGTGAAATCCTTAGATCCTCAGAATAAAAGGAATTGTTTTTATAGACTGTCCCGTCACAATATGATGTATATTTAGCAGATGATGACTGGTCCTGTTTTTTACCCAAGGCTTTTTCTCTAAGATCCTCTTTACCCAAAATCTGAAGCAGAGATTGAAGGATTGGGATATACTGGAAACTTCTCCTCTCATTTGAGTCAAGAATGTATTCCACTGGCTCAACAACTTCAAATTTTTTTTTAAAATACTGTCGTCTCCTGAAAGATGATGAAAGAGGACCACTGGCACTAAGTGCTGTGCTTAAGGGACTGGAGTGACACAGCTCTTCCACTAAAGATGTAACAAACGCATCATTAATGGTAAGGTTATTCCTCTTTAAATGTGAAACAACTATTTCTCTGATTGCAGTTGCGGTTGAAGAACTTGCGATGAAGTGAAGATTGTCTACCAATTCATTAATGCACCGAACTGAAACATTATGAACACTTTCTAATTTTAACAAGAGAGACGCTATACACTCTAGAACCACATTCCTTTCATCTTCCTTTTCACACTGTGCATGTGTGCCGGGGACTTCAGAACTAGCGTCATTGTGATCATTATCCTCTTCAGATGCTTCAAAATCAAGTCGATCTTCTGGTTCTGTTAACTGCCTTTGACGGATAACGCCTGGTTTGAAATCTTGTAAAGTATGTGGAGTATGCTTCCTGTGTCTGTGTGTCGGGAAAGTCCCATAAACATTTGTTTGGTGATCACACCCTGCGAAGACACACTTTACTGTCTCACTTTTCTTCAAATGATGGCCTATGTGTTCAAAATAATCCTTTTCACAAGGGAATCCAGGTGTTTGGCATAAAAGGCAGTTAAAAAAAGGAGTTACTTGTGGTGGGTTAAGGGAGTCAGATTCTGGGTGGTATCTTGACAGGTGAGAACGAAGATTACTCCAGTTTTTAAAGGAACATGGGTAGTCTATATGTATACAAGGCACGGCATGGCTGTGTCCAAAGGTTCCATGATGCAGTCTATAGTGTTTTAAAATATCAGTCTTTGATGGAACAACAGTGCTGCACAATTTGCAGGGCCATCCCATCTATCATTAAAAAAAATAAAAAACAATGACAGATATCAGTAAATGTGCTTATACCTTGATAACATATAAACAGTAGTCAGACCTACACAAGGGCTTACCTGCTGTGTACCTGACTGGGACACAGGAATCTGTACAGATAGGTGAGTGCTTCTCCAATTTGATCAGATGGTCTTCTGAAAAACAATAAAAATGAAAGAATACATGTTTGAAAATATCACAAGGAAGGATTTAAGCAAGGACAACTTTCTTTTTTTACTTCAACAGATGGTTTAAAACTGTAAAAAGAAAGTAGAGACAAATACATTAACAAATTAAGGTTAGGCATAACAATACTTATTTGTGGGGATGGGTATCAAAACAGGTTTGTGTTAACAATAGTTTAGAAATGGTTCAATCCATCAACATCATTATCCTTTTTGCTTAACGATTCTCTTGTTGACTCTTCACATTGAACCAACATGGCCGGACCTTATGTTGACTATTCTGCCCCAGCTAGCTTAGCAGATAGATAATAGTTCCCCAAGAAAACTCAAATTCAGGATTTTTGTCTTGAAGTTTTACTTAAGAAGCTCTGTAAAACTGAACACCCAAAGAAATGTACATTACTCTCTCACAAGCAATTCATTTTAAATACATTCAACAATATAGTAAAAATTACATTAGCGTGATGCTGACGTATATGGCAAATTGCATTGATATGCAGGTAGTTAGTGTACATCAGTAATTAACTTCAGTTTTACAACAGAATTTCAACTTTCATAAAAGAAACATATCAAAATTACCCCTTGTTAACAATACTGAAAACTCTAAAAGTCAAAATACTAACAGGCAAATGATTTCCAAACAGGAAGATAAAAGAAAAGTTACGTTCAGGCTCACTTCAGCGTAACTACAGCAAGCTCAAGGTTCCAAACAACTCAAAGCATTGCTATAACCACTTTCAGACACTGGGTGGCTTACTTCAAACGTCCAGAAATACAGTATCTAAAGCCAGTGACCAATTTTATATATTTACTCATAAACTCATAAAATGTTGTTGACACAGAAAACTTGTAAAGCCATTTTTTGTAAACAGAAAATTCACAGGAGGAATTGATAAGGGAATCAATAAAGAATCAGCTCGATAAGTGGAATAGTATAACAATAAGTGAAACAGCCACACATTTTGCACAAGAAATCATTTCAAATAGTAATCCCTGAAATAATTATTTGATTAGCCCTTGTGTTTTGTTGTCACTAAACCAGTACACTTCATCACTTTGTGCAACCTCACAGACCTGACTGTATGAGTTAAATAAACAACTGCATCCTTTAAATATTTCATTATCTTACACGCTGTTAGGTATGTAACGGAAATCAGTGTTTTCTGAAAAATGGACAAGAATGAGAAAGACACATTTTCCTCACGGAAGTTTAAGTATATTGAATTGAACAAAATACCTAAATGCATAACCTCTAAATGCTTAAACGTCAGTCAGATATAGGGAATGCTTCATGTATCCGAATGAGGCGAAGGATTAGACTTTGACAGAGAGCGATGAGCATCAACCCTGCATGTTGCCGAGTTTACACAGCTACTGAGCTGAGGATGCTAACGTAATACTAATAAACTAGTCCAGAGCGTCTGGTAATCTACCCGGGAGCATGGGAAGGGTTCAGCTGTTACCCATGTTATGTCTACGGTGCAGCAGAGCCGAGGGGCGGACATGAAGTCCACGGGCAAAGCCACGAACCTCGGTCACCCCGGGCCATTAATGCGGAGCTTACTCAGCCATAAAACCAGGCGTGGCGCGCCGTCACAGAGAAAATGCGCCGGCGCAATATATCGGGGGACTCATATAATACTATCTGTATGACATTTGTGGTTGGAAAAAGTCTCAGGGACAACAAAAAAACTTGTAACGTTAATATTAGCTACTTCCGAGATCATGGCGCCAGGCGGATGAAACACACGGAAGAAACAGGGCGATGCTTTTGCTAGCGTTTGCTAGTGCACAAAAGTTCCGCTCATTTTGTTCCAGTCTTACTTTAAACATAGCTCAAATGTACTTACATATTGCCCAGAAAAGTGTTGTCTTTCACAGACTCCGTGTATCCCCGCTGCGATGTTTCAAAATGGAGGAAGAAACGTCCAGACTGCGTTGACTGCTGCTCCATGTGGGCGTGTCCAAACCGTGACTCTTTCAGTATAAGCAATTAAATAGGAATTTTGAGTTTGGTTTAAATAAAATTCTTGGCAAGTTCATTGGAATAATAGAAAAAAATGAGTCACTGAAATGATCATACTTTTTATGTACGTGTTACTTAAAAAAAAAGGTAAAGAAAAAAAAATTAATTTATTGGAAGTAAATATACTTCAAAAAATTAAGTTACATTTACAATACCATTGACAGGCTTTTTACAGTGTATCTGCTACTTGCGCTGGTATGAGAGACGGAGGCGTGGGTGCGCTCCCCTGCGCCAGACTGCGCCATGCATGACACTTGCAAAATGCCCTGAACACACCCCGTTGGCATGGCGCAGGGAAGGTGTGCCCCACCTGCGCCTGGTCTACAAAATTAGAGACCCTTGTGTTGTTTTAACAAAAAGAAAATGAAAAAACATATTCTGAATTGGACTTGATTCACACAGTCCTGAAATTTAATATCAGGTCCACACACATAAGGCCTGCATTACATGAAGAAAATGTGAGGTTACAAAGTCAAATGTGGCAACTGAATGAGTATGTCTGCCTTATTTAGTCCCAGAATTTAGTAGGGCAGAAACATTGAGTCTTCTGACTAGTTTATAATCCATGTAGAATGCATGAATTGCAGTCTGCAAACACTTTTGTGTTTCAGTTAAATTATATCATAATTTTTAAATCATAGTGCATTAGTAAGAGCAATGGTTTTCAGCTGGTTGTAAAGGGCCGAAAAGGAGCTGGTTTCAATGAGCTGGTTTCTGTGGGTCGCAAATGAGTGTCTGAAAAAAAAACCTAATAGTTGTTAAAAACTTACAAAACTGTTTGTTAACACAACAAATCAGCAACTCAACATATTAGGCATGGAGACAAGGCTAGGGCTGAAAATGGAGGACAATGTGGAAGTGTCAAAACCTGATGTACCACGAATGTTCACTTGCAGCTGGCTGCAGAAACCTGAAACCCAAATGATTGTGTGCAGAAAATATTTTTTACAACCTAATTAACCTCTTTCCAACATGGTTCAAAAAGATAACTACAGTCTAAATACAAAGTCTATGTGCTCTCACTGTTTACGTTATATAGCACCTGTTTTTCTTACATTAGAAATTTATTGAGGATCTCCAGTTATGGACGCATGGACTCACTATTGGTCTCGCAGTCTTAAGTCCTGCCTCAACATGGCCTCTCTGTCTGTGAGTAGGTTGATCGAAAGTTCTATTGAGATGACATGCACAGTATGGCAGAGTTTATTAAAAGGCATCAACATCAATCCAAAGAAACCTTCGTAAATGAAATGCTGACATCACATGGCTTCATCTGTTTCTTCAACAGGTCTATGGGCCCAACCCTAGCAAGGTGTGCCTAATAAAGGGTTGAATGGGATTTGCAACAAACTGTAGTTTGTTTTTATTCATGTTTCACACACTGCTACAACTCTCTCTGAATTTTTGGTTGCTCATATAGTTTCTTTATTTGATTCATTAGTATGATCATCTTCCTCTCCACGTGCCTCACAGCAAGAAGGTTGCTGGTTTGATCCCCATGTTGGTCAGGGCCTTTCTGTGTGGAGTTTACATGTTCTCCCCGTGCATGCACAAGTTCTCTCCGGGCACACTGGCTTCATCCCACAGACCAAACATATGTTCATTAGGTTAATTGGTGACTCCAAAGTTTCACTTAGGTGTGAGTGTGAGCATGAGTGGTTGTCTGTTTCTCTATGCAGCCCTGTTATTGGCTGGAGAACAGTTCAGTGTGTACCCCGCCTCTCCCCAAATGCCAGTATACATGATGGATGGATGGGTCTTCCTCTCTATTTGTCCTTTTCTTGTGGGTTCCAGAGCGTGTACAGCTCATTTTATTTAATGTATGACTGGATAAATTAACACATTTGCAGGATGAGAATGACTGAAGGCAACAATCTGATTAAACAGCTCATCAGAACATTCATTAAAAATACATTTTGTGTAATACTACGACATACATTTTAAAAATGCATGTGAGAAAGCAACAATTCCAGTCTTCCCCTTAAATGGGGATGCTGTTGACCACCTGTGTTTCAAAAGAGGATCTGAGACTGATTGAAGCACCATAAAGTATTTTGACTCTCGGCTGAATTTGCCACCCCTGATTGAACTTTATCATCTTGTCATTCTGATAGAAATCAATAACTCTTCACATCATATACATGGTACATCAACCATGCTATTTAATGGTGCCTTAGTCTTAAGGTATGTGTTGAACTTGTTTTGATTCATATGTTGGGTTTATGATTTAACAGAAGGAAGTGCTGGCATACTGTGTTACAAAGCTCACGTTAAGGTATTTTTCTGGTAGTACAACACACGCACTAGGTCACCCATTTAGTCTGGCACAATGAAACCCCTGTGTAGAAACCTGATTGACAAGAACGCCAGAACACAATGTTTCCAAACAATGATAACAGAGGCGTGTTAGTAATCCAGATCAGGGTTACTTTGGTTTTTGTTTTTTTTTTGTTTTTTGTTTTTCTGGCGGGTCACAACTGAATTAGGTAGCAGAATTTAGTAGGCCAGAAACATTGATTCTTTTGACTGGTTAATAATCTGTGTAGAGTGCATGAATTTGTAGTCTTTGTTTTGCAATTAAATTGAATCATAATTTTCAAATCTGTGTGCGTGAGTAAGACCAATGGTTTTCAGCTGGAAGCTAAGGGCCAAAATAGTAAGTCAATGAGCTGGTATCTGTGGGTCACAACTGAGTGCCTGAAAAAAAAACACCATAGTACAGCTCATTTGATTTAATATATGACTGGATAAATTAACACCTTTGCAGGATGAGCTGCAAGGTGTTAATTATGATTTAACAGAAGGACTATGACAGCAAGAAGGACTTGCTGTCATAGTGAGTTATAAAACGCATCTTTTGGTATTTTTCTGTTAGTATAAAAAAGCACCGGGTCAACCATTTACTCTGACATGATGAAACCCCTGTGTGGAAATCTGATTGGCAAGAACACCAGGAAGTAAAGAACGATTTTAAAGAATGATATAAGGGTGATAAGGGTGTGTTAGTAATGGAGATCTGGGTCACTTTGGTTTTCTGTTATGTTTTGTTTTTCTGGCATTTATTATTTACTGCTCTAAACTTTAGAAAAATCTGTTTTTTCTTAAAACATTTTTTGAATCAGACTCCAATCATACAGTCCTGATATTTAAGATCAAGTCCACACACATTACGCCTGCATGACATGAAGAAAATGTGAGGTTACAGAGTTAAATGTGACAACTGTATGAGCATGTCTGCCTGATTAGGTAGCAGAATTTAGTAGGCCAGATACATTGATTCTTTTGACTGGTTAATAATCTGTGTAGAGTGCATGAATTTGTAGTCTGCAAACACTTTTGTTTTGCAATTAAATTGAATCATAATTTTCAAATCTGTGTGCATGAGTAAGAGCAATGGTTTTCAGCTGGTAGTTCAGGGCCAAAATAGTAAGTCAATGAGCTGGTCTCTGTGGGTCGCAAATCAGTGCCTAAGAAGAAAAAGCTAATAGTGGCAAAACGCTTACATAAAGAAGTCCATAGAAAACATTAACCCATTTACATTCACTTCACCATGTTCACCTGTTCAACTGCGTGATAACACAGCAGCAAATCAGCAACTCAACATGTTAAGCATGTAGTCACGGCTCGGGCTGAAAATGTAGGACAATGTGGAAGTGTCAAAACCTGTAGTACCTCGAGTGTCCACTTGAGGTTGGCTGCAGAAACCTGAAACCCAAATGATTGTGTGCAGAAAATGTTTTTTTTACAACCTTAATAAACCTCTTTCCAACCTGGTTCAAAAAGACAGCTACAGTCTAAATACATAATCTATGTGCTCTCACTGTATACATTATATAGCGCCTGTTTTTCTTACACTCAAGTTTTATTGAGGATCTCCAGTTATGGACACATGGACACGCTATTGGTCACCCAGTCTTAAGTCCTGCCTCAAAATGGCCTCTCTGTCTGTGAGTAGGTTGATCTAAAGTTCTATTGAGATGACATGGACAGTATGGCCGCGTCCATTAAAAGGCATCAACAGCAATTTAAAGGAACTTTTGTGAATTAAAAGGCTGGCGTCACATGGCTTCATCTGTTTCTTCAACAGGTGTATGGGCCTAACCCTAGCAAGGTGTTTGATAAAGTGGCCAGGGAGTTTAGGTTGAATGGGATTTGTCACTTTAGTCTATTTTAAGTCATATTTCACACACTTCTACAAGTCTTTCTGAATTTCAGTTTTTTCATATGGTTTCTTTTTTGGGATTTATTCACATTGTCATCTTCCTCTCCAAGAGCCTCACAGCAAGAAGGTTGCTGGTATGATCCCCATGTTGGTCAGGGCCTTTCTGTGTGGAGTTTGCATATTCTCCCCGTGCATGCACAGGTTCTCTCCGGGCACTCTAGCATCCTCCCACAGACCAACAACATGTTCATTAGGTTAATTGGTGACTCCAAAGTTTCACTGGTGTGAGTGTGAGCATGAATGGTTGTCTGTTTCTCTATGCAGCCCTGTTATTGGCTGGAGAACAGTTCAGTGTGTACCCCGCCTCTCCCCAAATGCCAGTATACATGGTGGATGGATGGGTCTTCCTCTCTATTTGTCCTTTTCTTGTGGGTTCCAGAGCGTGTACAGCTCATTTTATTTAATGTATGACTGGATAAATTAACACATTTGCAGGATGAGAATGACTGAAGGCAACAATCTGATTAAACAGCTCATCAGAACATTCATTAAAATATATTTTGTGTAATACTATGACATACATTTTAAAAATGCATGTGAGGAAGCAACAATTCCAGTCTTCCCCTTAAATGGGGATGCTGTTGACCAACTGTGTTTCAAAAGAGGATCTGAGACTGATTGAAGCACCATAAAGTATTTTGACTCTCGGCTGAATTTGCCACCCCTGATTGAACTTTATCGTCTTGTCATTCTGATAGAAATCAATAACTCTTCACATCATATACATGGTACATCAACCATGCTATTTAATAGTGTCTTAGTCTTAAGGTATGTGTTGAACTTGTTTTGATTCATATGTTGGGTTTATGATTTAACAGAAGGAAGTGCTGGCATACTGTGTTACAAAGCTCACGTTAAGGTATTTTTCTGGTAGTACAACACACGCACTAGGTCACCCATTTAGTCTGACACAATGAAACCCCTGTGTAGAAACCTGATTGATAAGAACGCCAGAACACAATGTTTCCAAACAATGATAACAGAGGCGTGTTAGTAATCCAGATCTGGGTCACTTTGGTTTTCTGTTTGTTTTTTGTGTTTTTTTTTTTTTCTGGCGTTTGTTATTTACTGCTCTAAACGTTACAGAAAAATCCCTGTTTTTTCTGAAAAAAAAAAAAAAAACAAGATTCTGAATCTGACTTCAGTCATAAAGTCCTGAAATTTAAGATCAGGTCCACACACATTAGGCCTGCATGACATATAGAAAATGTGAGGTTACAAAGTTAAATGTGACAACTGTAAGAGCATGTCTGCCTTATTTAGTAGCAGAATTTGGTAGGCCAGAAACTGGTTTATAATCTGTGCAGAGTGCATGAATTTGCAGTCTGCAAAGACATTTGTGTTGCAATTAAATTGTATCATAATTTTCAAATCTGTGTGCGTGAGTAAGACCAATGGTTTTCAGCTGGAAGCTAAGGGCTAAAATAGTAAGTCAATGAGCTGGTATCTGTGGGTCACAACTGAGTGCCTGAAAAAAAAACACCATAGTACAGCTCATTTGATTTAATATATGACTGGATAAATTAACACATTTGCAGGATGAGAATGACTAAAGGCAATAATCTGATTAAACAGCTCATCAGAACATTCATTAAAAATACATTTTGTGTAATACTATGACATACATTTTAAAAATGCATGTGAGAAAGCACAATTCCAGTCTTCCCCTTAAATAGGCAGCTGTTGACCAAAGGTGTTTCAAAAGGGGTTTTGTTCAATGTCTGGAAGATGGAGCGATGCTGAAATGTGTAATCTTGTAGAGCCTTAATTCTGGATCAACTCTGATCTGAGACTGATTGAAGCACAAAAAGTATTTTGACTCATGGCTTTATGTGCAGGCTCTGATTGAACTTTATGCTCTTGTCATTCTGATAGAAATCAGTAACTCTTCACATCATAAACATGGTCTATCAACCATGTTATTCAATGGTGCCTTAGTCTTAAGGTATGTGTTGAATTTAGTTTGATTCATATATTAGGTTTATGATTTAACAGAAGGACTTGCTGTCATAGTGAGTTATAAAACGCATCTTTTGGTATTTTTCTGTTAGTATAAAAAAGCACCGAGTCAACCATTTACTCTGACACAATGAAACTCCTGTGTGGAAATCTGATTGGCAAGAACACCAGGAAGTAAAGAACAATTTTAAAGAATGATATAAGGGTGTGTTAGTAATGGAGCTCTGGGTCACTTTGGTTTTCTGTTATGTTTTGTTTTTCTGGCATTTATTATTTACTGCTCTAAACTTTAGAAAAATCTGTTTTTTTCTTAAAACATATTTTGAATCAGACTCCAATCATACAGTCCTGATATTTAAGATCAAGTCCACACACATTACGCCTGCATGACATGAAGAAAATGTGAGGTTACAGAGTTAAATGTGACAACTGTATGAGCATGTCTGCCTGATTAGGTAGCAGAATTTAGTAGGCCAGAAACATTGATTCTTTTGACTGGTTAATAATCTGTGTAGAGTGCATGAATTTGTAGTCTGCGAACACTTTTGTTTTGCAATTAAATTGAATCATAATTTTCAAATCTGTGTGCATGAGTAAGAGCAATGGTTTTCAGCTGGTAGTTCAGGGCCAAAATAGTAAGTCAATGAGCTGGTCTCTGTGGGTCGCAAATCAGTGCCTAAGAAGAAAAAGCTAATAGTGGCAAAACGCTTACATAAAGAAGTCCATAGAAAACATTAACCCATTTACATTCACTTCACCATGTTCACCTGTTCAACTGCGTGACAACACAGCAGCAAGTGTCAAAACCTGTAGTACTTTGGATGTCCACTTGAGGCTGGCTGCAGAAACCTGAAACCCAAATGATTATGTGCAGAAAATATTTTTTTAAACCTAAATAAACCTCTTTCCAACATGGTTCAAAAAGATAGCTACAGTCTAAATACATAATCTATGTGCTCTCACTGTACACATTAAACACTGAGGATCTATTAAGGATCTTCAGTTATGGACTCACTTTTGGTCACGCAGTCTTACGTCCTGCCTCAACATGGCCTATCTGTGAGTAGGTGGATCTTAAGTTTGATTGAGATGACATGCATAGTATGGCAGCGTCCTATACAAGGCATCAACAGCAATGCAACGGAACCTTTGTTAATTAAAGGGCTGATGTCACATGGCTTCATCTGTTTCTTCAACAGGACTATGGGTCCAAGCCCAGCAAAGTGTACCTAATAAAGTGGCCAGGGAGTGTAGTTTGAATGGGATTTGCAAGTAACTGTAGTTTGTTTTCATTAATATTAATATTTCACACACTCCTCCAACTGCTCAAGTTTCTTTATTTTTTTGTTAGTATTATATCTCCACCTGCCTCACAGCAAGAAGGTTGCTGGTTTGATCCCCATGTTGGTCAGGGCCTTTCCTTGTGGAGGTTGTCTGTTCTCCCCGTTCATGAACAGGTTCTCTCCAGGCACTCCAGCTTCCTCCCACAGACCAAAAACATGCTTATTAGGTTGCTTAGTAACTCCAAAGTTGCTCTTACATGTGAGTGTGAGCATGAATGGTTGTCTGTCTCTCTATGTGGCCCTTTGATTGGCTGGAGAACAAATCACTGTGTACCCCACCTCGCACCAAATGTCAGTATGGATGATGCTGGATGGATGGATGGATGGATGAAAGGTCCTCATATACCTTTGATTTTTTGTCATAGCACTTTGTAAACCTTTATTTGCAGATGTTCTAAGCATATAACATTATTGTTATGATAATTATTAGTATTTTGTCATAGTTATTATTTATGTATTATTTGATTAAAATATTAGTCAGTGTGTTTCTAACAGAAGTGCTGGAAAAACACTTATCACCAGAACAATCAAAGTATCATGGACCTTAACAGCCCAACCCTGTCATTTTTGTCTAGTTTTGTCTGATTGAATTTTACTCTGGTAAAATTTTTATGTAAATCCATCCAGTAGTTTTTGCGTAATCTTGCTAACAGACAAGCAGACGGACAAACAAACAAACAGACAGATCAGGTGAAAACATAACCTCCTTGGTAGATGTAATAATGATATTAACATGATTCTGAGTGCTAGGTGTGGGTTTCAGGGTCAGTCAATCGTATTCTGATGGTAACTTTATCATGGAACTATTGCTTATCGATTTAACAGCAATATGTGAGCTACCTTGGCAGAGGTGTGCACTCTCCGAGGGCTTTCTAGTTTGCTACTGTATTTAAACAGCCTGAGTGCAGCGCATAAACATGACCTCAGTATCAATAGGGAATTGAAGACAACTGTGCTTCATGACAAAATGCTTTGTGCCAAGCAATCGATAGAGCCTTAAGAGTCTTGGTGTGGTGGCTGCTGTGAAACAGACATAGCAGCCTCCAAAGTAACCAAACAGAGGACTTCTCATAGGCTTTGAGCCATATTTTTAGCCAATGCATCAAACTCTTCTTTTGTCCCCAGGGTCGCCTGTCTCCAGCTGTGATTCATGTCACAGTGAAACTCCATGCCTCATGTCATCGCTTACTGTGCAGGTATTGATCCATCTAACAGGTCTAACCTGGTGTTAGCAAGATGTACCTAATGAAGTGGCCGGTGAGAGTACATTTTAATGATTCAATCCACTTTCAGATGTGTACCTCATATGTTCATCTGTAGTATGTACAGTCTATGCTAACAGAGTCAATGTATTATATTGCTAACAACAGGTTAGACCTGCTTTTGCCTTCAGTTTTTTGTGGCATAGATTCAACAAGGTGCTGGAAACATTCCTCAGAGATTTTGTTTAATATTGACATGATAGCATCTCATAGCTGCAGCACATTTGTTAGCTGCACATCTGCAGATCTCCTATTTAACCACATCCCAAAGGTGCTCTATTGGGCTGAGATCTGGTGGAGTACATTGTGATGTTCAAGAAACCAGTTTGAGATGGTTTGAGCTTTGTGATGTGGTGCTTTATCCTGCTGGAAGCAGCCATTGGAAGACTAGTGCACTGTGGTCATAAAGGGATGGACATGGCCAGAAACAATACTCAGGTAGGCTGTGGGGTTAAAACAGTGCTCAGTTGATACTAAGGGGGGAAAAGTGTGCCAAGAAAACAACCCCCACATAATATCACCATCACCACTAGCCTAAACTGGCAAGAGGCCCCATACTTTCTTGTTGTTTATGCCATCTGAATGTTAGCCTTCCATACATCTTGTAGGGCTCCGTAACAATTGAGCTCAGTCTGCAGAGGCTCTGCCCAATCAGTGTTCTTTAAAGCAAAAAGAGACAGAAGATACAAGCATGATGACAGTGAGCAACTACTCCAAGATCGACATAGATGCTGACAGCTCCAGTGGCAGTTTTGACTGGATCTAGACAGCATTTCCTCAATAAATGAAAAACAAACAGCAACACTGAAAGAATATCTTTATAGAAAGGATAATTTTGCTCAACTTCCAGCATGTTTTTGCGAGAGAAAGTTGGATCCTGTTCAATTTGAGTTGAAACCAGGTAACATGTTATATAGTTGCTCATGGATACGTTTTTAGACTCACAGATCCTATAAAAATGTTGTGAACGTCTGGAAGTGTACTTTTGAAGTGTTTGATGTGACGTACAGTGCGTAATTTTAACAGCTAATTACCGATCTCAAGCTAGGCTATTGTGTTGGCCGTTTCTCATGTAGCCTCCCATGCTCTCCACTCCCCCTTTAGAAGTGTGCTGGTGGAGATCAGATGCATAAAGTGTGGTCCACTGAAATTGTGACTTATTTTGTACAGGGATGTGAGCCATTTTGATTTGCTTTGGTTTCAATTTTTTTATTATTCTTATTTGTCAAATTAAATTCTATTTCATTGTTATATTGTATATTAATTTTGTTTGTAGTTTGTTAATGAAATACATACATATGTATATATATATATATAGTGACATTTATACATATATATATGTATAAATGTCACTGTGGAGCAGGAAATGTCAGATGCCTTGAGGAGAGACCGGCTTTCGGAATAAACCTGCTCCAGTGACAAACCTGCTGTCCACATCCCTTCTATCTACCAAACACAACGCAGTGCGTATCTTGTAGCAGACAGAGAGAGAGTCAGGCCAGACGGGCTACACATACCTCGGTGGTATCGAGTGGTTATTTAGATTACATTGTCTTTCTATCATCAGGAACAACTCTAGCCATTCTCCTCTTACTTGGCATCAACAAGGCTCACATTTTTACCGCTTACTGGTTATTTCATTCTGTTTTAGGACCATTCCCTATAAGGTCTAGAGATGGTTGTGTGTAAAAATCCCAGCAGATCAGCTCAGACCAGGCCATGCAACAATCAAAATCACCTTCCATCCCCATTCTGATGGTCCAGTTGATCTTCAGCAGGTCTTCTTGACCATGTCTAGAGTTGCTGCTATGTGATTGTCTGATAAGCTCCTTGAGAAACAGAGCAGTTGAAGTTGGTGAACTTCATAAAGTGGCCATTGTGTGTATTTTTGCAACTTAGACAATAGTTTTGATGAAGATTAGACCGAAGATGATGTTACTGTCCCTTAAACGTTTCGGAGAAAGTTTGGTTTACATGCTATTGTTCAATGAAAAAGGGCCTCATATTGGCTCCTAATCAACAAAAGCTGATCTCTATGTAAAAGCCATTTCTTAACCCAGTCCATATGATATGTTAATTCAGTTTAGTCTGTGGTGCTGTTGTTGGCTTAATCTCATGAAGAATGATTTCTGTCTTTGTTACGCACCCGTCTAGGGGGAAGGTGCCTAACATATTTGGAAGGGAAAAGGGAAAAAAGAAAATCACTCTCGGTCTCCAAATCTCAATTAACCAAACAATGATCAAATTTCTCACAATTTATTTACAACAAACAAACAAAAACAAGCCAAAGGCAAAAAGGTATGTACAAAAAAAAAACAAACTTAAAAAAAGCCGAGATCTTAAGCCAAAAGGGGTTCAAAAACAAAAGGCCGCGAAGGCTGGCACCCAAACTAAAGATTTACCCAATACTAGAGCAAGCTATCTAACTACAAAGTAAATAACCGAGAACTATACTAACTACAATTATTACACAATTAACAAAAACACGTTTGGAGGCCTACAGTGACGGAGCTGCTGCTGTCAGAAGGGACGCTGACTTCCATCTTCTGACTGAGGCTATTTGAATAGGAAGCCGTTCCTCTTGAGCCAATAGCGGGGCCGCTTCTCCCTCAGCCGATCCAGCACCCCAGCCAATCAGGCCCGGCCACCTGAGTACTGCCCCAAAGATCCTCCTGGGGAGAAGAGCTCTCACTCCACACGCACTCTCAGACACTCACACACGCAACACTCCACAGGATAGAGCATCTCAACAAATATCTCAAATACGGCCAGGGCCGTAACAGTCTTGTTAACAAGACAAATGTTAAGTCAAATTCAAGTCAAGTCAAAGTTTATTTGTAGAGCACATTTAAAAAACAACCTCGGTTGACTAAAGTGCTGTACAGGGGTACAATATTATTATGCATACACTTAATAACAATAAAAGCAGTAATGATAATAAAAACAGTGCAACATGTATAATGAGAAAAGGAGAGGGCCCAAAATGGAACATTGAGGCACCCCACAGCTCAGAGAGGAAGTGGCTGAGGAGAACAGGTCTAACTGGACAGAAAAGCTCCTGTCTGTGAGGAGACTCAGACCACTTAAGAGGAAACCACTTAAGAGCAGTACCCCTAATGCTCACACAAGTATTGAGGCATGACAGGAGGATGTTGTAATCCTTCGTGTCAAAGGCAGTTGTGAGACCCAGAAGCACCAGGACAGCAGGGTTCCCAGAATCAATTGTTAAAAGGAGATCATTTAAAATTATTAAAAGCGCTGTGTCTGTGAGTGGCTTAAAAAGAGACTGGAATTTTTCTTAGATATATTTTTGTCAGTATGGGACTGTAGCTGCTCAAATACCACCTCGGGAAACCTTGGACAGAATAGAAAGCTTCGAGATGGGCCTAAAATTTGAAAAACTGTGAGATCAAGATTATGCTTTTTGATGAGGGGTTAAACAACAGCATGTTTAAGAGCAGCAGGAACACACCCAGACATCAAGGATGCATTTATCAGATCCATAACCCAGGGCCCAATAAGTATGGAAGACCTCCTTAAAAGCACAAGGTGGAATGTTGTCAAGGGACAGTAAGAAGGTCTGAAGTGCTGGACAATACCAGTTAATGCTGATTTATACACTTGCTCAAATCTGTCAAAAACAACAGGGCAAATGGGAGAGATGGCAGGATCTGATATGGATGGAATAAAAGAGGGCCTAATGTCGGATACTTTGTCATTGAAAACCTTAAAAAGTTGTTGCACAGTTTGACTGAAGGTACAAGGTCACTTTTGTCACAAGGGTTTTAAAGATTATTCAAAGTAGTAAAAAGATACTGAGGTTTATGGCTGTTGACTGGAACGAGGTTGGATAAAAACTGGCTTTTAGCATCTTTGACAGCGTTCTGATATTCTAATAAACTATTTTTAAAAGTGACCAGGGAGATCTGGAGATGATCCTTCTTCCAGTTCCTCTCAGTGCCCCTGCATGCACGCCTTAAAGAGCGAGTAGAATCATTACTAGCTTAAAGCATTTGTACCTAAAAGGAGCCACCATGTCTAATATGCTGGAACAAATGCAATTAAAAATGTCACGCAACTTATCAGAAGTAGAAACACGGTAATCACCCTGAGTCGAGCCATAAAAAGCTGCAGAGAACTCAGAGTTAATTGTGCATACACAACGGTCACTGGCGCTCAATTTAACACAGGAGTGAGTCAGCGTAATGTTAAATAAAACAGCATAGTGGTCGGAAATATATATATTTCTCTCAGATCTCTCTGATATTTAGTTGCAGACCAAATGATACACTAAGTCCAGTGTATGTCCTTTCTCATGAGTTGGACCACAGACAGACTGGATGAAATTAAAAGAGCCCATATGATGCAAAAAGTCTTTCACCAAAGGGCGGGATTCACAGCAGATATGAATCTTAAAGTCCCCAACAATCAAAAAAAGATCATGTTTCACTGTCAGTCCTGCTACAAAGTCAGTGAAGTCGTTTATAAAATCCTTATTGAGCTGAGGCAGACGATAAGCCACAGTGCACAAGACGAGTGGATTAGAATTCAATATAAAAGTCTGCAGTTCAAAACTCGAGAAAGAGACTGACAGACAAAGGTGACATTGGAAGGATGACTCAAAAACAGACACTACTCCTCCACCTCTGCACGAGATTCAGGGTGAATTAAAACAAAGACAGTTCAGGGGAAGCAACTTAGAGAACTGGAAAGACTCACCAGCTTGAATCCACGTCTCTTTCAGGGACATAAAATCCATTTCACATGAAGTGAAGAAGTCATTCAGGATAAAAGTCTTGTTTGTTAGTGACCTAGCATTCAGGGGAGCTAGCTAAAAGTTGTCTCCTCACTGGCCTGGGTGGAAAAGCAGCAAGATTCCTGTGATCCACTCAGCCTTTATGGACCCAGCGTCTGGGAAGGTAACATTCCGCCGGCAGGTGAAGACAGCTGGAACCTGGGTGAGGGGGGACAACAGGCTGGTACTATCATGGATGTACCAGCCTGTCGTGTGTAAATAGGATCCTCTGGCGGGGTGAGGGCCAGTCCAACAGATGGATCGTCTGAGAAGTTTAAGTTTCACCACAATTCCAGCTCTCTTTCCCCATCTCCTGGAGTGTTCCTCCGTGGGATGACAGCTGTGCAGGTAAGAGGTAAGTTGGCACAGACCTCAGGTTAGGAGGGAGACTTGATGTTTGACCACCCAAATCAAGCTTCTGGAGTGACTCTTGAGATGGTTTAATGCTGATGAGCATTTGTAGATCATATACCAACAAAGCAGAGGAATCTTGGCAAAGTTAACAAAGTAAAACAGCAGCAAAGACCAGATACAGCAGAACAGGTGGACGACAGGCTGTACACGCTGGCACCATCTTGCCTCGCTGGTGCCATCTTGCCATCTTGTCAAAGCTCCTGAAGTGTCTTCTACACCCCCTTTACCTCCAACTGCTGCAACAACACAGACCCCCACTCCAAACCAATAGTTCACTGGTTGAGGGTGAGGTCCTCCTGGTTAATGAAGGGATCAGCTCCTGCATGGGCAGAGTGGAGATCTTCTTTTGCAGACAGTGGGGTGCAGTGGTGGGCAAATTACTTTAAAAAAGTAATTAGTTATAGTTACTAGTTACTTTCCCAAAAAAGTAATTGAATTACTAATGGAATTACTCCTTCATAAATGTAATTAGTTACCAGGGAGAGTAATTGATGGGAGACTTCTTTGAAAAAGCTTTTGCTGCTTGAACTGTGTGGCTCTGTCTCCTTGTTGTTACCTGTCCTGCTACAGCAGCTCTCACATCATCAGCGGAGTTTTCTGTGTTTTTGGTCACTAGATTTTAGATTTACTTACAACAGACAAACGCTTAGCTTTGGGACATAATGTACACTTTACATGTGTGTTCTTGCCCGTTATCTCTTGTACTTCCATCCTGAAAACGCCAGTTTTAAATCCACAGACCGCTACAGACTTGACATTGCTACATCTAGCCGTGTTGCCAGATTGTGCGATTGAAATGAACATTTTTAAAGAGAAACCTACATGAAGCGTGTTTTAATTTTTATCCACGTTACATTTCAATTTCAAAGTGATATTTCCCCTTTTTTGCCTCCTAATTTACTTATCTAACATCCTTTTGTTTGGCGGTGGAACATCCTTGTCTTTATACAAAAGTGAAGGGAGGGGCTACAGCTATTTGTAACTCTGTTATTGCTAAACAGTCTGTCTAACCTCGATTTTTGTAACCAAAAAGACATGTCAGGTTTTGATCTAAGTTTTATGTTAATCCTCTACAGCTTTATTATGGTGAAAAAAGTAGTAGCTACATTAGAAAGAAATTTAATTCTGGCTATAAGGATTTATTTTAGGTGGAAACATCATTTTTACAGTAAAATTTAAATTTGTGTTAGGGTGGGATAAAATAATTTTAATAACTTCTGAATTGGGTTTATATTGATGGTAGATCATGCACCAGATTCATCCTTGGTTTGAGGGTACAACAAGCCCAAATGAGCAACTGCACTATTGGAAAAAACTGCAACCCATAACTCTCAATATACACACGCAAGTTAGAAAAAGAAGAAGCAGAAAGTCGCTTTTAATAAGTGGACCTGGCAACTCTGGCATCTCTTTCTCTCATGTGTCTAGCTGAGCGAGGCAGGTCGAATAACAGCTGCTTGACATCAGTGCAAAGTAACGGGCCACATTTCACTGTCGGTAACGGCGTTATAACGTTTGAAATTATAATTAATTAGATTACCCATTACTGGGAAAAAGTAACGGCATTAGTAACGCCGTTATTTTTAACGTCGTTTCTCCCAACACTGGTGGGGTGTGTGATGAGTCCTGGAGCCTGGTTGATGCTCAGGTGGTGTGCAGACAGATGGGCTGTGGCACAGCACTGTCAGTACCAGGAGTTGCTTACTTTGGACAGGGCACTGGACCCATCTAGTTGGATGATGTCACCTGCAGAGGCAATGAAAACAGTCTCAGTGTGTGCCTACACGGAGGGACTGGAAACCATTACTATGGTCATTTGGAGGATGCTGGTGTCGTCTGTACAGGTAAATAAAACTGTTGTCTTGTCTTGATAGCATTAGTGACTCACAGGGTTGGGCAAAATGTGGCCAAGGGGTAACATCATCCCATGGTCATCATGGTCATCCCTCCCACTTAGTGCAAACCACAATTTTATTTCATATATCAATAAAGTATAACACGAAGAAAGAAAAGAGAAAATCTGCAATGAAAACTTTGACAATATTTTAATAACAGAATTTTGTTATTACAATTTTTTCTGTAAATTATCTGTAGGAGCACAAACCTCTGTGAAGGCATTTCTGACATTGTAAGGTGAATTATTTTCAAAATGTGGAAAACTGCCCAATCTCAGAATGTCAAAAAATCTTCAATGAATTTCTGATTCAGATCACCGTAAGAAACTGATCACTTCTTCCTTGTGCCATGACCAGTATTCCCTGAAAATTTTCATCAAAGTCAGTTGAGTTAATTTCTTTACAGACTTGACAAAACAAACAGTTAGAAGGAGGTAATACTGAATATCTTGCTGTTGGTAGTGTGTGCCTCCAACTGTGTGGATAGCAATAATGTGGCCCTCTAGTAGCTGAAGTTCCCAATCCCTGATCTAAGACTAAAGGTGCGTTCACACCGAATGCAACTTTGCGACCAAGATTGCATCGCAAACCCAAGTCCTGTTGCCTGTACTTAGCTCATTTTGTCGCCGTTGCTGTTGCTCAGTGATGTCACGCCCGCTCAAGTTTCACCCCATATTCATATCATATCCTATAATAGGACATATTAGCTGACATTATTCCAACTGTATCCTTTTCACTCACCTACCAACCACAAAACACTGCACAGCTAGCCCTGCAGCAGCATCGTCTACGAGTTTTCTGCAGTCCATCTAGGCATAACTAATGTACTCACTAACTAATGTTCCCCACACAGACATAGATTGTCACTCTGTGAACCAGAATGAAAACAGTCTGTCATGGGTGTCAATCATGCACCCACACAACACTGATTGGCTTTCGGGGCATGACATCGCCTGAAAGGTTCAAATATTTCAACTTTGGCAACAGAGCACGATGACCTGCTCCATGTCCAAAGTGACCCCAGAGTTCCCATCTGCAGCAACAGGGGCGCCGCCCCCATGTCTCCAAAGATGCAGCCAAGTTGCCCAGAACACGTCCGTCACGTCGCGTGAGATCTGGTCACGTGTGGTCTTGGCTGATCATGGCTGTACTTTGACTCTGCATGAAGAGCGGTCGCCGAGGTTGCCAAAGTCATGTTCGGTGTGAAAGCACCTTAAGATTAAAATGGTCATCACCTACATTTTTTCTGGACTAAGAGCAAGACTATAAATAGATTAAAAAATGTTCTGACAAAATAGATTTAGATTATCTTATTCAGCCATGGAAAGACTTAAACAGAAAGAAAAAAAATCATAAAATTACCATGTTATTACACCAAGGTAGAATCATCATACTATTACAAGATTTCATGTTGTTATTTGGTTTACTTGTCCAAAAAGAAGTGGGCGAGAGTTCAGTCTTATTCAGTCCCACCCCTTCTCTATAAGTCATTTAGTATTACTTATCCAGACACAAACCTCAACTAGAAAAGCACTCTGAGCGCAGACCTCCGCCAAGCAGCTTCAGTCTACCTCTAATACAATCTCCGAATGACAAAGTATCCCTCAAAAGAAATTCCTGGATCCAAATGCCAACCTGGCACACTACCAAAATGATCCAGATCAGTCCCAAAATCTAATCATTTGTTCTTTATCCCATTCCACACATTTCCTGAAAATTTCAACCAAATCCATCCATAACTTTTCAAGTTATTTTGAACACAGACAAACAAACAAACCAAGGCCGGCAAAAACATAACCTCCTTGGCGGAGATAACAATAGTTACTCTCTTAACACATCCAAAGCCCGATTTGGGGATTATCTTGGCATTACAAAAACCTCTATTGATATATCACAAAGTATCCTTAGATAAACATTAGACAATATCTTGCAAGCAATTTATGATTTCAAACATTTCCAATAGTTTTTCATGCATGTCCCACAAGGCCCCTAACTCTAAGGTCCCATGTCCCAGAGTGTTAGACCATTTGCCTTGGTGTCTATTGAGTAAGGATTTGATTTAGGCTGTATTAAAAAATGAAGAATCTAAATTCTTTAGAGCAGTGGTTCTCAAACTTTTTAAATTGTGTACCACCTGACAAAATATCAAGCTCTCAAAGTTCCACCATTATGTCCAACCTGAACATACAGTAGCGAAATCTTACCCTATTAGCTATGGACAGTTCACAAAGGAGGCATGCATACTCTGAATATGAGGATTATTTGTTGATGACGACAGGAATGAACATTCACATCAAGAAAGTCATTGCATCATGTATGAACAACACATGAAGACCTCTTTTGTCATCACTGTCACCATCTTCACATGTAGGATAAAAACGCACACCTGCCAAAACCCCAAACCTGTCAATAACCAAAAATGCACACCTGAACATATTAGGCTCATTACAGTCTTTCAGTCCAGTTTGACCAATGTGCCCTTACTGTTAACATTCTGCTACTTAAAATCATAACCTGTAGCAACATAGCTGGAAAAGGGGTTCAATGAACTACTCACAATTATTAAGAGCTGGTCAGCATATTAATGACTATTATCAACTTACATATGACTAATGAGAGGGGTGAGCCGGTCTCTGCGCACACAGTCCTGTGATGTCTGGCTCGATCGTGGTCAGCTTCAGTCTCAGGTCTGGCTCAGCATCCATCTTACTTCTGTATTTTGTCTTAATGACAGCAAGTGAGGAGAAACCTTTCTCGCACAGATATGTGGTCGCAAAAGGAAGGAGAAAGCGCACAGCCTTATCCAAAAGTGCAGGGTATTCCCTCTGTTGCTGTATCCAAAAGTCCAACAGCGACTGTTTTTTGAAACCAGTCTTTAAAGTTTCATCACAAGACAGTTCTATTAAACTCTCTTGCTGGCAAATAGTAAAGTCCTCTGGGATTTCAGAGGTTGCAATGCTGAATGGGTTTCTCATTCATTTGTTCACTTTGGGCATCATTGGGAAATATTCCCTGAATTGTTGTCTGAGGGAGGCGAGGTGAGCAGTGATTTTGTCCCTGACCCTTTCATCAAGTTGCAGGTTTTTGTCAGAAAGAAAACTCTCCAAAGCGGGGAAAGCTGACACATCACCAGCCTGACTTTGATTTCAAACAGCTACATCTTTCTCAGCATTGAACTGATTTTGTCCTGCACTCAAAAATGTCGTCAGAGAGTCCCTGTAGTCCCAAATTCCGTTGGTTCAAACGGAAGAAAATATCTGACAAGCCAGATGACTGTGCCATACAGTATCCTCAAAAACATCTGATGTGGAGAAGTTTTTGTCCTGCAAGAACACCTGAACCTCTCTGTGCAACCCAAAAAAGCCTTGAAAGCACCTTCCCTCTTGATAACCATCTGACTTCTGTATGAAGCAGGAGCTGGACATGTTCGCTGCCCATTTCATCACAGAGCACGTGAAACAGACAAGAATGCATTGGTCAAGCCTTTATAAAGTTCACAGTTTTTACAGCTGAGTCAAGCACTGACCTTAGTTCATCGGACATCTTCTTCACCTCAAGTGCCACCCGATGGATGCTGCAGTGTGTCCATCGCATCTCAGGTGCCACCTCCCGAATCCGGGCTGCTACTCTGCTGTGACGGCTTGTCATCGCCCTGGCCATCGGTGCAGACTCCGACACACTTTTATCAATCGAGTCCATTCTCTTGTATGAAGGTGTTCAATAGCTGGAATATGTGCTCAGCTGTAGTTTTGGTCTCCAGTGGTTGGCAGAATAGAAAATCCTCCTGAACTGCACCATTGCACTCATATCTTACGTACACAAGCAAATAAGCCAAATCTGCAGCATCAATTGTCTCATCCAGTTGGAGGGAATAATAACGACTTCTTTTAATGCACTCAGTCAGTGTCTTCTTAACATTATCTGCCATGATCCGTATTCCCCATGACACTGTTGTTTGAAAGTGGCACCAAGTTTAATTGTTCAGGAGCTTTCTCCCCGCACATGATGTGTGTTATTTCTTTGGCTAATGGCAGACATAGATGTTCACCAGTCGTATGTGGCTCTCCGACTTTCGCTATACAGAGGCTGGCACGGTATGAGGCCAGTTGTGCTTTAGCCGTGGATGTAACACAGGACAGCATTGTTAACTTGGACTGCTTCAGCTCGTCCTGCTTTCTTAGAAAAAAATCCAATGGTTTATCTTTTAGAGCAGTGTGTTTGGTTAAAAGGTGCCGTTTGAGGTGCACTGGTTTCATGGATTCATTGTTGAGGACTTCACCACATACCACACACTGGGGTCTTGGCTCTTCGTTGCTCCCGCTCAGCTAAATCCAAATTTTATGTAACTGGGGTCATATTTCCTGACTGCTTTGCGCCGCTTGGTACTAGTCAGTGCTAGCACCGAGCTAGCTCCTTCACTGACTCCTGTTGAGTAGCCGCTAGCACTTGAACCCACTTCACTGTTGTCCTCCTCTTCATTTTCAATTCGGCTGCCTGGAATATTCTCCTCCTGAGCCGCAGTCCTCTTCGTAATCATTCCAGTTTGAAGCCCCGATTGCAGTGTTCCTGAGTCACTCACCTTCTCTCTCATTTGACCCAGTCTCATCACACACACACAGTTCTACTTATAACTACTGTCTCCAGTATGCATGGGCTAAGTGCATGAACCAGGCCAATATTGAGACAAAGAAAGGAAATACAATGCTTATTTTAAACATGAATTTAATGTTTTATGTATTTTAATCCTAAATTTAGTACTAGTTTAATAATATTATGTATTTTCTAATTAATTTATTTTCAAAAAATATTTATGACCCTCCTCCACGTACCACTAGAGGGACCGTACAACACTTTGAGAATGAAGGCTTTAGAGGATCAGATGCAGATCCTTTTCCCTCCCCTTTGGAAATGCTTGGATCAAAGGGGAAGGTCACAGGAGGCTATGATAATGATCTCTGTGCTGAATGGATGCAAAAACGATGTCTGATGGGAAGGGTTACAGGCCACAGAGCAGACTTTCAAAACAGTCATATTGTCTGCCCATGAGGAGCGGAAAGCACACATGTAGATGGAGGCTGTATGGCTATGACATCATAAACCCCAGGAAGTAAAAATAAAGGGGTATTTTTCTGTAAAGAGACAGATTGCATTTTTTTCCATGAACTGAGCAATAAAGAAGAAAAGTGTCACATTCTTCTGCTCCTCAAGCCCCTTTTAACATTAAAAGCAAAGAAAACTGATTTTGCCAGACCTAGGGTCTTTAAATGGTGCCTTATTAACAAAGAGCATCAGAAAAAATGTAACTAAAAAAATAAACATTAGAAATCACTAAGAACTCACCCTCAGCAACACTGGAGTTGAAAAGACAGATTCATACATTTCAGAGCTGATTCAAACTCCAAAATTATTATTAATCTTATGTAGCCAAGTGGAATATATATATATATATATATATATATATATATATATATATATATATATATATATATATTTATATATATATATATATATATATATATATATATATATACACACTATATTGCCAAAAGTATTTGCTCACCTGCCTTGACTCGCATATGAACTTAAGTGACATCCCATTCCTAATCCATACAGTTCAATATGACGTTGGTCCACCCTTTGCAGCTATAACAGCTTCAACTCTTCCGGGAAGGCTGTCCACAAGGTTTAGGAGTGTGTTTATGGGAATTTTTGACCATTCTTCCAGAAGCACATTTGTGAGGTCACACACTGATGTTGGACGAGAAGGCCTGGCTCTCAGTCTCCGCTCTAATTCATCCCAAAGGTGTCTTATCGGGTTGAGGTCAGGACTCTGTGCAGGCCAGTCAAGTTCATCCACACCAGACTCTGTCATCCATGTCTTTATGGACCTTGCTTTGTGCACTGGTGCACAGTCATGTTGGAAGAGGAAGGGGCCAGCTCCAAACTGTTCCCACAAAGTTGGGAGCATGGAATTGTCCAAAATGTCTTGGTATGCTGAAGCATTCAGAGTTCCTTTTACTGGAACTAAGGGGCCAAGCCCAGCTCCTGAAAAACAACCCCACACCATAATCCCCCCTCCACCAAACTTTACACTTGGCACAATGCAGTCCGACAAGTATCGTTCTCCTGGCAACCGCCAAACCCAGACTCGTCCATCAGATTGCCAGATGGAGAAGCGCGATTCGTCACTCCAGAGAACGCGTCTCCACTGCTCTAGAGTCTAGAGCCGGCGTGCTTCACACCACTGCATCCGACACTTTGCATTGCACTTGGTGGTGTATGGCTTGGATGCAACTCCTCAGCCATGGAAACCCATTCCACGAAGCTGTTCTTGAGCTAATCTGAAGGCCACATGAAGTTTGGAGGTCTGTAGCAATCGACTTTGCAGAAAGTTGGCGACCTCTTCGCACTATGCGCCTCAGCATCCGCTGACCCCGCTCCGTCAGTTTACATGGCCTACCACTTTGTAGCTGAGTTGCTGTCGTTCCCAAACTCTTCCATGTTCTTATAATACAGCTGACAGTTGACTGTGGAATATTTAGGAGCGAGGAAATTTCACGACTGAGTTTGTTGCACAGGTGGCATCCTATCACAGTTCCAGGCTGGAATTCACTGAGCTCCTGAGAGCGACCCATTCTTTCACAAATGTTTGTAAAGCAGTCTGCATGCCTAGGTGCTTGATTTTATACACCTGTGGCTGTGGAAGTGATTGGAACACCTGATTCTGATTATTTGGATGGGTGAGCGAATACTTTTGACAATATAGTATATATATATATTTGTTTCCAATTAATAGAAGTTAAAAAGTTTTAATCAATAAAATCTGGGATTATTATGTTAAAATAAGTTAAAAAGATAAAGTTCATAAGAAGTTTAAAATTATAAGAATGTATTATATTCCATTTATTTCATTATTGATGAAAAAAATCTTTAATTCTATAAGAGATACCTTCTGGAGAGATGTACCTGGTCACAGTCGTAGTCTGGTGAGTGTTGATTGGCTCACAGGAGGTGCATGCAGTGTTCTTATATGTGTGAGAGGAGAGAGAGGTTAAACTGGGCTTATTTTTATACAATTGCAGTGTATTTCAAGGTATTCTTACAATGTTTAAAGGTCCTAACAAATAGTCAAAGCTAAGGACTTGGTGAATCTAAGTTTTTCAGAGTTTTATTATTTCCCAAGTCTAATAACTTCATTGAGTTAAAGGTGTCGTTGGTAGGATTTTGCTAGTCAATGCTATTTCTTTGAGTTCCATTTAGATCAAATGTTGGAATATCCATTGAGATTCCTTTATGAGAGTAGTATAATTGCACTAGAGTGAGATCTCTGCGTTTCCATCTGTCTCTGTTATGAGCTGTCAAAAATGTTCGGCAGCTCCAGGTATCTTTGACCAATCAGAAGAGCCCCTGAGGCTTCTATCCTGATTGGTCGAGGGGCGGCGCTTCGTCCTTCATCGTGATTGGTTGTAAAGCTCTTCGTTCACGTGAACGCGCATGAGGAAGTAGCAGAACAACAACAAATCTCGTACAATGGCGGACAGCAATAATCCAGCGAGCAGCGGGAAAGTGCCGATTCCACCTATGCCCCAGGCAGCTTCCACCAAAAAGACAAGGACTGTGGTAACACTTACCAAAAAGCAAGAGTACAAGAAGGAGGAGGACTGTTTGAAAATAAAACAAGAATCAATGTCGGCGTTGCATTCAAGAGGTGGATCTCTTCAGGATTTCAAGGGTTTCAAATCTGATGCAGAGCTAGCTATGTTTCTGTTGGACAGGTAAGATTTTTTTTTTCCTCTTATGTTGTTTCGCAACATGCAATGTATTACTCAGTTTTATAATATAAAACAAACAAATATGTTTAGATTCCCTCTTAGAGGAGTACCTTATTGGCATGTACTTTATACGAGAAAGCACAGCCTGTTTCCCCCATGGGGCTTTGTAAGCTCAGTATCAGACACTGTCACAGCAGTAGTGTTGCTCGTCGTTGAGAAGCTTTTTGGTAAACAGCTCACTGTTCTGGAGTGTTTTGATACCAGCGGGCACAATGTCGCATCTGCGGGCACATTTTTTGTGGAAGGGGCTAAAGTCGCGTGAGGGAGTGATCTTAGAGAAAACAGGACGGGAGGGGCTGTGCTGGTTTTCTAATTGCCATCTTAGCTGGCTGTGTGCCAAAATCTTACCAACAGCATCTTTCATCCGAGTTACTCTTCTAGAAACAAATTAGGCTAAAGAACTCTGGGTCCCTACTTTTACCTGGTAGATGGGCTACACTACCTATTGGTTAAAGTATTTTAAATGTTGGAGTTACTTACACAGTGTTGGTCCATCAGTGTCAAGCCAACTCTCTTCAGAGTCAATTGATTTCAAATCTAAAGGTAAAGCCCTTTCCACTTTCTCTGGCTGTGCCACAAAACTACCTCACACATTTTACAATGTTTAACTATTTCAACACTGTCAATTTGACTCTAGAAAGTATAGACTTGTATAATCCTGCTGTAAGGGATATATCCATAGCTTTTTCTAGGACCCAAAGAGCCAACTCAGAGAATCAATCAAGCTACAACAATACAGGATCTATTGAAAAAGGGGGAGGATTGGAAATGGAGGTGAGGTGAGCTGAGAGAGATGAGGTAACCAGAGTGAGGCTGAGTTCTGAGCATGTGGAGGCACTGAAGGCACAAATTAGCCAAAAAAAATCAACACATGGAACATCAAGCGCAATGAGACAAAACAATAGAGATGCTGAGGTTTCACTTGAGGTGACCAACATTACCACAGGAGATGCGGGAATAATCTGGCGCTGTGACAGGTCTTCGGGAGGCTTAAGTAGCAGCCGGTGATGAGTTGATCTGAACCAGGTGTCCTGCTGTGCAACAAAGAGATGCTGCAGCAGGAGGACACACCCCCACACTCCTGTGAGAGAGCTGCAGCAACAGGGAGGCAGAGGGAGCAGGAACAGTCCAAAGTAAAAAGTCACTCACCGAAGACTCATCACAGTTACCCCCCACCAAGGAATGCCCCCTGACATTCCTCCAGGCTTGTATATATTTTGTTGTGTATTTTTTAGATAAACATATCTGTACATATGTACAACATATTTGTATAGATGCTAAAGCAGAATTTATTTTTATATGAGAAACAATAACAAGGGGTAGTAATTCAAAATTATTTACTTCTACCTATTCCTTTTCTAACATGTATAATTACTTTATTTCTTTTATTCTTTGTATGTCAATGCAATTTCTCTATTTTTATTTCTTCATACTTGTTCGAAATAAATTCAATTCGGAACAAAGAGTTCTTTAACAGGGAGGTGAGCAGAAACAGAAGGAGCTGAGGGAGCAGGAGCTCTGTTAACTCACAGAGGTGGGAGTGTAGGTAAGAAGCAGAACACTGTCAAAGTGAGAGTGTAACTGGTAAACCTGATGATTTAATTCCTGGAGAGAGAGCTGAGAACACCAGTCAGCATGGAGTCATGATGACCTGTCATGATCCCGTGAGCAGAGAGAGCCTCCTTCATTGATTCTGCTTTGCTTCGATCCATCAGGCCAGATGATCCTGTAATGGATAAAATCCATAGGTTTTTCTACTGATCATATTTTTAAAATTAAAATTGGGTTAATTAATACCCAGGTGCTTTAATTTCTCCCACAATTACCTAATGGGTCTTATTGTTACTTTGTGGTGTTAGTTTATTATATCAAGTAATGATGCAACATAATAATGCACATATTATTGTTCTTTTTATTATATTTTACCATTAACATTTGACCATGCTCTTTCAAACTAAAAATGTACAGTTTTTATTTTAAATTTAGTCAAACATCTCACACGTTCTAAGTATAATTAACTTAACTCACTTAACATTGATGATTTCGTTTTAATGTGATGCCTGCTAACCACAGTTTGTATCTGTGATTAGACTTTGCTTTACTGTTTAATGGTAGGTGTGGAGGTAGAATAAGAATAATCTCTCATTGTTTTTCTTTTGCACACTAAGTGATTTAATCAATCAGTAGGCTAAAAAATCAAATATGAGATAACTTACTGTACTCATGTAATAAGGCACTCCTGTCGTGTGCATGCAGTATGCATCCTCTGCAGTCAGATCAAACATATCTTGCACGGATACAGCGTGTATGTTATTTTTTGATTGGCTGATGGGTCGTTGATCTTACTGACTGGGTCGTGTCAAGCTCCCGTTGGGCTTTCTGATGCTCAGAGCATCTTCCTACACTTTCCAAAGCATATATAGCGCTATAACTCGGTGGGCAGTACGTCATTAACTTTTATGCGTGAGAAATACCAGGTTTGGCGAGTGAAAAGGTTCAAATGTGTGTCATATGCTAAATTCGTAAGATTTGAGAGCCCTGCTCTCTTAACATTGAAGATATGTGGATGTTCTGTAAGGAGATAATGGATACTAGAGGGTACTTGACATACTGTGAATACAAAGAGAAAAAAATACTGTCTCTACTCTGTTTTCTCCTATAACAGAGGTTATTGGCTGTCTGGCTCATAACTGTGAGCCAGACAGCTCAGTGATTCACATTGAATACACAAAGCTCTGTCTAGCTGCACCAGACAGAGGAGACATAGCTTACCTAGGGTATGATAAACTCATAGTGCATCCACCATCCAGGCCAAGAAGAAAAAAAAAAGCCTGTGCACGTGTATTTCCTTTTTCTACACTTGATAATGAGGTTTTTATTGCCTATCTGACAGACAGCCATGACTCAAAACGCATAAATCCTGACATGTTGTTCAAGCCGTTTGATTTAAATCATGAAAAAGAATTCTGTCATGAAACAAATTTAGATCCTGATCATTTTTTTTTCATCAAACTGCAGTCAAGCCCCTTGTCATAACTACACAGAAAATCAATTGAACATCCTTATCAAATCTATTTCAACAAAAAGTCTCCTATTTTTTTCTTTATTCCCCCTCAATATTCGGAGCCTTTCAAAAAATTACAATGAGCTTGTACACTATCTGCCACACCTCGAACATGCATTTTCAGTAATTGCTTTAATAGAAACATGGCTTACTGAGGAGACGAAGGATTTATAAGAAATGTCATTGTACAACTTAATTCGTGCGGTTAGAGCACATAAAAGAGGTGTTGGTGCTTCAATTTGTGTACACAAAAAAAATGAGGGGGAGGCATGTTACATTCTTGGGGACTTCAATGTAAATTTTTAGCAGTGAAAATCACTCCCCAAATGAAGATTTTTTAAATAATCTGTATGCAAACTACTTCTATCCAACCATAAGTAAACCAACTAGGGTGACTTATAAATCTGCAACTTTGATTAATAATATACTGTCAACTTCTATCCTGAAATGAGTCATCACCAGGTATGTTATATGCAGATATTTCTAACCATTTTCCCATCTCTCAGCTTACCATGATTGATGGACATAAGTTAAAAAATGAAGTTCATTAAAAACATTAGAAAATTCAGTGCAACTAACATTCAGAAATTTAAAGACATGTTACAAAAGGTGTGTTTTGAAAATGTTTATAAGGAGAGTGATGCAAATTTAGCTAACAAAGAGTTTATGAAATCCTTCATTTCAGCATTTTTCAAAAACTTTCCATTAGTAACCTGTTCAAACAGATTTGATTGTGAAAATAATAGCAATGCTTGGTTTACTGCTGGTTTGAAAAAATCTTCTAGAATAAAAAAACAAACTCTGGTGAAGATATATTCTATTCCCTACACCACTTCATCTTGCAAAATGAAGATGTATAAGAACAAATATAGTCATCTCCTAAGGACAGCTAAAAAAGTTTTTTTCAATGAACAGTTCAAAAAGTTCAACAATAACATCAAACTACATGGAAAATAATAAATAATTTACTCCATAAGAAAAAAATGCCAACTAAATATACTTCTAGCTTCTCAGATGGGAAAACTACAATTACAAATCTATTTGCAAGTTTAATGACTTTTTTGCAAACATGGGGGTGTCCATCTCTAAATGGATTGGTAACACCAGAGAAAATCCAACCATTTATATAAGAGGTTATTTCCATCAGTTTGCTCTTTTGAACCTCCTGACTCAAAAGAAATAAATGACATCATATCAGAGCTAAAAAAAATTCTGCTCCTGGCCATGATGGAATAAGTGCATCCCTAGTTAAACAGATTAAAGCATCCTTTTAAAAACCACTGCTACATATTTTTACTGTATCCATGGATTCTGGTGTAGTTCCCTCTGATCTTAAACTAGCAAAGGTAATTCCCCTTTTTAACCCTTGGATGCACAACCTACCAATACCTACACTCTTCCACGAGTGGGGTCAAAAATGACCCCAATTAAAATCAATGCGTTTTTGCAGTAACCTGGGTTGTTATTCTTAAAATCTTTAAAACGAAGAGTTGTAATATTTTCATATTCCAGGTATTCCTTATAAAACATGTTTGTGACATGAGGCCATTTGCATTTTTATTTATTTTTTCATTAATTTTAAGAAATTGCAGTTTTTGTATCACTTCGCCACTCTTCCACAAGTGGGGTCAAAAATGACCCCAATTAAAATCAATGCGTTTTTGCAATAAACTAAAGACATTTCTCTCATTCTGGTTAAAGATGATATATTTTGTTCAAACAAAAGAATAATTTCCTTTTTGACATGTACATTTTTACTTTTCATTCACATTTTAGCACTTAAAAATCAATCAGGTCAATCAGGTGTCAAAACATGTTTGTGTGCCCCTATGTCTGGAGGGCGAACAGAGAACATTCAACAGGTCCGGAGACCATAACACTGTCCACGCATATGTACACACACAAACATCTTATCTCCTCTCACTGTGAGAAGCTGTCACAAACTCTTCTATTATATTATCAGACATGAACAGCTTCCATGCATCTATTGGGGAGACAGTACTAAACCCAGGTGCAGGCCCTGGCCGACTACTCAGAATATTGTGGCTTGTTGTATTAGCCTGGCTGGGAGGTAACTCTGCCCAGTAAGTGCCCTTGCAGCTCATTCTGTTGGACACAATATCCACTTCCTCTTCAGAGGACTCATCAGAGGACTTCTCTGTGTCTGACTGGCCTTGTTCAGTGGGGGGACAATAGTATGAGTCCTCTACATCTGAGATGTCAGATTCTGAGTCAATGCCTCTGTTCGGCTCTTCATCCCATCCATACTGGATCATTTGTAGGGCAAAGGTCCACAGGGATCCTAGCTGGCCTCCTAGCAGCCATGTTACTTTGGATAAATACCAAAAAAAAAAAAAATTAGAAAGGACAAATGTTTGAAATGCACAGAAAACTATAAATCATATACAAAAACTAACTAATATAACATTAGCCTACTCTTGAGTTAGCTAGGTCAGGTACAAAGTGTGTGTGTGTGTGGGTGTGGGTGTGTATGTGTGTTAGCCAACAATACTGTTGGCTACTGTTAGCTAACAATACTGTGTTACCTACCCAAATCCAATACCGATCCACTGACTGACGCTCTGAGAGGAAAAGGATGAGGAGTGAGAGAGGTGACAATAGCACTGAATCACATCATAAGGTAAGACATTTGGGGCTCTAATTTCCTGGCGCAACTCAGGGTGGCGCAGCCTGGCACACTCCGCGCATTGGTAATTTTGTCCGGCGCACCGCCATGCGCAGCCTATTTGGCAATTTGGTAGACCTCCTCCTGGTGCGCCGAGATGGGTGTGACGGCGCATCAGGAGGAGGCGTCAACAGATTCAGCTTGGCGCAGTGACAATTTCGTGCCAAAAAGCTTGCCAGCTCCAACCTGGTCTATTCTCGGTGCAGGAGAGACGCACCCCGGGCAGTGGTAATTTTGACGTTTGTCATAACTAACGAGTTCACATCTCTCAGCCAACCACGAACAGCCACATCATCCGATACGGAGTATCCGGCTTCTCTCATCTCATGAAATTCAAAAGAAAAGAAAAAAGGGAGAGACGCTCGCTGAATAAATGTAAGTCACTCGGTGTCTTAAGGATTTACCTGTGATTGCCCTTATTTCTCTGTTTTAATCTTTATTCGTAACGTGATCTAAAAAGATGGAGTACATTACTGCAAGGAGGATGAGGAGGAGATATATTTTTTACCTGAGGTTCTGCTATTTGGTGATGACAGACCAGGAATGCAGGTGGATCACAGGCATGATGAATGGATTAGCCTGCTGCTGTGTTTAAATGTAATTATCACTTAATTTTGTACTCCTATTTATGACACAGGGACAGATTAAATCCATCCCACGAGGTGGTCCACACGTTGACGCGCATCGTGCCCTCCGATGCGCAGCCCGGTGGCCCCTGCACTCTCCCAGTTGCTGCAAAAGTGACAGCGGCTCTGACCTTCTTCTCCACCGAGGTGAAATTGTCACTGCGCCTCGCCCACAGCACATTTAAAGGCGAGGAGAGGCGTTCATTTGATTGAAGATAACACTTGGCTGTGTTAAACCCACTCATGCCTCCTCTCCTCCCTCTCTGCTACATGCGCCGGTAGGAGGGACGGAGGCGTGGTTGTGCCTGCCTGCGCCAGACTGCACCGTGCACGAAACTTGCAAAATGCCCTGGACACACCATGTTGGCACGGCGCAGGCGCGGTGCAGGGCAGGTGCGCCCCGCCTGCACCTGGTCTATGAAATTAGAGCCCCTGTTTTACTTAAACTTTGTCCTAAAAACCATTTTCTCACATAACCTGTGGGATTCTCCTAAACTGTAAAAGGAGTTGCACTTGCAGTCAGTCTGCTTATATGATGGTGGAACAGTGAGCGAAGTCAACCTTTGCAGTGTTGCTGGTGAAAATTTGATGGATGCAATTCTCAGTGGATTTTCCTTTTCAATTTTCTTATGTGTGATTGTTTTTGTGATACATAGCAGGGCAGGCTACCAACCACAAATTCTTGCTCCTCTACAAAAGGTGATGCTTATGCTCAGGACATTGTATCATTTTATAACTCCCTGTCTATATATAATAGCCTATGGTCAGGCAATGTTTGTCTGGTAAACCTTTGTCAAGAGGGGGACTTGCCAACACTGTGCTTTAACCCTTAGCCCATAGCCTAATGGTTTCCAACACCATTTTGAAAACAAGACAAAACATGTGTGTGGCTTTCAACTTTTAATAATAATTTTATCTGTACAGCGCTTTTACTTAAAGAAAGATGTTTTACAGAAGCACGAATAAAAACGCAGTGAACAATCAATTGATTTAATATGATTTTCAACACATCATCAATCAGTACACAGTGATGCAGTGCTTATTGTAATGAAACGTCAAACTGATGAATACATAATTGTACCCAGCACTTTTCAAACCACACTCAAAATTATGGTTATTGTCCCCAGCACTTTTAAAAACAAACTGACGCCCTTGGCAGTATGTACATGTAAATGGTATGGAGCCTGATAGAGCTATGATACAGTGTGGAGTACCTCAAGATTCGATTTTGGGACCATTATTTTTCATTATCTATATTAACAATCTTCCCGCAGTATCAAACACAGTAAGTCCAATATTATTTGCTGATGATACTAATTTACTTATTTCCAATAAACACTTGTCAAAAACTAATAAATGATGTAAATAATGGCCTTGTTGCTTTTAAAAATGGTTTCATATAAATAAACTAGCATTAAATGTAAAAGAAAAATAATAATTTTATGATATTCGCTGGGAAAAAAATCATCATGCAGTTTACTAAAACCTCAAATTCATGTTGAAGAAATTGCTCAAGTCACCTTGACAAGATTGTAGGCATCTTAAACTCACATGGAAAGACCATATCAGTTTTATATGCAGTAAAGATACAAAGTCTTTGGGGATTATTGGAAAAGTGTGTGCAATTTTACATTTATCTGGTATTCTGACACTGTATTACAGCCTTATATATCCAAATCTCACTTACTGTAATATCGTATGGGGCAACACTTATTCATTAAATTTACATACAATTTTACTGCTGCAGAAGCGTTTGTCAGATATGCAACTTTTTCCAGATTCAGGGATGCTTTATCTTCACTTTTTTGGAAGTGTAATATTTAATCTATTTCTGATATAAATAATCCCCAAGTGTATACTATTATTTAATTATTAAAATCAAATACATGAGTACCGAATTACCAGAAAGCTTTCAAATGTTCTGTATTACAAACTCTAAAATAAACTTTTATTCAACAAGGCAAAGCAATAACCTGCTCACTTCCGGGTCATGAATAGAGTAGACGCTCAGGGCTCTAATTTCGTAGACCAGGCGCAGGCAGGGCACACCTGCCCTGCGCCTGCACCACGCCAACAGGGCAGGGCATTTTGCAAGTTTCGTGCATGGCGCAGTCTGGCACAGGGAGGCGCACCCACGCCTCCATCCCTCCTAGCGGCGCAAGTAGCAGAGAGGGAGGAGAAAAGGCGTGAGTGGGTTTAACACAGCCGAGTGTAATCTTCACCAATCAAATGAACGCCTCTCCTCGCCTTTAAATGCGTCGCGGGCGAGGCACAGTGACATTTCACCTCGGTGGCGAAGAAGGTAAAAGCCGCTGTCACTTTTGCAGCAACTGGGAGAGCGCAGGGGCCACCAGGCTGTGCCATCCTGCGCCACCCTGAGTTGCGCCAGGTAATTAGAGCCCTCAGTGCTTACACTTCAACATTCCGATATAACTTAATATTTAACATGGACTTTTCTTTGTCATCTTGGCGTTTGCTGTTGCTGTCAATCTACTACTGTCCAGTGTCTGAATGGCACTGTAGGGCCAGGAAGGACGGGAGAAAAGACGACGGAGACAGGTGCTAACTTGGCAGCCCTGACTAAGCTACTGGAGGAGCACAGAACAGCTAGCTCCACCAAGTTTAAATTGGCCATGACTTTCCTTCTGTTCCACTAGACTTCACTGAGAAGCTAGAAGCTCCTAAGAAATAGCCCAAGCCATTTCTTCGATGCAGTCTGGGAAGACACCTGGGCCTGACAGGTTTCTAGGTTTTTTCTTGCCGCCATGATGGAGGGATTCATGATTGGCCATATGGATTCATGTTGGGTGTTGGATGTACATATTTGTATATATATGTATATGTGTATTTTTATATGTATATATGTATCTATGCATATATGTGTATCCATAATATGAAGAGCTTTGTGCTCTATTGTAAAGTGTCTTGAGATAGCACTTGTTATGAATTGGCGCTATACAAATAGAGATTGATTGATTGATTGATTGATTGATTTCTACTGAATTCTTTAAATAGTTCTCAAAACCACTCTCACCACAATTTGCAGCTGTTCTACTTGAATCACACCAGCATGACTCACTCCCACCATCAGTGATGGCGGCTTTCATATCATTTATTGCGAAAAAAGGGGAAAGATTGTACTTCCTCTCATCATATCTCACTGCTTAACAAAATCCTAGTGAAAGTCCTGGCTCTCAGATTAGGCAAGGTCCACCCTCACATAATATCCACGAATCAGACTGGCTTTATCAAAAACCGCTATCCTTTTTTTCAATATTCGAAGCCTTCTCAATGTGTTATATATGCCCTCCCACAACAGAATCCCTGAATGTATTGTTTCTGTAGATGCGGAGAAGGCATTTGACCGTGTCAAGTGGAGGTATCTGTTTCTAGCTCTGCATAGGTTTGGCTTTGGCCCCATGTTCGTAAGCTGGGTTAAGTTGCTCTACAACACCCCTACTGCAGCCGTGTTGATGAATGGCATGACATCCCAACCTTTTGCATGTTAGGGCTGCCCGTTGAGCCTAATTCTATTTGATTTAGCAATAGAGCCGCTTGTAGTTGCGCTCAGGGACAGCATTGACATTGAGGGCATTCATAGGGGCGGTGTGGAACATAAAGTCTCCCTCTAAGCTGATGACCTCTTGCTGTATATCTCAGACCAAATTAGCTCTTTAGCCACGGCGTTGTCTCTGTTTGAAGAATTTGGACCCATGTCGGGCTACAAAATTAACATACATAAAATGAAGCTACATCCGATAGGCTAAATGATGAGGCCCTGAACACTGATTATAGTAACACACCTTTTAAGATTAAGAAACGGCAGTTCACTTATACCCCTTTCAGACTGGTCAAAAAACCTGTTTAAACCCGGTAACAATTAGCTCCTGTCTGCAGTTTGAAAGGGTCTAATCGGCATTTTGACCTGGGTCGACTGACCGTGCAAGTGACATGGCTTTTTATCAGCTTACCTCTGATCGGCTCAGTGAGAACATCACACCAAGGTCGACCTGCTAATTTAGGTCATGACGTCGGTGTAACGTGCCCACGGCATAATATGGTGCCCGTCCCCTCCTTCTGTATCTTACATGACTCTTTGCCATCTCAGCAGCCAATTCCATCCACCTTTGTATCATCAGTGCTTGAATGTCTTCAGTCTGCGCATTTATAAAGAGGGACAAAAGTACAAAGTACAGAGAACCACTGACCAATGTGTCCATGGCCTCTATGCTCCTTTCCATTGTTTACATGGTCGTGTTTTGGCGAGCCCATGATGTCATCAATGTGATGACATCAGCTCTACACACCAGAGGAAAAAAAACAGCCACGCAGCTCATCTGCTGCCGATTAGACCTGGGTCTGCTGGCAGTGGGAGAGGAGTCACTTGCTGATTGTTAGCCAGTTAACGCGCATGTTGACCCACTAATTTTAGTGTGAAAGCGGTGCCATTTAGGAATAAAGGTCACCCATAAATTTAAGAACCTATTCCTTGAAAACTTAACCCTTCACAATCAGGTGAGAATTTCCCTACAACAGTGGTCTCCCCTTGCACTGACTGTAGCTGGCCGAATAAATTCCGTAAAAATGAACATACTGGGCTCTAATTTTGTAGACCAGGCGCAGGGCAGGTGCGCCGCACCAACGGGGTGTGTCCAGGGCATTTTGCAAGTTTTGTGCACGGTGCTGTCTGGCACAGTGAGGTGCACCCAGGCCTCCGTCCTTCCAACCGGCGCAAGTGGCAGAGAGGGAGGAGAGGAGGCCTGAGTGGGTTTAACACAGCCGAGTGTAATCTTCGCCAATCAAATGAACGCCTCTCCTCGCCTGTAAGGCGAGGGGCAGTGACAATTTCACCTCGGTGGTAAAGGTCAGAGCCGCTGTCACTTTTGCAGCAACTGGGAGAGCGCAGGGGCCACCGGGCTGAGAGATTTGAACTCATTAGTTTGCGTCACTCTTCCAGCTGCTGTCAGGTCGAGTTTCCATTATGACAAATGTCTCTGATCTGACATCAGATGTGACTGGACAATTAAAATAGATACAAATGTATGTGCTGGTTCAGACGGTTACATCAGGGGTTGCTGTGATTGTTTATTGCATTGAAATGTGTCTGACACTCTGGATACCTGCCTTTGAGGTTTTGGTGACATGTGCGCACTGTGTGCCTGTCAGCCAAATTACCATTGCCCCAGGTGTGCTTCGCCTGCGCCAAGAATAGACCAGGTTGGAGCTGGCAGGCTTTCAGCGCACCTTCCGCGTGTTTTTTTGGCACGACATTGTCACTGCGCTAAGCTGAATCTTTCGACACCTCCCCCTGGTGCGCTTTCACACCCATCTCGGTGCAGCTGGTCAACCAAATTGCCAAATTGGCTGCGTACAGCATTGCGCCGGACAAAACTACCACTGCGCAGGGTGCGCCAGGCTGCGCCACCCTGCGTTGTGCCAGGAAATTAGGGCCCAATACCTAAGTTTACATATCTGTTTCAATCTTTACCTGTATTTGTTCCCAAATCTTTTTTTACTTCGTTGGATTCGACTATTTCCTCATACATGTGGCAGAATAAGAAATCCAGAAAAAACAAAGCTGTGCTGCAGTGTTCGACGAATGACGGAGGCATGGGACTCCCTAATATGTGCCCCTGTTGGGCAGAGAACATCCATTCTCTGGCTTTTTGACATAGATACAATGTCAGAATCAGAATGGTCAACGGTGCAGCTTAACTGTCACTCTCTGCATTGCTTGGTGCCCCACTCAACCATCTGATACCCAAACAAATAAAAAACCTAGTAGTATGTTCTGCTCTGAGAGTGTGGACCCAGTTTAGGAGGACTTTTGGTTATACTGAATATTCCATTGTCAGACCTGTTGCCTCCAATCCCCTTTTTACTCCATCTCAGTGTGATACCTCCTTATGGACTGGCATAAAAAGGGTATAACTTCATTTTCATATGTATTCTTGAGTAACAATTTTCCTTCTTTTGAGAACCTTTCTGAGAAATTAAACTGGCCCTTCCTTTTTCAGAGTCAGAGATTTCATGCATCACACTTTATCATGCTTTCCCAATGAACCTGGTCCTAATCCAATCGACACGTTTTTCTCCTTTAATCCAACATCAAAGGGCACGCGCTCAACATATATATATATATATATATATATATATATATATATATATATATATATATATATATATATATATACATATGTATATATGTATATATATATATACACATATATATATATATATACATACATATATGTGTGGGTGTGTGTGTGGGCGTGTGTGTATATATGTATATATATACACACACACATATATACATATGCACACATACATACACATATGCACACATACATACACACATACACACAGTGGTGCAAAAAATGGGGTATGCACTATATGTGGCGCATAGGGGCGCTGCACTAGAAGGGGCACCAAAGTGATGGGGAAAAAATGATTTCAAATCTGTATTTACTGTAATGAATGGCAGTTTGTGCATATGTCAATAGTATGATCAAAAACAGGCACATCAGTGACTGATAGGGCGCCCTTTCACTTCTTCATCCCCTCTCTCGCATGCACTGGAGTAAGAGTTTTTTTCGTTTGAATGGTGTTGACAGATTACAGAAAGCTAAAGATGGAGAAGCAAAAAAGAAAGCTATCAGGGGCACAAAACAGAAAAAGGAAGAGGGAGAGGGAGTAAGGTTTTAAAGGAATGAAAAAAAGCTTCTAAGTTTTTATTTTTTGTGCTGTGTTTCACGCGGACCGGTGGATGGTTATTTGAGTGGCTCAATGTCCGAGTTTTCACTGTTACTTAAGATGCACTTCTGTTTTAAAATCATGAGGCGGGAAAGAAGCTGATTGAAGCATTCAGACTTTTATAAACCTCATGTTAAGTATTACTCTTAAGTTGGACCTCAGAGCAGGAGGAAACAGGCAGGTTTCAAAAATGTATTCAGCAAAAAAAAAAAAAAACACAAAAAAGACGTGGCAGGCTGTGTAAGCAGGGTAAAGCGCAGCAATGCAGAATCTTCAAGCCTGAAGCAGCTGCTGACGTTCTCATAGACCTGGGCACAGGGAAAGGAATCAGGTCAGAAAAAAATCCAAAAAACAATTTTCAAAGAAGGTCTTTCACTAACAGAGTGAATGCCGGAAGAGCCTCTACCTTGCAAGAAGGATTATCTGGTTGTGTGGTACTCCAGGTCAGGCTTTTAAAGGGAGCTTGATTGGCAGAGTGACCACAGGTGTGTCTAATCATCTGCTGCAGCCTCACCCTGCTTCACACAGACCTGCAGGAAAAAACAGGAAGGGAGGGGGAGAGAGCAACCACCAAGAAAACTACACAGAAACATGACACCTCACTTATTGACCCGACAGTTTTACAGAGGAGAGACATGCGTCATGTCGGCTCCTTCTGGTGCTTTGTAACCCTCGCCTCTCTCTCTCTCTCTCTCTCACTCTCTCGCGTGGTAAAGCGACAATTATGACCGATTTCAAACTCACCCCCGTTGGCACATCTTTGTTTGAGTGTTTTTTTCTTTTTTTCAAAATCCTCTGGTCCCCTGAAAAATTTCATAAAAGTGCATTTCTATGATTAGATGCTACTTAATAGAAACGCTATTGCTGCTAACAGTGACTGAGACAGAGAGTAAATAGGTCAGAGGTCATCATCCAGTCAGGATTCAACAGATCACAGAGCCAGCTTTACCCTAATACCTGTTCCTAGGTCCAGATATGGTGGTTGCAGAAATTGAAAATGAACACCCTTTGAGAAATAGATCACTTTTCTAGGATGTAATAGTCCAGCTTTCAGATATCATCATACCATTGTGTGGATAATGAAGAATTATAGAGGGTATAATGTTGCACTAATAATTAATGTAGAGAATGTTATAATAGTTGTGTCTTATTACCTAATGATAAAGAGAAAATAAAATTTAACTGAAATGTAAAAAATAAAGAATAAGCGGACAGAATTTCCTGAGAGATTATTCTTAAACCTCAGTTATGGCATGATCTAATCGAATTATTTCACTTTCTTTTACATACAAGTAGTCCATGAGTACAAACTGTTCAGATGTCATGACTTAAAGTGGGGGTATTATGCTTTTTCAAGGCTTTCCACCATTGATCATCAACTGGCAGCCCGGGGGCCAAGTCAGGCCCCCCAGAGCTTCCTGTCTGGCCCCTGAAAGATAGTTAGAAAAAGAAAAGAAGATGAGGTTATTATTATACGTTCTTTTTTGTTTTTGACTGAGCTAATCACCAGCTGTAATATGTAACTTATATAAAAGTCTGAATCAACGTCTTGTGGTTAGTATTTATACACAAAAACAGGCCGATGGGGGGGGGGGGGGGGGCTAAAACCAAATGTTTTTGTTCTGCTCTGTGGAACGATGAAGAAAGAGGAATCAGAGGATCTGAGAGGCCGTCCTGGTTCATAAACTAAAACCATCTCTGAGAGGTAATCTGGTGCCAGGCCATGTAGAGCTTTATAAACTAGTAAAAGAATTTTAAAATCAATGCGATAACTAACAGGTAGCCAGTGTTAAGACTTTAAAATAGGTGTAATATGTGCTCTCCCCCTGGTCCTTGTCAGCACTCTGGCAGCAGAAATTTATATGAGCTGTAGTTGGTTTATTGTGCTTTTGGGTAGACCAGAGAGGAGAGCATTAAAGTAGTCAAGTCTGCTAGTTATAAAAGTGTGCATTAGTCTCTCTGTCTGGTTCAGAGAGAGAAATGGTCGAAGTTTTGCAATGTTCTTCAAATGGTAAAGAGCTGTTTTAGTGACCCCCCGGAACATGAGTTTTAAAATTAAAATCAGCATCAAAGACCACCCCAAGATTTCGTGCTTCTTGGCTGGGGCAAAGTCCTATTTTGTGGATTTTGGGGGTCAGTTTTGCTCTCTGAGCCTTTGAACCAATTATTAAAACCTCTGTTTTGTCCTGGTTGAGCTAAAAGAAATTCTGTAACATCCAGGCTGTTAACTCTAAAAGACAATTAAAAAGTGAGTCTAACTGGCTCACCAGGAGACACGGTCACATAGAGCTGAGTGTCATCTGCATAACTGTGAAAAAAGATGCCGTGTCTCCTGATGACACCGGTAACATGTACAAATTAAAAAGTAATGGTGCTAAAATAGAACCTTGTCAAGTAGCACCAGAACTGAAGGCTTGTTGTCGAGTTTGACTCTGATATCATTAACAAATTTGAGCAGGGCTGTCTCAGTGCTATGATGTGTCCTGAAGCCAGACTAGAGCATTTCTAAGGAGGTGTGTAAGTTTAAAAAGGCACTCAGCTGATTAAAAACTACTTTCTCAAAGATTTTACTTAAAAATGGTAGGTTTGAAAATGGTTGGTCTAAAATTGCTGGGTGTTAAGATATCCAGGTTCCCTTTCTTTTAGAGGTTTTACTAAAGCTGTTTTAAAATTGGTTGGGAATACTCCAAGCTGTAAAGAGTAATTAACAATGGCAAGGACATCCTCTGATACCGAATTGAAAACAGTTTTAAAAAGAGAGGTAGGAATTGGGTCGAGGGAACACGTGGAGGGCTTCAGTGCTGTTACCACCTCCCTGAGTGTTGTAGCATCAACCAGGTCAAAACTTTCCATCTTGACATCACCACCTGCATAGGACACAGGGGAAAGTGCAATGTACTTGTTTTGCTGGCAGATACCAGACCTAATGTCTACTATTTTATTCTTGAAGTAGCCAGCAACTTCCTCACATCTGGATCCTGGAAGCACTGAGATGTTGTTGGTTGTGTGATTTAAACGTGAGTCTATTGTGCTGAAGAGATGTCGGGGGCTATTGAGGTTGCTGTCTATTAGGTCTGAAAAGTATTTTTGCCGGGATGTTCTGATTGCTTTATTGTACTGTTTTAATTTTCCTGTCAGTATGTTGTGATGAATTTCTGATCTGGTTTTCCTCCATCTGCGTGCAGCAGCTCTACAGTCTCTCTTCAGTGCAAGAGTCTCATTATTTTTCCATGGTACAGACTTTTTTGGTTTTATTTTCTTATTTTTTAGAGGAGCAACTGAGTCAAACACTGTCTTGAGTTTGTGGTTAAAGTTGGTGACCAGTTGTTCACAGGAGGATGGTGTTATGGTATTTCTGAAGTCTGTGAGCTGTGATGTGAGAGCTGTGGCTACTTCAGGGGTAATGTACCGTTTTTGGACTGTACGGTCTGTGGTTATAGGGAGAAGGTGGTCCAGACTGTTAAAAAACACACAATGATGGTCAGAGAGAGCAAGATTGGTGACAGATGAGATGTTGATATTAAGACCAAATGATATGACTAAATCTAAGATATGTTTATGCTTTTGAGTTGGTGTGTTGACATGCTGTTTAAAATCCATACAATCTAGTAATTGTAAGAACTGTAAGAACTGTTGTGTGAATGACTGATAAAAGGTCTGAGAAAAAAGGAGGAGAGAGGTGAATTTGGAGCTCGAAAACTGTCACTGCAAGGATGGGTGGTTGGCATTTAAGAATTGTGGCACTTTATTCAAATGAGTGAAATTCTCCAAAATTTGCATCCCCGCTTTTAAGAGTTTCTCTGTATATGGCAGCTGTTCCACCACCCCTCCTTCCTTCTCTACAGGAGAAAGAGAAAGTATAGCCGCTAGGACAGGCTTCAATGAGTGTGACTTGTACCTCTGATCCCAGCCAGGTCTCAGTCAGAAAAAGACAGTCCAGATTATGATCAATGATGAAATCATTCACAACAAAAGATTTGTTTGTGATCGATCTTATATTAAAAACAGCCATTTTGATTTCTGTAGTTTTTTTATGGAATGTTGTATTTCTCTGTTGATGGGAACAGTCACCAGGTTATTGAGGTCTGACCCTTTAGATGATCTGTTCGAGCTGAGATAATGGTTGGAATATTGTTGACAGGGGAAGATGGTAGTCATGATGATAAACACCGTGCTGTTTCTGCCAGCATCTGTGAACCTGGGTGGTTTGGGTGCAGTCCATCACGCTTGAAAAAGCTTGTTTTGTAATTTACTTGTGTTTTTTCCGCTAATACTCTTACACCCTTTATCTGATAGTAAGACAAAGGCCGCACGGTGGTGCAGCAGGTAGTGCATGCCTCACAGTAAAATGGTCGCCGGTTCAATCCCCTGGTTGTACAGGGCCTCTCTGTGTGGAGTTTGCATGTTCTTCCCGTGCATGCATGGGCTCTCTCCGGGCACTCTGGCTTCCTCCCACAGACCAAAAATTTGCTCATTAGGCTTGATTGATGACTCCAAATTGTCCCTAGGTATGAGTGAGTGAATGTGACTGGTTGTCCCTGTCTCTATCTGGCCTTGTGATTGACTGGCAACCGATTCAGTATGTACCCCACCTCTCGTCCAGTCACAGCTGGGAGAGGCTCAAGCCCCCTGTGACCCCAAAAGGGATAAGCGTTATATAAAATAAATGAATGAAAAAAACAAAGTACGGGGTCACCCATTTACTCTGGAACAATATAACACCTGTGTGGAAACCTGATTGGCAAGAACACCGGGAAGTGCACAATGATCACAATGAATATTGCTAGGGCGTGTAACTAATTGAGAACTGGGGTCACTTGAGTTCTCTGTTATTTCTTGATTTTCTGTTTTTTATTATTTACTGCTCTGAACTTCAGAAAAATCTCTTAAAAACAAATTCTGAATCAGACTTCAATCATACAGTCCTGAAATTAAGATTAAGTACACAAAGATTATGCCTGCGTGACATGATGAAAATGTGAGGTTACAAAGTTAAATGTGGCAACTGTATGAGCATGTCTGTCTTACTTAGCCCCAGAATTTAGTAGACCAGAAAAATTGATTCTTTTGCTGGTTTATAATCCATGCAGAGTACACGCATTTGCAGTCTGCTAACACTTTTGTGTTTCAGTTAAATTATATCATAGTTTTTAATCTGTGTGCATGAGTAAAAGCAATGCTTTACAGCTGGTAGTTAAGGGCCAATAAGGTGGGTTAAAGAGTTGGTTTCCGTGGCATGTAATGATTAAGTAATAGCCATTGCCTTGCAACCAGACAGTGTTTAACAAAAGGAATTATAATTGGTTTTAATTTCAATTGTGTTTTATTTCATTTCCCCAATAAATGTAGATGAATTATCTAAGAAAAACTCTTGTATAAAATAAGTGCTGATGTATTTTTATGTAACACTATGAAATACATTTTAAAAGTGCATGTGCAGAAGAAAACAACAATTCCAGTCTCTCCCTTAAATAGGAAAATCAAACTTGCCTGTCTAGTGCAGCAGATGATTGCATATTTCAAGAGAATCATTTACTTGGGGATGTAAGCATGAAATTTGGCACAAATACTCTTTAAGGGCCACTCTTTTGAAAAATGACGTTAGACATGACGTTTCAAAAGAGAGGCCCTAAGAGAATTTTTGTGCCAAATTTCATGCTTCCATCATCATTTGAACTATTGAAATAATGAGCATTTGATGGAATGGCGGCCATCTTGAAAAATGGCCACCACCTTGAATTTTCAAGTGTCAAACATCATATTCCAAAAGAGTGGCCCTTAGAGAGTATTTGTACCACATTTTATGCTTGCATCACCATTGGAACTATTTAAACAATCAGCATTTGATAGAAACAGCGGACATCTTGAAAAATGGTCGCCATCTTGAATTTTGAGTGTCTAATGTCATTTGTCAAAAGAGTGGCGCTTAGAGAGTATTTGTGTCAAATTTCATGTTTGCATCACAAAGTGAGTGATTTTTTTTCACTTATCTGCTGCACTAGTCATGGTAACCCTTCTCCTCTCATTTTTAGTCCCTGCTGTTGACCAAAGATGTTTCAAAAGGGGTTTGTTCACTGTTAGGAAGATGGAGCGATGCTGAAGTGTGTAAATTTGTAGAGCCCAAGTTCTGTTTCAACTCTGACCATAGACTGATTGAAGCACAATAAAGTATCTTGACCTTTGGCTTTATTTGTCTGCCAGCTCTTAATTTTAACTTCTTGTCTTTCTGATATAAATCAGTAACTTTTCACATCATAGATGGTGTGTCAAGCATGTTTTTCAAGGTATGTGTTGAAACTGTTATTACAAAACTAATGTTAAGGTATTTATCTGATAGGAAAACAAAGCACCGGCCCACCCATTGTACTCTGGAACAATGAAACACCTGTGTGGAAACCTGATTGGCAAGAACACCAGAACACAATGATTCCAAAGAATGATAACAGGGCGTGTTACTAATTGAGAAACTGGTCACTTATGTTCACTGTTATTTCTTGATTTTCTGGCATTTATTATTTACTGCTGAAAACTTCCCTGTATTTTCAAAAAAACATATTCTGAATCAGACTTCAATCATACAGTCCTGAAATTACAGATCAAGTCCACACACATTAGGCCTGCATGACATGATGAAAATGTGAGGTTACAAAGTTAAACTTTTAACGCAACTGTATGAGCATGTCTGCCTTATTTAGTACCAGAATTTAGTAGACCAGAAAAATTGATTCTTTTGCTGGTTTATAATCCATGCAGAGTACACGCATTTGCAGTCTGCTAACACTTTTGTGTTTCAGTTAAATTATATCATAGTTTTTAATCTGTGTGCATGAGTAAAAGCAATGCTTTACAGCTGGTAGTTAAGGGCCAATAAGGTGGGTTAAAGAGTTGGTTTCCGTGGGTGCAAATAAGTGCCTAAACAGAAAACCTAATAGTTGCAGAAAGCTCACATAAAGAAGTCCAAAGAAAACATAACCCATTTACACTTACTTCACTCGTACACCTCTTGTGAAATTAGTAACACTTCACGTCATACTTGGTGTATCAACACTGTCAATGACCCAATTATGGGCCCCACCAATGAGTGCATCACATGTTCCTTAACACTCCAACAGAGGTATAAATATTCACAGTCACAGGGAGAAATGCAACCTCTCCAATCCTGGACTCTCAAGGTTAAGCCAAGGTGAGTGAGGAACAATGATGATTTTAAGTTTTTGTGGATTTCATTTCAGTGTGTAGAAAAAAAAACTGAATGTTAGACACATTTTAGTCATTTTTGCTGCCTAGACTTATTCTTCTGGGTTTCATTTGCTGCCTAGACTTATTCTTCTGGGTTTCATTTGCAAGAACTTAAAGCATTTTAGTCTTGTTTAAGTTTACATTTTTAATTGTTTTCTCACTTCAACACAAGTGATTACAAACTGATCAGTAAATATACTTGAATGTCACTTTTTCTTATGCAGCATCAATACATTAACTAGTTAATCGAAACTAAAGAACATGCAGCCAAACCTTGAGTCAAGAAATTTAGGGAATGGTCCCGTATTTAGTAGGTTATTTTTTTTCAATATTAACACCTTTATTGATATAAACTAACAAGATTGAAGTGAAGTTTAGTTCAATATCAACGTCATGTATTAAATCGAAAAAAAATTCAGACTTGCTTTTACGTGATGTCAACTTTAACTTCTCTTCTGTTTATGTTTAACTCTCTTTTTCACCTTTAAACACTACTGATCCATTTAATCATTTAAGCTTCCCTGTTCCATCGTTGATTGTTCTTTTCTAGTTTTCCATATTAATTCATTTTTTCTATGTCTATTCCTATTGTAAATTGTTTATGCTGCTTTGCTCATATTTGTTCTCATGTTTTATCCATATAACTTGCATGTCATTTTCATCTCATATTGATTATTTGTTAGGCGTTTCTTGCCCTAGTTTGAGCTGTATCTGTTTTAACCTTTTTATCATTTTTAAAACTTTTTTAACTTTCCAGAGTTGCTTTCATCTCTGTACACTGCTTTTATTGCTTACTGTCTGAAATTCCTTATTTCTTTTCATTTTATTCAGTTTTATCTTATTTCATTTTGTTATTCTTTATTTGGGCCTCGTGGTCTCTTTTTATGTTCATGTTTCCATGACATTTTAATCAGGTTTTTATTGTTCTTGGGTTGTTTACTTTGTTAAGTGAAGCTTGTTGGTTTTTTCTTTTTCTTTTTTTTAATTTTTGTGTTTTTTACGTCTCCTGTGACGTATGCCTTTGATTCAGTGTGTATTCTAACAGAAGTGCTGGAAAAGCATTACCAGAATAATTAAAATGTCATGGATCTTAAATGCCTAACAGCCCAACCCTGTCATTTTAGTCGAGTTTTGTCTGATTGACTGAAAAAAAACCATTCTTGTCAGAGTTTTGATATTCAAAGATTCATTTTTAGCAAGTAATCATCTGTTTTTGTCATTAAAAAAGTAACTGACAAACATTTTTCACCATATTTTTGATGAGGAATATAAGGTTAATTCAAGGACGGTTAAAGTGCTGAAATTCATGTATTGTAAGAAACATAATTAACTTTGACTTTCTTTTTTTTTTCTTTTTCAGGAAGTTGTTGTGAGCAAAAATGATGTTTCCAGGGGGGTTGTTATTGCTCCTGATTTTTCAGATTTTAACTGCAGGCACCACAGGTAAACAATCTGACTTCTTCTTATCATGTCTGTGACAATATAGTTCCTTCAGAAATATATTGATTACTGTTGATTTACTGTTATGGCACTACGACTGCACATTTATCTATTTTAATATAGTCACTGCTAATTAACTGATCAAAACTTCTCACTGCATAAGTATTTGTTAATTTATTTACTCACAGATCATTAACTGCTCATTAGATGTTTAATTATTAAGTAAGTATTGCACCTTAACCTTTTACCAACTATTGCCTCACTACTCAGTGATTATTCTTTACATATTCACTCAGCTGTTCATCCAGTACTGCACCCTAACTCCACTTGCCTGTGTTCTCTCTACTCAGTAACTGTATTGTAGATATTTATTCATTAAGTGCTGCATCATAATCATTTCCCAGACTTTTTAATATATATATATATATATATATACATATATATATATATATATATATATATATATATATATATATATATATATATATATATATATATATATATATATATATATATATATATACATATATATATATATATATATATATATATATATATATATATATATATAATTATTATTAATAAAAAATGTATAGAAATTTAGGACATTTGTTTGTGGGATGCACATTATTGGATCTTTGCCAATATCCCATATACTTATATTTCCAAAGTCATGATTGCCAACATCTTAACTACAATAGACCTGTTTTTTGCATGGTAATAGTCTATTCGTGGAAAAAAAAAAACGATTTGAAGCAAGCAAAACAAATTTTATGTTAACTCTCTTTAGTAAGTTATACTTTTGATCTATCAAGGTGGACATTCAGTGATGAAGAGGTAAACCATCATGGTTCAACTGTGCATTTTAGAAATATTACAGCCAATATCTGAGGTATTAAAAGGAACCCCGGCTGTGAAGACAAATAGTCATTCATATGCTTTAATGTTTATCTAATACTAGAATGTGTTGTTAAAAAAGCACATTGTTATTTCTTTAAAAATCACAATTTATAACACATATTCTAACCTACAGTCACAGCCATTGTTTCACTAGCGCAATGCATGCTGGGTTGATGACGTTATAGGGCTGCACTGTGCCGAGCCGCTATGTTTACTCGCTGACTATCAAGAGCGAGAATACCCTAATAATGCCACATTGTGCTACTTTTGGGTGCAATTTTCAGTCAAAGAGAAACAAGGGGAGTGATGTAAGTCTACACAGCTTCACCAGTGACAAGAAGAGAAGAAAGGAGTGGGAAATTGCTTGTGGGCGTACTCAACTTCTGAAGGACCCGCAGCTATGTTTTCGTCACTTCTCTCCAGATGCATTTGATACATTTAGCCGAGCCAAGCTGCTGAAAGAACTCATAGTAGACTTGTAGTTCTCAAGACCGGTCTTGAGACCACTTTTTTGTGGTGTTGGTCTTGTCACGGCCTCAACAGTCTTGGTCTCTGTCTTGTCTCGGTCTCGGGTCTCTCGGTCTTGCAATGTCTCAGACTGGCAGAGCGGTCTCGAAAGGGATTTGTAACCTATAATATCCAGGCAGGCACAGTTTTTTTGTGACTTATTATGCGTTCTTACATGTGCGGTATGTGCTTTAATTTAGTAAGAGCTGAGCATTGAATTTAGACGATGCTAAACAAAGTAGTACACAGCAGTGTTCGGAGTATGTACTCTCCTGTATTTGAAAATGTGCGATCCTGAAAACTTTCTTCCTTACACTCATGTTCAAAAGATCAAAAATCGATATCACAGGCTCTGTACGAAGCTAGCGGAAATGGATGGGCGGTATTCGACAAAACCGGAAATACGTCACAGAGCGTAGTGCATACAGTGCAGACCTAGTCGTAAATAACATTAATCTTCACTATATCTTTCTTAATTGAACGTTATTTATCTGGAGATCCTTCAGGTCCTTATAAACTCAGTGGAGTTTACCGTGAAGAGGAGATGACGTCACGTGAATAAGGTCTATCCCTCACACTTGGTAAGTTCTGTTGGCGGCCTCAAATTGAATCAGCGCCACCTGATGCTGTGGAGTGTGAATTGCAGGAGAGTGCTGAGAAACTTTACTGTCATGTGTGAGTGGATCAGAGAGCATTTGTGTACGGATCAGAGTGCATTTGCGTGCGGATCTGCAAGGTGGAAAGTTAGTGCCAAAAGTCACGTGACAGCAGTAAGATTGTGCCAAAACAGGTTTTCGTACTTGTGGAATTCATGTGTTGTACTTGAAGGATATTTTTTTGTACTTGAAAGATTTTGATTTGTACTGGAGGGATTTATTTTTGTACTTGAAAGATTTTAATTTGTACTTGAAGTATTTTTTTTTGTAACTGAAGAAATATGTTTCTTTGTATGTGTAAAACATGCTGTATTTGTTTTCAGAGCATGATGTATTTGTCTGATAGGCACGTTTCTTATTTGCAAAACTAAATACATCAGTTTGTGAATGATGTTTTATATTTGCAAACCATATTCAGTTTTTTTGTGAATCATTGGGCGCGTGTTCAACATGTTTTGTGTGTTTGTGACGTTTGGCATGATTCTAACTGCATATCTGAGAGCTGGCTCTTTGAAGTGAACGACGGGAGCCAGCTCCTGATTCGGGGAGCCACTTTTTGTGTTGGTGTTTTTGTCTCTCTTTTTTCTCGTGAAGCCGCACGTGATTGGTCAATATGTGTGGTGTCGTCTCTGTGTCTGCGCTTAGTGCGCTGAGCAGAGGGGGGAGGGGCGGCAGTTACACACACAGCAGCAGCACACGAACAGGTCAAGAGAGCAGAGAGAGTCATGGAGACGAGAGAGAAAGAGCGCAAGGAGTAACACGGAGCGAAATTACATACTTTAATTTATGTTTTGTTGTGTTGTGTGTTTTTCAGGGATTCTGTGTTGGTTGACTGTAATTTTTTTTAGTAGAAAAAAGTTTAAAGTTTAAATTTGTCAAAAGTTCAATTGTAAATAGTTAAAAGATTGTTTTATTTTATAATTTGTATTTTTGTTGCACTGTAGAGTGAAAAAATAAGGCATATTTATATAATAAACATATATAATTAAAAAAGTAAAATGCATGTATAATTTTTACATTATTAATTCATTTTGTGCATAATTTTACATTATTATTGGTAATATACTGATTAAAGCAACTAAAAAATCTATAGAGCCGTTTGGGAGCCGAAGGAACCGGCACTTTTGAGTGAGCCGAGCCGAAAGAGCCCGTTCTCTAAAAAGAGCCGGAATTCCCATCACTAGCATCAAACTCTCCACGCACTGACAGCCCCTAAACTCACTGTCAGTGCATGGAGAGTGTGATGCAGTCAGCTCTGAGTGACAAACGGAGTGGTTATGGCTATGAAGGTTTTTTTTTTATACTGGTTAAATGAGCGCCTCTTTGCAATGTAGACAGAAACAGAGAGGGTTTACTTTACGCATGTGTCTACATCAGTATGATTGCACACTGGATCTTCCCTCTTTTTCCAGTCCATCATAATGACAGACAGACAGCTTCCAAATCTTTCCGTCATTCATCCAAAAAATTCAGTTAGTGACGGAAAATATTCCGTTTCTGTGACCCCTGTTTCTCACCACCATGACCCCAGCCCTCTGTGAGTAACACTGTAACTGTTTTGCACCTGTCATTCAAATGTGCTAAATTTAGACGCAACAACACTGAGCGCAATCAGTTGCGTGTTGATAAATCGGTGCTAAATGATCCCATTTGCATCTCCTCCTCCCAGTTTTTTGCGCATTCTGATCATCTGCATGTTTTCTGCATTTTCATGAAGGCAAACACAGTAACTGGATTGCGGGTGCTATTTTGCCCATTTGACAGACTCAGTCCTCGCTGCATCCTGTGAGAAGATCGGCGTTGCGTGTGCTGTCAAGTTTACACGTGTTTTTATACACACAAACCTTTAGTAGATCAGGCCCATAATGTAGAGGCATATGTATATACATTTTTCCATTCTAAAATGATTAACTAAAGCGACATCTATGGTGTGACGGGTCAAGTTCAACCCACATATATATTAACTTAAAGAAAACGGCAAAACAGTAATTTTAGAAAGAGAACTTTACGAGCGTGAATATTTGTGAACAGTTATTAACATTTATCTGTTAATCTTGATAGATGCACCATGATTTAATTTTTTTTAATTTCACTCTAACCAGACAGCCAGTCAGCGGATGAGGGTGAGGTCCGCCTGGTAAATGGAGAGAACAGCTGCTCTGGCAGAGTGGAGGTCTTCCTCAATGGACAGTGGGGGACGGTGTGTGATGATGCCTGGGACATAAGTGATGCTCAGGTGGTGTGCAGACAGATGGGCTGTGGCAGAGCACAGTTAGCACATGGAGTCGCCCACTTTGGACAGGGCACTGGACCCATCTTGTTGGATGATGTCAGCTGCAGAGGCAATGAAACCAGTCTCAATGAGTGTGGACATGGAGGGATTGAAATCCATAACTGTGGTCACAGTGAGGATGCTGGTGTCGTCTGTGAAGGTAGATAAACTTTGTTGTGTTGTGTCATAACAGAGTTAATTTTATCGAAAAAAGAAAGACCAGAAATATTTCAAATGTAATTCATACTAACATCTAGGATGAATGTAAATGGTAGTTCAGTCTTGACTATGGACATTCACAACATGTATTATGAGATTTATAAACAGGTTGTACTCAGTCTGTAGTTTGTTGTTGTCTAGAATCATCACAGTTATGTCTCTTGTTTGTATGTTTTTCAGCTGCTGCTCCAGTCAGGCTTGTCAACTCTGACAGTCGCTGCTCTGGCAGAGTGGAGGTCTTCCTCAATGGACAGTGGGGGACGGTGTGTGATGATGCCTGGGACATAAATGATGCTCAGGTGGTGTGCAGACAGATGGGCTGTGGCAGGGCACAGTCAGCACCAGCATCCGCCCAATTTGGACAGGGCACTGGACCCATCTTGTTGGATGATGTCAACTGCAGAGGCAATGAAACCAGTCTCAATGAGTGTGGACACGGAGGGATTGAAATACATAACTGTGGTCACAGTGAGGATGCTGGTGTCCTCTGTGAAGGTAAATAAACTTTGTTGTGTTGTGTCATAACAGAGTTGATTTCATCAACAACAATAGGACCAAAAATATGGAAAATGTAATTCATACTAACATTTAAAATGAAGGAAAATTGTAGTGCAATCTTGAGGACGAAACATGCACAACATGTATTATGAGATCAATGATCAGGTTGTACTCTTTAAATGAGCAGGTCAGTAGTGGTCATCATAGTTTTCTGGAAAAATCCATCATGGAGTTTTCATCTCTGAATTCCTGGAGCAGTTTGTTAACAACCGTTCATTTGAAAATCTAAAAATTCTTTACATTTCACTTAAGGTGTACTTTGTGTTGTAGAAAATAATGTCCAAATTTCTGGTGCTTGTGTCCACCATGGGCGTCATTTGTGGCATTTATCCTCAAAACTTAAAGTCAGACAGCCACATCAGGGGATCAGTGAAGTTTAAATGTTCATCACTTCTGCATTTTTGTGGGGAAAACTGTAACTACTTCTCTGTGACAGGTCAAGTTCAACCCACATATATATTAACTTAAAGAAAACGGCAAAACAGTAATTTTAGAAAAAGAACTTTACGAGCGTGAATATTTGTGAACAGTTATTAACATTTATCTGTTAATCTTGATAGATGCACCATGATTTAATTTTTTTTAATTTCACTCTAACCAGACAGCCAGTCAGCGGATGAGGGTGAGGTCCGCCTGGTAAATGGAGAGAACAGCTGCTCTGGCAGAGTGGAGGTCTTCCTCAATGGACAGTGGGGGACGGTGTGTGATGATGCCTGGGACATAAGTGATGCTCAGGTGGTGTGCAGACAGATGGGCTGTGGCAGAGCACAGTTAGCACATGGAGTCGCCCACTTTGGACAGGGCACTGGACCCATCTTGTTGGATGATGTCAGCTGCAGAGGCAATGAAACCAGTCTCAATGAGTGTGGACACGGAGGGATTGAAATCCATAACTGTGGTCACAGTGAGGATGCTGGTGTCGTCTGTGAAGGTAGATAAACTTTGTTGTGTTGTGTCATAACAGAGTTAATTTTATCGAAAAAAGAAAGACCAGAAATATTTCAAATGTAATTCATACTAACATCTAGGATGAATGTAAATGGTAGTTCAGTCTTGACTATGGACATTCACAACATGTATTATGAGATTTATAAACAGGTTGTACTCAGTCTGTAGTTTGTTGTTGTCTAGAATCATCACAGTTATGTCTCTTGTTTGTATGTTTTTCAGCTGCTGCTCCAGTCAGGCTTGTCAACTCTGACAGTCGCTGCTCTGGCAGAGTGGAGGTCTTCCTCAATGGACAGTGGGGGACGGTGTGTGATGATGCCTGGGACATAAATGATGCTCAGGTGGTGTGCAGACAGATGGGCTGTGGCAGGGCACAGTCAGCACCAGCATCCGCCCAATTTGGACAGGGCACTGGACCCATCTTGTTGGATGATGTCAACTGCAGAGGCAATGAAACCAGTCTCAATGAGTGTGGACACGGAGGGATTGAAATACATAACTGTGGTCACAGTGAGGATGCTGGTGTCCTCTGTGAAGGTAAATAAACTTTGTTGTGTTGTGTCATAACAGAGTTGATTTCATCAACAACAATAGGACCAAAAATATGGAAAATGTAATTCATACTAACATTTAAAATGAAGGAAAATTGTAGTGCAATCTTGAGGACGAAACATGCACAACATGTATTATGAGATTAATGATCAGGTTGTACTCTTTAAATGAGCAGGTCAGTAGTGGTCATCATAGTTTTCTGGAAAAATCCATCATGGAGTTTTCATCTCTGAATTCCTGGAGCAGTTTGTTAACAACCGTTCATTTGAAAATCTAAAAATTCTTTAAATTTCACTTAAGGTGTACTTTGTGTTGTAGAAAAATAATGTCCAAATTTCTGGTGCTTGTGTCCACCATGGGCGTCATTTGTGGCATTTATCCTCAAAACTTAAAGTCAGACAGCCACATCAGGGGATCAGTGAAGTTTAAATGTTCATCACTTCTGCATTTTTGTGGGGAAAACTGTAACTACTTCTCTGTGACAGGTCAAGTTCAACCCACATATATATTAACTTAAAGAAAACGGCAAAACAGTAATTTTAGAAAAAGAACTTTACGAGCGTGAATATTTGTGAACAGTTATTAACATTTATCTGTTAATCTTGATAGATGAACCATGATTTAATTTTTTTTAATTTCACTCTAACCAGACAGCCAGTCAGCGGATGAGGGTGAGGTCCGCCTGGTAAATGGAGAGAACAGCTGCTCTGGCAGAGTGGAGGTCTTCCTCAATGGACAGTGGGGGACGGTGTGTGATGATGCCTGGGACATAAGTGATGCTCAGGTGGTGTGCAGACAGATGGGCTGTGGCAGAGCACAGTTAGCACATGGAGTCGCCCACTTTGGACAGGGTACTGGACCCATCTTGTTGGATGATGTCAGCTGCAGAGGCAATGAAACCAGTCTCAATGAGTGTGGACATGGAGGGATTGAAATCCATAACTGTGGTCACAGTGAGGATGCTGGTGTCGTCTGTGAAGGTAGATAAACTTTGTTGTGTTGTGTCATAACAGAGTTAATTTTATCGAAAAAAGAAAGACCAGAAATATTTCAAATGTAATTCATACTAACATCTAGGATGAATGTAAATGGTAGTTCAGTCTTGACTATGGACATTCACAACATGTATTATGAGATTTATAAACAGGTTGTACTCAGTCTGTAGTTTGTTGTTGTCTAAAATCATCACAGTTATGTCTCTTGTTTGTTTGTTTTTCAGCTGCTGCTCCAGTCAGGCTTGTCAACTCTGACAGTCGCTGCTCTGGCAGAGTGGAGGTCTTCCTCAATGGACAGTGGGGGACGGTGTGTGATGATGCCTGGGACATAAATGATGCTCAGGTGGTGTGCAGACAGATGGGCTGTGGCAGGGCACAGTCAGCACCAGCATCCGCCCAATTTGGACAGGGCACTGGACCCATCTTGTTGGATGATGTCAACTGCAGAGGCAATGAAACCAGTCTCAATGAGTGTGGACATGGAGGGATTGAAATCCATAACTGTGGTCACAGTGAGGATGCTGGTGTCCTCTGTGAAGGTAAATAAACTTTGTTGTGTTGTGTCATAACAGAGTTGATTTCATCAACAACAATAGGACCAAAAATATGGAAAATGTAATTCGTACTAACATTTAAAATGAACGAAAATTGTAGTGCAATCTTGAGGACGAAACATGCACAACATGTATTATGAGATTAATGATCAGGTTGTACTCTTTAAATGAGCAGGTCAGTAGTGGTCATCATAGTTTTCTGGAAAAATCCATCATGGAGTTTTCATCTCTGAATTCCTGGAGCAGTTTGTTAACAACCGTTCATTTGAAAATCTAAAAATTCTTTAAATTTCACTTAAGGTGTACTTTGTGTTGTAGAAAAATAATGTCCAAATTTCTGGTGCTTGTGTCCACCATGGGCGTCATTTGGGGCATTTATCCTCAAAACTTAAAGTCAGACAGCCACATCAGGGGATCAGTGAAGTTTAAATGTTCATCACTTCTGCATTTTTGTGGGGAAAACTGTAACTACTTCTCTGTGACAGGTCAAGTTCAACCCACATATATATTAACTTAAAGAAAACGGCAAAACAGTAATTTTAGAAAAAGAACTTTACGAGCGTGAATATTTGTGAACAGTTATTAACATTTATCTGTTAATCTTGATAGATGCACCATGATTTAATTTTTTTTAATTTCACTCTAACCAGACAGCCAGTCAGCGGATGAGGGTGAGGTCCGCCTGGTAAATGGAGAGAACAGCTGCTCTGGCAGAGTGGAGGTCTTCCTCAATGGACAGTGGGGGACGGTGTGTGATGATGCCTGGGACATAAGTGATGCTCAGGTGGTGTGCAGACAGATGGGCTGTGGCAGAGCACAGTTAGCACATGGAGTCGCCCACTTTGGACAGGGCACTGGACCCATCTTGTTGGATGATGTCAGCTGCAGAGGCAATGAAACCAGTCTCAATGAGTGTGGACATGGAGGGATTGAAATCCATAACTGTGGTCACAGTGAGGATGCTGGTGTCGTCTGTGAAGGTAGATAAACTTTGTTGTGTTGTGTCATAACAGAGTTAATTTTATCGAAAAAAGAAAGACCAGAAATATTTCAAATGTAATTCATACTAACATCTAGGATGAATGTAAATGGTAGTTCAGTCTTGACTATGGACATTCACAACATGTATTATGAGATTTATAAACAGGTTGTACTCAGTCTGTAGTTTGTTGTCATCTAAAATCATCACAGTTATGTCTCTTGTTTGTTTGTTTTTCAGCTGCTGCTCCAGTCAGGCTTGTCAACTCTGACAGTCGCTGCTCTGGCAGAGTGGAGGTCTTCCTCAATGGACAGTGGGGGACGGTGTGTGATGATGCCTGGGACATAAATGATGCTCAGGTGGTGTGCAGACAGATGGGCTGTGGCAGGGCACAGTCAGCACCAGCATCCGCCCAATTTGGACAGGGCACTGGACCCATCTTGTTGGATGATGTCAACTGCAGAGGCAATGAAACCAGTCTCAATGAGTGTGGACATGGAGGGATTGAAATACATAACTGTGGTCACAGTGAGGATGCTGGTGTCCTCTGTGAAGGTAAATAAACTTTGTTGTGTTGTGTCATAACAGAGTTGATTTCATCAACAACAATAGGACCAAAAATATGGAAAATGTAATTCGTACTAACATTTAAAATGAATGAAAATTGTAGTGCAATCTTGAGGACGAAACATGCACAACATGTATTATGAGATCAATGATCAGGTTGTACTCTTTAAATGAGCAGGTCAGTAGTGGTCATCATAGTTTTCTGGAAAAATCCATCATGGAGTTTTCATCTCTGAATTCCTGGAGCAGTTTGTTAACAACCGTTCATTTGAAAATCTAAAAATTCTTTAAATTTCACTTAAGGTGTACTTTGTGTTGTAGAAAAATAATGTCCAAATTTCTGGTGCTTGTGTCCACCATGGGCGTCATTTGTGGCATTTATCCTCAAAACTTAAAGTCAGACAGCCACATCAGGGGATCAGTGAAGTTTAAATGTTCATCACTTCTGCATTTTTGTGGGGAAAACTGTAACTACTTCTCTGTGACAGGTCAAGTTCAACCCACATATATATTAACTTAAAGAAAACGGCAAAACAGTAATTTTAGAAAAAGAACTTTACGAGCGTGAATATTTGTGAACAGTTATTAACATTTATCTGTTAATCTTGATAGATGAACCATGATTTAATTTTTTTTAATTTCACTCTAACCAGACAGCCAGTCAGCGGATGAGGGTGAGGTCCGCCTGGTAAATGGAGAGAACAGCTGCTCTGGCAGAGTGGAGGTCTTCCTCAATGGACAGTGGGGGACGGTGTGTGATGATGCCTGGGACATAAGTGATGCTCAGGTGGTGTGCAGACAGATGGGCTGTGGCAGAGCACAGTTAGCACATGGAGTCGCCCACTTTGGACAGGGCACTGGACCCATCTTGTTGGATGATGTCAGCTGCAGAGGCAATGAAACCAGTCTCAATGAGTGTGGACATGGAGGGATTGAAATCCATAACTGTGGTCACAGTGAGGATGCTGGTGTCGTCTGTGAAGGTAGATAAACTTTGTTGTGTTGTGTCATAACAGAGTTAATTTTATCGAAAAAAGAAAGACCAGAAATATTTCAAATGTAATTCATACTAACATCTAGGATGAATGTAAATGGTAGTTCAGTCTTGACTATGGACATTCACAACATGTATTATGAGATTTATAAACAGGTTGTACTCAGTCTGTAGTTTGTTGTTGTCTAGAATCATCACAGTTATGTCTCTTGTTTGTATGTTTTTCAGCTGCTGCTCCAGTCAGGCTTGTCAACTCTGACAGTCGCTGCTCTGGCAGAGTGGAGGTCTTCCTGAATGGACAGTGGGGGACGGTGTGTGATGATGCCTGGGACATAAATGATGCTCAGGTGGTGTGCAGACAGATGGGCTGTGGCAGGGCACAGTCAGCACCAGCATCCGCCCAATTTGGACAGGGCACTGGACCCATCTTGTTGGATGATGTCAACTGCAGAGGCAATGAAACCAGTCTCAATGAGTGTGGACATGGAGGGATTGAAATACATAACTGTGGTCACAGTGAGGATGCTGGTGTCCTCTGTGAAGGTAAATAAACTTTGTTGTGTTGTGTCATAACAGAGTTGATTTCATCAACAACAATAGGACCAAAAATATGGAAAATGTAATTCGTACTAACATTTAAAATGAATGAAAATTGTAGTGCAATCTTGAGGACGAAACATGCACAACATGTATTATGAGATTAATGATCAGGTTGTACTCTTTAAATGAGCAGGTCAGTAGTGGTCATCATAGTTTTCTGGAAAAATCCATCATGGAGTTTTCATCTCTGAATTCCTGGAGCAGTTTGTTAACAACCGTTCATTTGAAAATCTAAAAATTCTTTAAATTTCACTTAAGGTGTACTTTGTGTTGTAGAAAAATAATGTCCAAATTTCTGGTGCTTGTGTCCACCATGGGCCTCATTTGGGGCATTTATCCTCAAAACTTAAAGTCAGACAGCCACATCAGGGGATCAGTGAAGTTTAAATGTTCATCACTTCTGCATTTTTGTGGGGAAAACTGTAACTACTTCTCTGTGACAGGTCAAGTTCAACCCACATATATATTAACTTAAAGAAAACGGCAAAACAGTAATTTTAGAAAAAGAACTTTACGAGCGTGAATATTTGTGAACAGTTATTAACATTTATCTGTTAATCTTGATAGATGCACCATGATTTAATTTTTTTTAATTTCACTCTAACCAGACAGCCAGTCAGCGGATGAGGGTGAGGTCCGCCTGGTAAATGGAGAGAACAGCTGCTCTGGCAGAGTGGAGGTCTTCCTCAATGGACAGTGGGGGACGGTGTGTGATGATGCCTGGGACATAAGTGATGCTGAGGTGGTGTGCAGACAGATGGGCTGTGGCAGAGCACAGTTAGCACATGGAGTCGCCCACTTTGGACAGGGTACTGGACCCATCTTGTTGGATGATGTCAGCTGCAGAGGCAATGAAACCAGTCTCAATGAGTGTGGACATGGAGGGATTGAAATCCATAACTGTGGTCACAGTGAGGATGCTGGTGTCGTCTGTGAAGGTAAATAAACTTTGTTGTGTTGTGTCATAACAGAGTTAATTTTATCGAAAAAAGAAAGACCAGAAATATTTAAAATGTAATTCATACTAACATCTAGGATGAATGTAAATGGTAGTTCAGTCTTGACTATGGACATTCACAACATGTATTATGAGATTTATAAACAGGTTGTACTCAGTCTGTAGTTTGTTGTTGTCTAGAATCATCACAGTTATGTCTCTTGTTTGTATGTTTTTCAGCTGCTGCTCCAGTCAGGCTGGTCAACTCTGACAGTCGCTGCTCTGGCAGAGTGGAGGTCTTCCTCAATGGACAGTGGGGGACGGTGTGTGATGATGCCTGGGACATAAATGATGCTCAGGTGGTGTGCAGACAGATGGGCTGTGGCAGGGCACAGTCAGCACCAGCATCCGCCCAATTTGGACAGGGCACTGGACCCATCTTGTTGGATGATGTCAACTGCAGAGGCAATGAAACCAGTCTCAATGAGTGTGGACATGGAGGGATTGAAATCCATAACTGTGGTCACAGTGAGGATGCTGGTGTCGTCTGTGAAGGTAAATAAACTTTGTTGTGTTGTGTCATAACAGAGTTAATTTCATCAACAACAATAGGACCAAAAATATGGAAAATGTAATTCGTACTAACATTTAAAATGAATGAAAATTGTAGTGCAATCTTGAGGACGAAACATGCACAACATGTATTATGAGATTAATGATCAGGTTGTACTCTTTAAATGAGCAGGTCAGTAGTGGTCATCATAGTTTTCTGGAAAAATCCATCATGGAGTTTTCATCTCTGAATTCCTGGAGCAGTTTGTTAACAACCGTTCATTTGAAAATCTAAAAATTCTTTAAATTTCACTTAAGGTGTACTTTGTGTTGTAGAAAAATAATGTCCAAATTTCTGGTGCTTGTGTCCACCATGGGCCGTCATTTGGGGCATTTATCCTCAAAACTTAAAGTCAGACAGCCACATCAGGGGATCAGTGAAGTTTAAATGTTCATCACTTCTGCATTTTTGTGGGGAAAACTGTAACTACTTCTCTGTGACAGGTCAAGTTCAACCCACATATATATTAACTTAAAGAAAACGGCAAAACAGTAATTTTAGAAAAAGAACTTTACGAGCGTGAATATTTGTGAACAGTTATTAACATTTATCTGTTAATCTTGATAGATGAACCATGATTTAATTTTTTTTAATTTCACTCTAACCAGACAGCCAGTCAGCGGATGAGGGTGAGGTCCGCCTGGTAAATGGAGAGAACAGCTGCTCTGGCAGAGTGGAGGTCTTCCTCAATGGACAGTGGGGGACGGTGTGTGATGATGCCTGGGACATAAGTGATGCTCAGGTGGTGTGCAGACAGATGGGCTGTGGCAGAGCACAGTTAGCACATGGAGTCGCCCACTTTGGACAGGGCACTGGACCCATCTTGTTGGATGATGTCAGCTGCAGAGGCAATGAAACCAGTCTCAATGAGTGTGGACATGGAGGGATTGAAATCCATAACTGTGGTCACAGTGAGGATGCTGGTGTCGTCTGTGAAGGTAGATAAACTTTGTTGTGTTGTGTCATAACAGAGTTAATTTTATCGAAAAAAGAAAGACCAGAAATATTTCAAATGTAATTCATACTAACATCTAGGATGAATGTAAATGGTAGTTCAGTCTTGACGATGGACATTCACAACATGTATTATGAGATTTATAAACAGGTTGTACTCAGTCTGTAGTTTGTTGTTGTCTAAAATCATCACAGTTATGTCTCTTGTTTGTATGTTTTTCAGCTGCTGCTCCAGTCAGGCTGGTCAACTCTGACAGTCGCTGCTCTGGCAGAGTGGAGGTCTTCCTGAATGGACAGTGGGGGACGGTGTGTGATGATGCCTGGGACATAAATGATGCTCAGGTGGTGTGCAGACAGATGGGCTGTGGCAGGGCACAGTCAGCACCAGCATCCGCCCAATTTGGACAGGGCACTGGACCCATCTTGTTGGATGATGTCAACTGCAGAGGCAATGAAACCAGTCTCAATGAGTGTGGACATGGAGGGATTGAAATACATAACTGTGGTCACAGTGAGGATGCTGGTGTCCTCTGTGAAGGTAAATAAACTTTGTTGTGTTGTGTCATAACAGAGTTAATTTTATCAACAACAATAGGACCAAAAATATGGAAAATGTAATTCGTACTAACATTTAAAATGAATGAAAATTGTAGTGCAATCTTGAGGACGAAACATGCACGACATGTATTATGAGACTAATGATCAGGTTGTACTCTTTAAATGAGCAGGTCAGTAGTGGTCATCATAGTTTTCTGGAAAAATCCATCATGGAGTTTTCATCTCTGAATTCCTGGAGCAGTTTGTTAACAACCGTTCATTTGAAAATCTAAAAATTCTTTACATTTCACTTAAGGTGTACTTTGTGTTGTAGAAAAATAATGTCCAAATTTCTGGTGCTTGTGTCCACCATGGGCGTCATTTGTGGCATTTATCCTCAAAACTTAAAGTCAGACAGCCACATCAGGGGATCAGTGAAGTTTAAATGTTCATCACTTCTGCGTTTTTGTGGGGAAAACTGTAACTACTTCTCTGTGACAGGTCAAGTTCAACCCACATATATATTAACTTAAAGAAAACGGCAAAACAGTAATTTTAGAAAAAGAACTTTACGAGCGTGAATATTTGTGAACAGTTATTAACATTTATCTGTTAATCTTGATAGATGAACCATGATTTAATTTTTTTTAATTTCACTCTAACCAGACAGCCAGTCAGCGGATGAGGGTGAGGTCCGCCTGGTAAATGGAGAGAACAGCTGCTCTGGCAGAGTGGAGGTCTTCCTCAATGGACAGTGGGGGACGGTGTGTGATGATGCCTGGGACATAAGTGATGCTCAGGTGGTGTGCAGACAGATGGGCTGTGGCAGAGCACAGTTAGCACATGGAGTCGCCCACTTTGGACAGGGCACTGGACCCATCTTGTTGGATGATGTCAGCTGTGACGGCAATGAAACCAGTCTCAATGAGTGTGGACACGGAGGGATTGAAATCCATAACTGTGGTCACAGTGAGGATGCTGGTGTCGTCTGTGAAGGTAGATAAACTTTGTTGTGTTGTGTCATAACAGAGTTAATTTTATCGAAAAAAGAAAGACCAGAAATATTTAAAATGTAATTCATACTAACATCTAGGATGAATGTAAATGGTAGTTCAGTCTTGACTATGGACATTCACAACATGTATTATGAGATTTATAAACAGGTTGTACTCAGTCTGTAGTTTGTTGTTGTCTAGAATCATCACAGTTATGTCTCTTGTTTGTATGTTTTTCAGCTGCTGCTCCAGTCAGGCTGGTCAACTCTGACAGTCGCTGCTCTGGCAGAGTGGAGGTCTTCCTGAATGGACAGTGGGGGACGGTGTGTGATGATGCCTGGGACATAAATGATGCTCAGGTGGTGTGCAGACAGATGGGCTGTGGCAGGGCACAGTCAGCACCAGCATCCGCCCAATTTGGACAGGGCACTGGACCCATCTTGTTGGATGATGTCAACTGCAGAGGCAATGAAACCAGTCTCAATGAGTGTGGACATGGAGGGATTGAAATCCATAACTGTGGTCACAGTGAGGATGCTGGTGTCGTCTGTGCAGGTAAATAAACTTTGTTGTGTTGTGTCATAACAGAGTTGATTTCATCAACAACAATAGGACCAAAAATATGGAAAATGTAATTCGTACTAACATTTAAAATGAATGAAAATTGTAGTGCAATCTTGAGGACGAAACATGCACAACATGTATTATGAGATTAATGATCAGGTTGTACTCTTTAAATGAGCAGGTCAGTAGTGGTCATCATAGTTTTCTGGAAAAATCCATCATGGAGTTTTCATCTCTGAATTCCTGGAGCAGTTTGTTAACAACCGTTCATTTGAAAATCTAAAAATTCTTTAAATTTCACTTAAGGTGTACTTTGTGTTGTAGAAAAATAATGTCCAAATTTCTGGTGCTTGTGTCCACCATGGGCGTCATTTGTGGCATTTATCCTCAAAACTTAAAGTCAGACAGCCACATCAGGGGATCAGTGAAGTTTAAATGTTCATCACTTCTGCATTTTTGTGGGGAAAACTGTAACTACTTCTCTGTGACAGGTCAAGTTCAACCCACATATATATTAACTTAAAGAAAACGGCAAAACAGTAATTTTAGAAAAAGAACTTTACGAGCGTGAATATTTGTGAACAGTTATTAACATTTATCTGTTAATCTTGATAGATGAACCATGATTTAATTTTTTTTAATTTCACTCTAACCAGACAGCCAGTCAGCGGATGAGGGTGAGGTCCGCCTGGTAAATGGAGAGAACAGCTGCTCTGGCAGAGTGGAGGTCTTCCTCAATGGACAGTGGGGGACGGTGTGTGATGATGCCTGGGACATAAGTGATGCTCAGGTGGTGTGCAGACAGATGGGCTGTGGCAGAGCACAGTTAGCACATGGAGTCGCCCACTTTGGACAGGGTACTGGACCCATCTTGTTGGATGATGTCAGCTGCAGAGGCAATGAAACCAGTCTCAATGAGTGTGGACACGGAGGGATTGAAATCCATAACTGTGGTCACAGTGAGGATGCTGGTGTCGTCTGTGAAGGTAGATAAACTTTGTTGTGTTGTGTCATAACAGAGTTAATTTTATCGAAAAAAGAAAGACCAGAAATATTTCAAATGTAATTCATACTAACATCTAGGATGAATGTAAATGGTAGTTCAGTCTTGACTATGGACATTCACAACATGTATTATGTGATTTATAAACAGGTTGTACTCAGTCTGTAGTTTGTTGTTGTCTAGAATCATCACAGTTATGTCTCTTGTTTGTATGTTTTTCAGCTGCTGCTCCAGTCAGGCTGGTCAACTCTGACAGTCGCTGCTCTGGCAGAGTGGAGGTCTTCCTCAATGGACAGTGGGGGACGGTGTGTGATGATGCCTGGGACATAAATGATGCTCAGGTGGTGTGCAGACAGATGGGCTGTGGCAGGGCACAGTCAGCACCAGCATCCGCCCAATTTGGACAGGGCACTGGACCCATCTTGTTGGATGATGTCAACTGCAGAGGCAATGAAACCAGTCTCAATGAGTGTGGACACGGAGGGATTGAAATCCATAACTGTGGTCACAGTGAGGATGCTGGTGTCGTCTGTGCAGGTAAATAAACTTTGTTGTGTTGTGTCATAACAGAGTTGATTTTATCAACAACAATAGGACCAAAAATATGGAAAATGTAATTCATACTAACATTTAAAATGAATGAAAATTGTAGTGCAATCTTGAGGACGAAACATGCACAACATGTATTATGAGATTAATGATCAGGTTGTACTCTTTAAATGAGCAGGTCAGTAGTGGTCATCATAGTTTTCTGGAAAAATCCATCATGGAGTTTTCATCTCTGAATTCCTGGAGCAGTTTGTTAACAACCGTTCATTTGAAAATCTAAAAATTCTTTAAATTTCACTTAAGGTGTACTTTGTGTTGTAGAAAAATAATGTCCAAATTTCTGGTGCTTGTGTCCACCATGGGCGTCATTTGTGGCATTTATCCTCAAAACTTAAAGTCAGACAGCCACATCAGGGGATCAGTGAAGTTTAAATGTTCATCACTTCTGCATTTTTGTGGGGAAAACTGTAACTACTTCTCTGTGACAGGTCAAGTTCAACCCACATATATATTAACTTAAAGAAAACGGCAAAACAGTAATTTTAGAAAAAGAACTTTACGAGCGTGAATATTTGTGAACAGTTATTAACATTTATCTGTTAATCTTGATAGATGAACCATGATTTAATTTTTTTTAATTTCACTCTAACCAGACAGCCAGTCAGCGGATGAGGGTGAGGTCCGCCTGGTAAATGGAGAGAACAGCTGCTCTGGCAGAGTGGAGGTCTTCCTCAATGGACAGTGGGGGACGGTGTGTGATGATGCCTGGGACATAAGTGATGCTCAGGTGGTGTGCAGACAGATGGGCTGTGGCAGAGCACAGTTAGCACATGGAGTCGCCCACTTTGGACAGGGTACTGGACCCATCTTGTTGGATGATGTCAGCTGCAGAGGCAATGAAACCAGACTCAATGAGTGTGGACACGGAGGGATTGAAATCCATAACTGTGGTCACAGTGAGGATGCTGGTGTCGTCTGTGAAGGTAGATAAACTTTGTTGTGTTGTGTCATAACAGAGTTAATTTTATCGAAAAAAGAAAGACCAGAAATATTTCAAATGTAATTCATACTAACATCTAGGATGAATGTAAATGGTAGTTCAGTCTTGACTATGGACATTCACAACATGTATTATGAGATTTATAAACAGGTTGTACTCAGTCTGTAGTTTGTTGTTGTCTAGAATCATCACAGTTATGTCTCTTGTTTGTATGTTTTTCAGCTGCTGCTCCAGTCAGGCTGGTCAACTCTGACAGTCGCTGCTCTGGCAGAGTGGAGGTCTTCCTGAATGGACAGTGGGGGACGGTGTGTGATGATGCCTGGGACATAAATGATGCTCAGGTGGTGTGCAGACAGATGGGCTGTGGCAGGGCACAGTCAGCACCAGCATCCGCCCAATTTGGACAGGGCACTGGACCCATCTTGTTGGATGATGTCAACTGCAGAGGCAATGAAACCAGTCTCAATGAGTGTGGACACGGAGGGATTGAAATACATAACTGTGGTCACAGTGAGGATGCTGGTGTCCGTCTGTGAAGGTAAATAAACTTTGTTGTGTTGTGTCATAACAGAGTTAATTTTATCAACAACAATAGGACCAAAAATATGGAAAATGTAATTCGTACTAACATTTAAAATGAATGAAAATTGTAGTGCAATCTTGAGGACGAAACATGCACGACATGTATTATGAGACTAATGATCAGGTTGTACTCTTTAAATGAGCAGGTCAGAAGTGGTCATCATAGTTTTCTGGAAAAATCCATCATGGAGTTTTCATCTCTGAATTCCTGGAGCAGTTTGTTAACAACCGTTCATTTGAAAATCTAAAAATTCTTTAAATTTCACTTAAGGTGTACTTTGTGTTGTAGAAAAATAATGTCCAAATTTCTGGTGCTTGTGTCCACCATGGGCCTCATTTGTGGCATTTATCCTCAAAACTTAAAGTCAGACAGCCACATCAGGGGATCAGTGAAGTTTAAATGTTCATCACTTCTGCATTTTTGTGGGGAAAACTGTAACTACTTCTCTGTGACAGGTCAAGTTCAACCCACATATATATTAACTTAAAGAAAACGGCAAAACAGTAATTTTAGAAAAAGAACTTTACGAGCGTGAATATTTGTGAACAGTTATTAACATTTATCTGTTAATCTTGATAGATGAACCATGATTTAATTTTTTTTAATTTCACTCTAACCAGACAGCCAGTCAGCGGATGAGGGTGAGGTCCGCCTGGTAAATGGAGAGAACAGCTGCTCTGGCAGAGTGGAGGTCTTCCTCAATGGACAGTGGGGGACGGTGTGTGATGATGCCTGGGACATAAGTGATGCTCAGGTGGTGTGCAGACAGATGGGCTGTGGCAGAGCACAGTTAGCACATGGAGTCGCCCACTTTGGACAGGGCACTGGACCCATCTTGTTGGATGATGTCAGCTGCAGAGGCAATGAAACCAGACTCAATGAGTGTGGACACGGAGGGATTGAAATCCATAACTGTGGTCACAGTGAGGATGCTGGTGTCGTCTGTGAAGGTAGATAAACTTTGTTGTGTTGTGTCATAACAGAGTTAATTTTATCGAAAAAAGAAAGACCAGAAATATTTAAAATGTAATTCATACTAACATCTAGGATGAATGTAAATGGTAGTTCAGTCTTGACTATGGACATTCACAACATGTATTATGAGATTTATAAACAGGTTGTACTCAGTCTGTAGTTTGTTGTTGTCTAGAATCATCACAGTTATGTCTCTTGTTTGTATGTTTTTCAGCTGCTGCTCCAGTCAGGCTGGTCAACTCTGACAGTCGCTGCTCTGGCAGAGTGGAGGTCTTCCTGAATGGACAGTGGGGGACGGTGTGTGATGATGCCTGGGACATAAATGATGCTCAGGTGGTGTGCAGACAGATGGGCTGTGGCAGGGCACAGTCAGCACCAGCATCCGCCCAATTTGGACAGGGCACTGGACCCATCTTGTTGGATGATGTCAACTGCAGAGGCAATGAAACCAGTCTCAATGAGTGTGGACATGGAGGGATTGAAATACATAACTGTGGTCACAGTGAGGATGCTGGTGTCCTCTGTGAAGGTAAATAAACTTTGTTGTGTTGTGTCATAACAGAGTTGATTTCATCAACAACAATAGGACCAAAAATATGGAAAATGTAATTCGTACTAACATTTAAAATGAATGAAAATTGTAGTGCAATCTTGAGGACGAAACATGCACAACATGTATTATGAGACTAATGATCAGGTTGTACTCTTTAAATGAGCAGGTCAGTAGTGGTCATCATAGTTTTCTGGAAAAATCCATCATGGAGTTTTCATCTCTGAATTCCTGGAGCAGTTTGTTAACAACCGTTCATTTGAAAATCTAAAAATTCTTTACATTTCACTTAAGGTGTATTTTGTGTTGTAGAAAAATAATGTCCAAATTTCTGGTGCTTGTGTCCACCATGGGCCTCATTTGGGGCATTTATCCTCAAAACTTAAAGTCAGACAGCCACATCAGGGGATCAGTGAAGTTTAAATGTTCATCACTTCTGCATTTTTGTGGGGAAAACTGTAACTACTTCTCTGTGACAGGTCAAGTTCAACCCACATATATATTAACTTAAAGAAAACGGCAAAACAGTAATTTTAGAAAAAGAACTTTACGAGCGTGAATATTTGTGAACAGTTATTAACATTTATCTGTTAATCTTGATAGATGAACCATGATTTAATTTTTTTTAATTTCACTCTAACCAGACAGCCAGTCAGCGGATGAGGGTGAGGTCCGCCTGGTAAATGGAGAGAACAGCTGCTCTGGCAGAGTGGAGGTCTTCCTCAATGGACAGTGGGGGACGGTGTGTGATGATGCCTGGGACATAAGTGATGCTCAGGTGGTGTGCAGACAGATGGGCTGTGGCAGAGCACAGTTAGCACATGGAGTCACCCACTTTGGACAGGGTACTGGACCCATCTTGTTGGATGATGTCAGCTGCAGAGGCAATGAAACCAGTCTCAATGAGTGTGGACACGGAGGGATTGAAATCCATAACTGTGGTCACAGTGAGGATGCTGGTGTCGTCTGTGAAGGTAGATAAACTTTGTTGTGTTGTGTCATAACAGAGTTAATTTTATCGAAAAAAGAAAGACCAGAAATATTTAAAATGTAATTCATACTAACATCTAGGATGAATGTAAATGGTAGTTCAGTCTTGACTATGGACATTCACAACATGTATTATGTGATTTATAAACAGGTTGTACTCAGTCTGTAGTTTGTTGTTGTCTAGAATCATCACAGTTATGTCTCTTGTTTGTATGTTTTTCAGCTGCTGCTCCAGTCAGGCTGGTCAACTCTGACAGTCGCTGCTCTGGCAGAGTGGAGGTCTTCCTCAATGGACAGTGGGGGACGGTGTGTGATGATGCCTGGGACATAAATGATGCTCAGGTGGTGTGCAGACAGATGGGCTGTGGCAGGGCACAGTCAGCACCAGCATCCGCCCAATTTGGACAGGGCACTGGACCCATCTTGTTGGATGATGTCAACTGCAGAGGCAATGAAACCAGTCTCAATGAGTGTGGACATGGAGGGATTGAAATCCATAACTGTGGTCACAGTGAGGATGCTGGTGTCGTCTGTGCAGGTAAATAAACTTTGTTGTGTTGTGTCATAACAGAGTTGATTTCATCAACAACAATAGGACCAAAAATATGGAAAATGTAATTCGTACTAACATTTAAAATGAATGAAAATTGTAGTGCAATCTTGAGGACGAAACATGCACAACATGTATTATGAGATTAATGATCAGGTTGTACTCTTTAAATGAGCAGGTCAGTAGTGGTCATCATAGTTTTCTGGAAAAATCCATCATGGAGTTTTCATCTCTGAATTCCTGGAGCAGTTTGTTAACAACCGTTCATTTGAAAATCTAAAAATTCTTTAAATTTCACTTAAGGTGTACTTTGTGTTGTAGAAAAATAATGTCCAAATTTCTGGTGCTTGTGTCCACCATGGGCGTCATTTGTGGCATTTATCCTCAAAACTTAAAGTCAGACAGCCACATCAGGGGATCAGTGAAGTTTAAATGTTCATCACTTCTGCATTTTTGTGGGGAAAACTGTAACTACTTCTCTGTGACAGGTCAAGTTCAACCCACATATATATTAACTTAAAGAAAACGGCAAAACAGTAATTTTAGAAAAAGAACTTTACGAGCGTGAATATTTGTGAACAGTTATTAACATTTATCTGTTAATCTTGATAGATGAACCATGATTTAATTTTTTTCAATTTCACTCTAACCAGACAGCCAGTCAGCGGATGAGGGTGAGGTCCGCCTGGTAAATGGAGAGAACAGCTGCTCTGGCAGAGTGGAGGTCTTCCTCAATGGACAGTGGGGGACGGTGTGTGATGATGCCTGGGACATAAGTGATGCTCAGGTGGTGTGCAGACAGATGGGCTGTGGCAGAGCACAGTTAGCACATGGAGTCGCCCACTTTGGACAGGGCACTGGACCCATCTTGTTGGATGATGTCAGCTGCAGAGGCAATGAAACCAGTCTCAATGAGTGTGGACACGGAGGGATTGAAATCCATAACTGTGGTCACAGTGAGGATGCTGGTGTCGTCTGTGAAGGTAGATAAACTTTGTTGTGTTGTGTCATAACAGAGTTAATTTTATCGAAAAAATAAAGACCAGAAATATTTAAAATGTAATTCATACAAACATCTAGGATGAATGTAAATGGTAGTTCAGTCTTGACTATGGACATTCACAACATGTATTATGTGATTTATGAACAGGTTGTACTCAGTCTGTAGTTTGTTGTTGTCTAGAATCATCACAGTTATGTCTCTTGTTTGTATGTTTTTCAGCTGCTGCTCCAGTCAGGCTGGTCAACTCTGACAGTCGCTGCTCTGGCAGAGTGGAGGTCTTCCTGAATGGACAGTGGGGGACGGTGTGTGATGATGCCTGGGACATAAATGATGCTCAGGTGGTGTGCAGACAGATGGGCTGTGGCAGGGCACAGTCAGCACCAGCATCCGCCCAATTTGGACAGGGCACTGGACCCATCTTGTTGGATGATGTCAACTGCAGAGGCAATGAAACCAGTCTCAATGAGTGTGGACACGGAGGGATTGAAATCCATAACTGTGGTCACAGTGAGGATGCTGGTGTCCTCTGTGAAGGTAAATAAACTTTGTTGTGTTGTGTCATAACAGAGTTAATTTCATCAACAACAATAGGACCAAAAATATGGAAAATGTAATTCGTACTAACATTTAAAATGAATGAAAATTGTAGTGCAATCTTGAGGACGAAACATGCACAACATGTATTATGAGATTAATGATCAGGTTGTACTCTTTAAATGAGCAGGTCAGAAGTGGTCATCATAGTTTTCTGGAAAAATCCATCATGGAGTTTTCATCTCTGAATTCCTGGAGCAGTTTGTTAACAACCGTTCATTTGAAAATCTAAAAATTCTTTAAATTTCACTTAAGGTGTACTTTGTGTTGTAGAAAAATAATGTCCAAATTTCTGGTGCTTGTGTCCACCATGGGCCTCATTTGGGGCATTTATCCTCAAAACTTAAAGTCAGACAGCCACATCAGGGGATCAGTGAAGTTTAAATGTTCATCACTTCTGCATTTTTGTGGGGAAAACTGTAACTACTTCTCTGTGACAGGTCAAGTTCAACCCACATATATATTAACTTAAAGAAAACGGCAAAACAGTAATTTTAGAAAAAGAACTTTACGAGCGTGAATATTTGTGAACAGTTATTAACATTTATCTGTTAATCTTGATAGATGAACCATGATTTATTTTTTTTTTATTTCACTCTTACCAGACAGCCAGTCAGCGGATGAGGGTGAGGTCCGCCTGGTAAATGGAGAGAACAGCTGCTCTGGCAGAGTGGAGGTCTTCCTCAATGGACAGTGGGGGACGGTGTGTGATGATGCCTGGGACATAAGTGATGCTGAGGTGGTGTGCAGACAGATGGGCTGTGGCAGAGCACAGTTAGCACATGGAGTCGCCCACTTTGGACAGGGCACTGGACCCATCTTGTTGGATGATGTCAACTGCAGAGGCAATGAAACCAGTCTCAATGAGTGTGGACACGGAGGGATTGAAATCCATAACTGTGGTCACAGTGAGGATGCTGGTGTCGTCTGTGAAGGTAGATAAACTTTGTTGTGTTGTGTCATAACAGAGTTAATTTTATCGAAAAAAGAAAGACCAGAAATATTTAAAATGTAATTCATACTAACATCTAGGATGAATGTAAATGGTAGTTCAGTCTTGACTATGGACATTCACAACATGTATTATGTGATTTATGAACAGGTTGTACTCAGTCTGTAGTTTGTTGTTGTCTAGAATCATCACAGTTATGTCTCTTGTTTGTATGTTTTTCAGCTGCTGCTCCAGTCAGGCTGGTCAACTCTGACAGTCGCTGCTCTGGCAGAGTGGAGGTCTTCCTGAATGGACAGTGGGGGACGGTGTGTGATGATGCCTGGGACATAAATGATGCTCAGGTGGTGTGCAGACAGATGGGCTGTGGCAGGGCACAGTCAGCACCAGCATCCGCCCAATTTGGACAGGGCACTGGACCCATCTTGTTGGATGATGTCAACTGCAGAGGCAATGAAACCAGTCTCAATGAGTGTGGACACGGAGGGATTGAAATACATAACTGTGGTCACAGTGAGGATGCTGGTGTCGTCTGTGCAGGTAAATAAACTTTGTTGTGTTGTGTCATAACAGAGTTGATTTTATCAACAACAATAGGACCAAAAATATGGAAAATGTAATTCGTACTAACATTTAAAATGAATGAAAATTGTAGTGCAATCTTGAGGACGAAACATGCACAACATGTATTATGAGACTAATGATCAGGTTGTACTCTTTAAATGAGCAGGTCAGTAGTGGTCATCATAGTTTTCTGGAAAAATCCATCATGGAGTTTTCATCTCTGAATTCCTGGAGCAGTTTGTTAACAACCGTTCATTTGAAAATCTAAAAATTCTTTACATTTCACTTAAGGTGTACTTTGTGTTGTAGAAAAATAATGTCCAAATTTCTGGTGCTTGTGTCCACCATGGGCCTCATTTGGGGCATTTATCCTCAAAACTTAAAGTCAGACAGCCACATCAGGGGATCAGTGAAGTTTAAATGTTCATCACTTCTGCATTTTTGTGGGGAAAACTGTAACTACTTCTCTGTGACAGGTCAAGTTCAACCCACATATATATTAACTTAAAGAAAACGGCAAAACAGTAATTTTAGAAAAAGAACTTTACGAGCGTGAATATTTGTGAACAGTTATTAACATTTATCTGTTAATCTTGATAGATGAACCATGATTTAATTTTTTTTAATTTCACTCTAACCAGACAGCCAGTCAGGGGATGAGGGTGAGGTCCGCCTGGTAAATGGAGAGAACAGCTGCTCTGGCAGAGTGGAGGTCTTCCTTAATGGACAGTGGGGGACGGTGTGTGATGATGCCTGGGACATAAGTGATGCTCAGGTGGTGTGCAGACAGATGGGCTGTGGCAGAGCACAGTTAGCACATGGAGTCGCCCACTTTGGACAGGGCACTGGACCCATCTTGTTGGATGATGTCAGCTGCAGAGGCAATGAAACCAGTCTCAATGAGTGTGGACATGGAGGGATTGAAATCCATAACTGTGGTCACAGTGAGGATGCTGGTGTCGTCTGTGAAGGTAGATAAACTTTGTTGTGTTGTGTCATAACAGAGTTAATTTTATCGAAAAAAGAAAGACCAGAAATATTTAAAATGTAATTCATACTAACATCTACGATGAATGTAAATGGTAGTTCAGTCTTGACTATGGACATTCACAACATGTATTATGAGATTTATAAACAGGTTGTACTCAGTCTGTAGTTTGTTGTTGTCTAGAATCATCACAGTTATGTCTCTTGTTTGTATGTTTTTCAGCTGCTGCTCCAGTCAGGCTGGTCAACTCTGACAGTCGCTGCTCTGGCAGAGTGGAGGTCTTCCTGAATGGACAGTGGGGGACGGTGTGTGATGATGCCTGGGACATAAATGATGCTCAGGTGGTGTGCAGACAGATGGGCTGTGGCAGGGCACAGTCAGCACCAGCATCCGCCCAATTTGGACAGGGCACTGGACCCATCTTGTTGGATGATGTCAACTGCAGAGGCAATGAAACCAGTCTCAATGAGTGTGGACACGGAGGGATTGAAATCCATAACTGTGGTCACAGTGAGGATGCTGGTGTCCTCTGTGAAGGTAAATAAACTTTGTTGTGTTGTGTCATAACAGTGTTATTTTTATCAACAACAATAGGACCAAAAATATGGAAAATTTAATTCATACTAACATTTAAAATGAATGAAAATTGTAGTGCAGTCTTGAGGATGAATCATGCACAACATGTATTATGAGATTAATAATCAGGTTGTACTCTTTAAATGAGCAGGTCAGTAGTGATCATCTTAGTTTTCTGGAGAAATCCATCATGGAGTTTTCATCTCTGAATTCCTGGAGCAGTTTGTTAACAACCGTTCATTTGAAAATCTAAAAATTCTTTAATTTTCACTTCAGTCATATTTTGTGTTGTAGAAAAATAATGTCCACATTTCTTGTGCTTGTGTCCACCATGAGCCTCATTTGGGGCATTTATCCTCAAAACTTAACCAAAATTAGGGGTTCCTTGGAGCAGGAAGAGGTAGGAGCTACAAGCATAAAGACAGCAGGAAGTGACTGCTTCTACAGAGATCACCAGAGATGCCAAGTGCTTTAGTCACAGTTTTGTCAAATCTGGACAGCATTTCTTTATTGAATAAAAATCAAAGTATAATGCTACAATATTCTCTATAGAATGGATATTTTCTCTTCAATTCTGACATGTCTTGCCATGAGTTTGTTTTATGAAGTGACTTGGTCTCTGTCCTTTACGTGGCAGAAGTAGCGCCTGCTTACTACTTTATCTTGTAGGCTAACACTTGCAGGATTTGCGACTGATAGGTCCTGCCCATTCCCAAACACTTTTTATTGGCTGTTACCTGGTTGAAATCTATGGATGATCCACCTGGTGTGTCAGGTTAATTATTTACCATTAAGCAATTAGATCTTGTGTGCATTTGTTCATCACAAACCTTATTTCAGGCTTTTATCTGAACCAGTATTACAGTAAACCAGTTTCAAACTTGGCAACCAGGAAGAGCTAAATGCTAAGTCACTGCCTCCTTTTCGGACTCTTTCCTGCACCCCTCTGTGGACTCTGCCATACTGCACTTGCCATCTCAACCGAAATTTAGCACAACCTACTCACAGAGAAAGCAGTCATTTTGAGGCAGAACTTAAGGCTGACTGACCAATAGTAATGCCACATTCATCAAATCTCAAAATCCTCGATAAATCCCCCATAAAAGGAAAACAGGTGGAAAAAAATTCATCCCCCTCAGTGAGAGCACATAGATGCATTTTTAAACCAGGCTGTAGAGATGTGTATTTAGGCTGTTAAAATCATGTATTACCTGTATGCAGTCATCACAGTGTCAGGTTTCTGCAGCCAGCCTCAAGTGGACACTTAGGGTACTACAGGACACTACCACATGGGCCTCCATTTTCTGCCCTGGAGGTTGCTAAGCTGATAATGAGAGAAAAACGAAGTTTAAAAAGACTTTCTGCTTCACTCTGTGAGTGACTCACAAAACCATCCTGGGTTTGCATCAACCATGAATCAAGAAGTCCACTTTCAGAGGCTTTTTTAAAATGTATTCGTCCTTGAAACAAAAAGTTTGGTTTGCTGTTTAGTGAGTACACTTCAGTGAGTGAAATTTTGTTGACCAGAGTCTCCAAATCTAAAAGAGAAGACACACCAGACAAACCATGTCCTTAATGGTGGCAGGTACCATAAACTGGCTCATTTATGAATATACAAAAAAGAATTTCCCTGTTTCTCAAAACTTAAGGGATTATTTGAAGTAATTTTACCATTCAGGTAAAAATATATATATGACACAGAATAAGTCAACTTGGTAAACAAAAATCAATTTCAAATTTTTGTAACATTGTTACATATTATCTTTGAACTTATAAAATGCACTGTAAAGGCTCATTTTTAGATATGAAAGTCTTTCATAAAAATCTGACTGTCAAAAGTATTATTAACTTAGATTGCACATACAGTCCTTTTGTATGAAGTCCTTACTGTGGATTTTTTGTATCAACTAAGCATGTTTGCAGTAATATTAGAACAACAGTCTTAGGCAAAGGTTTTAGGTAGGAATAAAAAATGCTGAAAATCAATTTTAATTGTTTTAATTTTAATAAATCAATTTACAAACAAACAGGGAAAAAAGATCTGTGTTTGATGTGTTCTTTCCTCACCTTTAAAATAGCATCAATTCTTCTAGATACACTTTCACTGTTAGGGATTTTGTTTGACTAGCCAGGTATATGATTAATCAATTATACTACTCAGGGGAATTAGGAAGTTAATCCTGTAAAAGACAGTAATATATTTATTTTATTTTTTAAAAAACAGGAAAACAGGTATTTTTTGTAAGGGAAGTGTAATTAAATATCAAAACACCTATTACAAAACATTTCTGAGTCTATAGTATTTTAGGGGCCCACATCAGTCATGGGGCCCAGACTGTATCAGTCCCCCCAGTGAAGAATATTTATTCATTCATTTTCTATACCGACTATCCCTTTCGGGGTTGCTGGGAGCCTATCCCAGCTGTCACTGGGCGAGCAGCAGGGTACACCCTGAAAAGGTCGCCAGTCGATTGCAGGGCGACATATAGAGACAGACAACCATTCACGCTCACCCCATAAAGAACAATGTAACTTAAATCTAAGTCTGTGCTTTCTTTTATTTTCATTCTCATTTCAGCCCGCAGACTGCACAATTATCAGCTCATCTGTAGCCCTGATAAGCTTCGATTGGGGCTGGATGTTGTTGACCCTACTTCAGGGCTGAATGCTCTCTCTGGTAACCTGGCGTCTCACAACTGCACCCGGAGCAGGATGTCCAACGGTGTTGTGTGGTACGAAGTGGACGCTTTGGAAAACGTCTGTGGGAACACTCTGACGGTATAAACCTCACTGCTGATTTTTTTGCCTGTCCTGTAGAAATCAGTTTAATTACATATGCAAGAAAAACCCAGACATAATGTGCCCCTTGAAAAGAGTAGTCCCTTCAACCCCTCTTGATTAAAACATTTAAAGGAGTGTAGAGGAGTGTTGTGGTCTATTTGACATCAGAAGATTCTTATGAGTTGGGGGGGGGGGGGGGGGTTATTACTGTCTATTTTGAAATTATTTAAGTATATAAAAAAAACACTGATATAAATATAATTTGTAAATTTACTTTTTTTGACATTTTAAATGTTATCAATTATTCTATTAATTTCAAGTTCTTGGTTTTTGAGTAGTGTTTTTGTGTCCCATTTGATTTTAGTTGTTGCATTGTCTTACTTGAATTTATTTTTCTTGTTTTTGTTATTTTTTAAATTATTGTTATTTCCTTGATTTTCTAATGTTTATTCCCTTTGCTGTTGTATTTTCCTCCTTGCTTTGTTTTTAGATGGTATTTTTTGGTTGTTTTTTTTTCTTCTTGTGTTTTTCTGTCCATATTTTCTTAGAAAATATTTGTTATGTTGTTTAATTTGTTGTGTATTTACATTCCTTTTTTCAGTATTCTTTCATTGTTTTGATTTTTTGGTTGGATTAAATGATTAATTGTGTTTTGCTATTTGCTGTAATGTGATATTTTTGTGTGTAAATGATTTGATTGTGTTTTCCCATTTGCTTTTTGTTTTTTTTGTTGATGTAGGCATTCTTGTAAGCTACTTATTTCACATCCAACTATCCTTTGTTTTTCAGATCAACAGCACTCATGCAATCTACTCCAACACTTTATTCCTCTACCCGAATGCTAATGGGTTTCACCTGCCTGTGAGCATCCCCTTCTCCTGTGCCTATCCTCTGAAAGCTGACAGCAGTTTGGACGTCGTCATCAATCCAGTCCTGCCGTAAGTCACCCCCAGTGAAAGTGACTGATGATAAAATTCTTTCAAAATCAACCAAGAACATCAAGTGAACATCACATAATAAAACTTTTACATGATTATCTATACAACCATGTAGTCATCAATATTAATCGTGTTTGATATGAAAGTTTTTAAGACTTTACATCAGGGGTGGCCAACATGGTGTCTGCAGGGAGCCTTTGAGGTGCCACAAGGGAAACTCTAAAAATATACTCCTCAGAAATGTTTTGGAACATAATTTTGGTTCATTATTTCTCCCCTTATGCCTTATCTCATGTGGAATGACCCAGCCACATAATGTTATACAGATCAGTCTTAAAGAGCCCATGGGACACTTTTTGTAGTTTTAAATGCCCTTTACTGTGTTTAACATGCTTCCACTGCATGACAGAGCACTTCAATGAACAAAACAAAAAGTCTGCATCATCAAGGCTTCTCCCCCGTCCTGTCTTTACAGCACCAGCAGGGGCCATAAAGAGGGGCCCAGAGGGGCCACAGTTTCTCTGGCCCTCTAAATAGACCTACCAGTGCGACATGTCACCATTGTTTCATCATCAGTTTAAGCCCAATGGCTTGTCATAGCAAAAAAAATGGTTAAATGAAGAAAGAGTTGTTGACAACATGACACAGAGTAGCATTGAAATGTCCACTGACTAAAGACTAGACCTGTAAACCAATCACAACAGACTGGGCCCACATGGGGAGGGGAGCCTTTAAGGGGAAGAAGCTCTAACAGAGCATCTCAGATAGAGAGAGAATACAGGTGGATCAGGGGGACTCTGTATATGACATTTTGAAGGTGTTTTTAACATTAGTAATTGTGAAAATACTTAAGCAGTCATCAAAAATGTCCCAGATGTTGAATGTTATATGAACCAGAGTCAAGGCTCTTTAATTAAAAACAAGTAATGCAAAAATGGAAATACTAAAGTGTTGACATAAAACTTGTTTTCCCCAAACTAAAACATACTTTCTTTACAGGATACCAGGAATTGAAGGCTCAGGTGCTGAAGCCACGACCACCATGTCTCTTTTCCTTGACTCCACCTTCACTCAGACTTACCCAGCAGGACGGGTGACCCTGCCACTGGGCTCACCTCTGTACGTGGGTGTCTCTGTAACAGGCAGAGACCCCAGGTTTGTTGTTGTTCTGGCAGGATTGTTACGCCACTCCCTCAAACTTCACTGAAGATCCCAGGAGAGACGTTTTCATCCACAACAGGTGAGTGTCTGTTCTCATTGGTTTCAGAACAAAGGTGATCATAGACCTTTTTAGTGGCTTAAGCGCCTTTTTATTAGGTGAAAACATATCAATTCAAATATATTCTTGGCCATGGTTACATGTTTTATTTTCTCTGCCAGCTGTCCCACCAATGCCCAACAGGTGTCTCTAATTGAGAACGGCAGGTCTCAACGTGCTCGTTTCGCAGCTCTGCTCTTCCTGGAAGGGGAAGAGTACAGAGACATTTATCTTCACTGCAGCCTAAGTCTTTGTGACCGTAGAAGATCCCTCTGCATCCCTGTAAGTCCAATAATTTGTCACCGTTGAACTGACCATTCATAATCAGTGTGGGATGTTGCTGACAGGGACATGTCAGTTATTGGTGTTGGTGACAGGAGAAATATTTCTAAAATATTTCTCAAATTGAATTCATGAATAGATTAAATGTTAAGATTTATAAAAACTGAATTGTAAACAGCAGCATATACTGATCTAAGACTCCACAGTTGAATGTGAAACAAACTTCAGACCAAAAGTTCCCACAGATGAGGCCCATGTGAAGGATTTATTGTTCATTATAATCAGAGCACTGAGGGTGACATGCCCACATAATGCAGCCTTAGCTGTTTGAAGAGCATAAATCCATCAACAGAGATTACAGACCACAGTGCTGTTCACACACTTCACTGGTAATTAATGTTGTGGATTATCCCATGCTCATGTTCGTGGAGTACTTATAAAATAATCACATTATATTTAAAGAACATTGAAAATATTTCATTTATGTTTTTGTTTGCAGATGAAAATTAGTGAACTATGATACAAACTGGCATGTCAGGAGTAACAAATTCATACTCAGGAAGTGGATGTGGCTCAGCCTTCCAGTGCTGTACTCTACTGTTTACTGTGGCTGCACAGGCATGCCTAGACATGTCCCTTTTATTGGAGCCAGCTGAGGGCTGTAGAAATACTCTTTTTCATTCCCTAATGAGGGCGGCACGGTGCCTCACAGTGAGAAGGTTGCTGGTTCAATCCCCATGTCAGTCAGGGCCTTTCTGTGTGGAGTTTGCATGTTCTCTCTGTGCATGCGTGGGTTCTCTCTGGGCACTCTGGCTTCATGCCACAGACCAAAAACATGCTCAATAGGTTGATTTGTGACTCCAAATTGCCTTTAGGTATGAGTGTGAGCGTGAATGGTCACCTGTCTCACTATGTGGCGACCAGTTCCGGGTGTACCCCACCTCTCGCCCAAAGTCAGATGGGATAGGCTCCAGCCCCCCGCGACCTTGAAAGGGATGAACGGTATAGATAATGGATGGATGGATGGATTCCCAAATAACGATCGGAGGAATTGTTTTTATGTCAGGGGGCTTTGTAGCCAGGCCTTAGACACAATTTAGGGAGAAGAATTACCTTAAAAGTGTTCTTTTTGCCAGATATGTTAAAGATTTTCAATATACATTTTTAGTTTTAAATACACATTATTGAAGAGTAATAACAAAGTCAAGAAATGGGATTTTTTAAATGCTGTAAATACATAAAGAATACAAACAGTTAAATGAGCAAACTTGGGGGATTATGGTACAAATATGGGTTTGACCATTTTAGTCACAAGAATTGATTAAATTTCCTTGAGGTGATACAAGGGATAATGTGACAAATATCAAAGTTCATAAAGCAGTCACATAAGCCGGATGATCCACTATGTTTATATGTCCCTTAAAACAGTTTTAACTAAACTAAGAGTTTTTAGAGCTGGTGGTTTTTATTGTCCCTGATGTTGGGGGTTGCTCGGCTCAGTCCCTGGTTGCTAATACCTGTTATTTCTGTCCCCTCTCCCACCTCGTAGTTCTGTCCAAAGAGGACAGCTCGCTCTCTTCGCAAATCAGTTGCCATGGAGTCTGTCACCATCGGACCAATTGTTTGTAAGTATCACTTATTATTTGGCCTCTGGTCTGATGTCTGAACACATTGAACTGTGGAGGAATAAACCAACATGTTTTTGTCTCTTTTCCTTCTCTAGGGGAAAAATCCAGAGGCTGAGCTGGTTACACAAACACATCTGATAATTTGATCTTACTCTGACTATCTTTGCTCTATGTTTTATGTACAAGATTTAAAACTTTTAGGGGTTATGTAAAAAATCACGATTACAACTTTTTACAGTGTTTTTAGGGGGTTTTTATGTTTTGAATTGTCTGTTCTTTGTAATGATCATACAGTCTAAGAACAATGTTAGACAACTGAGTGTTTTAATAAAAGTATGTGTAACAGAACTCCACTTCTACTCTGTCCTTAATTCCAGAATTGACATTATTTGAGTGTATTATGTATTCATAAAATTAGTATATCAGTATATCACTGGTTTAACCTCAGGACCCACTACTATGGGTGCAGCCAAGAACTGTGGCCTCTATGAAAAGATCTCTCATGTGGCCCCACCACCACAGTCAAATGAGGGGCTCCTTATCATACCTCCATTATACACACACAAAAATGGATGTCCAACAGACTGCTTAGTGACAAACATCCCCAAGAGCAGCTGTTTTCACCTGGTCCAGCCTTGGGAGGGATTTAAACCTCTGCATTGAAGCCACATTGTAACCTGTGCTCCAGGTCCACGTTGCCCTAAACTGTAACAGAGGACTTTCTCGTAGTCTGATGTGCACGTTCCACATGTTGAAGTGACATGAACTGCAAGCCCTGTGATTGGTCTGTGATTGGGTGGGTGCTGTTCTTCGAGTTAACTGAGGCATGATTTTGTGAACTGTAATGTGATAAAATGTCTGCAGAAGACGAACCAACACACTGAACATACTTTTAGATACACATTGCCAAAAGTATTATATCACCTGCCTTGACTCGCATATGACCCTAAGTGACATCCCATTTCTAATCCATAGGGTTCAATATGGCATTTATAATTATAGTGTTAACTGTCATGTTTTTACTTTTGTACTCTATATGCATAAAATAAGTAATCACTGTGCAAATGTTTATTTTCAGATGTTTGCTCAAAAATATGAGGTGACTTACCACATATGTTCACATTAGCATCAAAATAAAAATTCAAAAATTGTCAACAGGTACTCAAATTATTTGTGTATTTCTTTTCTTACTGAATCAATACTGAATAAAATCGCAACCGAAAGAATTTAAATTGAATCGAATCGTGAGGTTCTTAACAATGCCAAATCCTACTTTCAGGGATGCTCTTTTTATTCCCAAACTTTTTCACCTGTGAAAGTTCCAAACAGGTTAAAAGTTTGTGAATATTTACAGAAAAAAATATATATATCAGTTTGAAAATTAAATATCTTGTCTTTGTAGTGTACTTAACTGACTAAGGATGAAAAGGTGCTGCTCCGGTCAGGCTGGTCAACTCCAACAGCCGCTGCTCTGGCAGGGTGGAGGTCTACCACAACAGTCAGTGGGGGACAGTGTGTGATGATTTCTGGGACCTGAGGGACGCCAGCGTGGTGTGCAGACAGCTTGACTGCGGTCGTGCTCGTTTAGCTCTACAAAATGTTTTTTGGACAAGGCACTGGACCAATTTGGTTTGATGATGTTGGTTGCTATGGCAATTAATCATCAATCACAGAGTGCAGACATCGAGGGTTTGGGGTCCACAACTGTCGTCACGTTGAAGATGCCAGTGTCATTGGTGGAGGTAACTGTTTACACCTGTTTGAGCTAAAACACACTTTGCATCATAGTAGTTTGACTGAAACAGCAGGGTCATCAGTCAATTTCAGGGCTGTCAGCTTAATCCTAACAGCTGGGTTTAATATTAGTCACACTCAGAGCATTTAGCACAAAAAATGTACTTTATAAACGTAAACTATAAAAGATATTATACAAAGATATACTCATTAAGCTATTTTTTCACCTACATCTGATGTAATTAAAGATATCAAATACCAATTTGTTTAAGATTTTATCTCTTTAAATGCCAGGTTTCTGTCATGAGGCCACCATTTTTCAATGATTTGCAGAAACACTGATTTTTAAGCATCTTGTTTTCTGTGCAGTGTAAAATACTCACACTCACACTGCTAGGCTTAAAAAATTTGCTTTGCATAAAGTAGCTTTGATTATAAGTTGGTTTTAATTCCAACTTTTTTCAGGTTGATTTTTAAGCTAACATCAGTGCTAATCACGCACATTAAACATTTGTGAATTTTTAAAGATTTGAGCCCCCTCTGGTTTTCGCCATGTTGCCACCATGTTTTCAGATGAAAATATTCTCAATGTAGTACATCAAATTAATTTTTACCTGTTAAATCATTATAGCCTGGGATGTGTCAGTAACTAGCAGCAGCATTTATTCATAAGCGTTATTGCCTTTTGTGGAGTCTCAAATTTGTGGAAGCCTACAGCAGACATGTACAGTTCATTTATGGCTATTTGTGTGTTTTGTTAACCTGGCACACCAGATGGACCGTTCAATATATTTCACAAGTCCATCTGGAAAAGAGCCCATAGAAAGTGTTTGGGGAGGACGGAACCTTGTAGAAGCATATCCAGCAGGTGATTGGTATATCATTCTGTCAATCAACATTTATTACAGGCCTATGAGATAGTGTTGTAGGCAGGAGCTACTGCGCTTCAGAACGTGAGCCACTTCATGAAGCAAACTCTCATTAGAACATGCGACACAAAAATATCCTTACTACAGAGAAGTTTGAAGTGTTGATATTTGTGTTTCATTACCTCTGCAAAAGAGATTATGTTTTCGCCGGCGTATGTTTGTTTGTCTGTTGGTTTGTTTGTGTGTTTGTCTGTTGGTTTGTTTGTTTGTTTGTCTGTTGATTTGCTTGTTTGTTTGTTTGTTTGTCTGCTAGCAAGACTACACAAAAACTACTGGATAGATTTACATGACAATTTTACCAGAGGTGTGGTTTAGTGCAAGGAAGAAACTATTAAATTTTGGTGGTGATCCACATGTTCTGAAAATCCCATAAGTTAACACTGGGATGAATTTTAAAAAATCATAACTCTGCCATCATTTATTAGCTTCAAAATTTAGAGAATAATTTACATAATTTGTCTCGACCACCAGGGTAAATTTCATGTGGATCTGATCCAGAATGATGTCGCAAAAAAGGACTGAAGTTTATAACGGGAAATCCCATTGATTTCTTCTCGACTGCTGTGAGGGTTTCGCTCCCTTTACTTAATTATGGGAATTGTAGTTTATTTGCAAACTGATGTCAATGTTTTTCAAGCCTATGTGACTTCATTTCCCAGCTTGCCTTGGAATGCTGAGGGAGCAGCTCTCGACATGGTGATCCATAATTTTATCTTTTACAGGGGTTGTGGAAAAGCCACTGCTGTAACTGAGCTGCTTGACGGAGGTCTGCGCTCTGAGTGTTTTTCTAGTTTAATAAAGAAATGCAGTCAAAATCTGATAAAACTGCTAATGAAGTTTTTAGCATCTATGCTAATCCCTGTATAAGCCGTCACTTTCTGCTGTCATCAAGCTCGTAGCTCATTCCTCTTCCTGCTCCAAAGGACTTTAAAACTATGAAAACAAATGAGCTGACAAATGAGCTGATAATTGTGCAGTCAGCCCACTGACTGCACAATTATCTGCTCATCTGTAGCCCTGATAAGCTTCGATTGGGGCTTGATATTGTTGACCCTACTTCAGGGCTGGATGCTCTCTCTGGTAACCTGGTGTCTCACAACTGCACCTGGAACAGGACGTCCAACGGTGTTGTGTGGTACGAAGTGGATGCTTTGGAGGACACCTGTGAAAACACTCTGACGGTATAAAACTCACAGCTTATTTTTTTCTCCAAACATGGAGAAAAAACTCAGACATTATGGCACCCTTGAAAAAAGTAGTCCATTGACCCCCTGTACTGCCTGTGTGCAGTGTTTTTGCATCTGAATTTAGCACGTTTGTAAAGCAGGTGCAAAAAAGGCACAGCGTTACGTACAGAGTGCTGCGGTCATTGTAGCAACAAACATGGGTCGCATTAACTGAATATTTTCCATCACTGACTGAATATTTTGATGAATTACAGAAAGACGTGGAGGCTTTCTGTCATTATGAAGGGCTGGAAAAAGAGGGAAGATTCAGTGTGCCGTCATACTTATGAAGACGCACGATTAAAGTAAACCGTCTCTGTTTTGCACTCTTAATACATCGCGGAGGAGGTAATTTAACCTATACAAAAAACCTTCATAGCCATAATCACTCCATTTGTCACTCAGAGCTGACTGCATCACACTCTCTGCGCACTGACAGCCAGTTTAGGAGTTGTCAGTGCGGGAAGAGTGTGACACTGTCAGTGCATAAAAGGCAAGAGTACCCGAGCGGTCTGTGTGTGCGTAACTGTAAAGGTGCGTTCACACAGAACACGACTTTGGCGACCTCGGCGACCACTCTCCATGCAGAGTCAATGTACAGCCACGATCAGCCACAACCATGCGCAACCAGATCTCATGCGATGCGATGAACTTGGTCGCATCTTCCGAGACATGGGGCGGCGCCCCTGTTGCTGCAGATGGGATCTCTGGGGCCACTTTGGAAGAGGAGCAGGTCAGAGTGCTCGGTCAACAAAGTTGAAAAATATTAACTCTTCAGGCGATGTCACGCCGCGAGAGCCAATGAGCGTTGTATGGGTTTGTGATGACCCCTGTGACAGACTGTTTTTGTTCTGGTTCACCAAGTGACAATCCATGTCCGTGTGGGGAACATTAGTTGGTGAGGATATTAGTTATCACTAGACGGACCGCAGAAAACTTGCAGATGATGCTGCTGCAGGGCCATTAGCTGCAGTGTTTTGTGGTTGGTAGGTGAGTGAAAAGGCACAGTTGGAATAATGTCAGCTAATACGTCCTATTATATGATATGATATGATCGTGGGGTGAAACTCGAGCAGGCGTGACATCACTGACCAACGGCAACGGCGACAAAATAACCTTAGCACAGGCGACAGGACTTGGGTTTTGCGACGCAATCTTGGTCGCAAAGTCGTACTCGGTGTGAACACACCTTAAGACTGCTCTTCACATGAGAGGTTATTGGTGATGAAGCTGTGAATGCTGTCTTTTAGATTATGTTCGATTGTAATCAGAAAAGGAAAATTAAAAATGGCGGATAAAAATATGGCATCAGGGAAAAAAGAAAGTAAAAATGACAGACAGCAAAAAGATTACTGCAAGTGTGTTCATTTGCCTCAAACTCCATGGCTTCAGACTTCATTTTTCGTTTACGGCCCTGCTCTCCCAAGCTCTTCACGGTGACAGCTGGGAGCACACACAAAATCCTCCTTTAAAGACGGCGGTCCACAGCGCTTGTGCCTATTATCAATTCTGCACCCAGTGATAGTAGATCATTTGCAACACGCCCACTAATAGCACATGCAATTTTTTAGTTTGCGCCCGTTATTTTGGATCTTTTGATCAGGCCCATAGTAGTAAAGTTAAATGTATGAATTTGAATTTGATCGTCATGTGTTTAATGCTTATACATTCAGTGTTTCCTGTACCATTATATTGTGGGGCGCCCCAGCCTCTTTGAAAAACAAGTTAATTTTATTTCTATATTTGGTGCCAGATCACAGCAGAGGTAATTTAAGGTTACCCCTCTTATAGATCAGGTCTATACCATGTTCTTTTACTTAACAGACTAAACAGCCTGATGTTATTTATCTTATTTACATGATAGGATTTCATTTCCATGTCTACATTGTTGTACGTACACAGTTCTCCTCTGCTCTCTATAATGTGGCAAAGATCCGCCCCGATGCGAACACATGCGTGCAGAGACAAGCACACTCTGCATATCGGACAGAGAGTCAGGAAAAATAATGTCACAACCACCACAAGAAACGCTAAAAAAAAAATAACTCTACATTTTTTTAAGCACAACCACGGCCAAGTGTAAATATGTAGGATGAAACGTTTTTGTGTGATACTACACTGTACATTGAAGCAATGTGCCCTTTAATCCATAAATCATTGACTCACTATATGATGTAATAAAGTTATCACACTATTAGGAGAATTTTTTTTTTGCCTGTCCCATAATGTAATAACTGACCCAAAATGTAACAAGTTGTTACAAAAAGTTATTACGTTTTGGGGTCAGCATCTTGTTACATAATCAACCAGTTATTACATTTTGGGATTTATAACGTTCTTTTTTTAGAGCATTTCGGGTCATTGTTACATATCGGGCTCTAACAGGGTCTGTAAGGCACTTTTTATAGTTTTAAATGCTCTTTACTGTGTTTAACATACTTCCACTGCATGACAGAGCACTTTTATGAGCAGAACAAAAAGTCTGCATCCTCAGGACTATAGTTACCTAGGCTACCTAGGCTGAGGTGGCAAGCCCAGTTCAGAGCGAAATGGTAAAATGAGGGCATAGTTGTTGACAGTATGGCACAGAGCAGCACAGAACTGACCATTGACCAAAGAGTAGACCTGTAAACCAATCACAACAGACTGGGCCCACATGGGGAGGGGAGCCTTTAAAGGGAAGAAGCTCTAACAGAGCATCTCAGATAGAGAGAGAATACAGGTGGATCAGGGGGACTCTGTATATGACATTTTGAAGGTGTTTTTAACATTAGTAATTGTGAACATACTTCAGCAGTCATCAAAAATGTCCCAGATGTTGAATGTTATATGAACCAGAGTCAAGGCTCTTTAAATAAATACAAGTAATGCAAAAATGGAAATACTAAAGTGTTGACATAAAACTTTGTTGTCCTAAACTAAAACATACTTTCTTTACAGGACACCAGGAGCCCTTTCAGGCATTAAAGGCTCAGGTGCTGAAGCCACGACCACCATGTCTCTCTTCTGTGATTCCACCTTCACTCAGACTTACCCAGCAGGACGTGTGACCCTGCCACTGGGCTCACCTCTGTATGTGAGTGTCTCTATAACAGACAGAGACCCCAGGTTTGTTGTTGTTCTGCAGGATTGTTACGCCACTCCCTCAAACTTCACTGAAGACCCCAGGAGAGACGTTTTCATCCACAACAGGTGAGTGTCTGTTCTCTCAGGATTCAGAGCAATTGTGATCATAGATCTTTTTACTGTGTTTGGGCACCTTTTCATTTCATCACAGCACCCCTGAAATTTTAACAGCAGAGACAAAGGTTCCACCAGATTCTGTAACCCATTAGGTGATAACATTCAAGTCAAAGATATTATTTTAATGCTGTGGGAGAAATTAGACCTACAAAGTCCCCAAACCTCAGGCTATTTCACTTCAGAGGACTTTCAAGTACAAAACCCAAAACCAGTGAAGTTGGCACGTTGTGTAAATCGTAAATAAAAACAGAATACAATGATTTGCAAACCCCTTTCAACCTATATTCAATTGAATACACAGCAAAGACAAGATACTTAACGTTCGAACAGGTAAACTGTGTTATTTTTTGCAAATATTGGCTCATTTTGAATTTGATGCCTGCAACATGTTTCAAAAAAGCTGGCACAAGTGGCAAAAAAGACTGAGAAAGTTGAGGAATGCTCATCAAACACTTATTTGGAACATCCCACAGGTGAACAGGCTAATTGAGAGCAGGTGGGTGCCATGATTGGGTATAAAAGCAGCTTCCCTGAAATGGTCAGTCATTCACAAACAAGGATGGGGCAAGGGTCACCACTTTGTGAACAAATGCGTGAGCAAACTGTCGAACAGTTTAAGAACAACATTTCTCAACGAGCTATTGCAAGGAATTTAGGGATTTCATCATCTACGGTCCGTAATATCATCAAAAGGTTCAGAGAATCTGGAGAAATTACTGCACGTAAGCTGCAAGGCTGAAAATCAACATTGAATGCCCGTGACCTTCGATCCCTCAGGCGGTACTGCATCAAAAACCAGCATCACTGTGTAAAGGATATCACCACATGGGCTCAGGAACACTTCAGAAAACCACTGTCAGTAACTACAGTTCGTCGCTACATCTGTAAGTGCAAGTTAAAACTCTACTATGCAAAGCGAAAGCCATTTATCAACAACACCCAGAAACGCCGCCGGCTTCGCTGGGCCCGAGCTCATCTTAGATGGACTGATGCAAAGTGGAAAAGTGTTCTGTGGTCTGACGAGTCCACATTTCAAATTGTTTTTGGAAAGTGTGGTCGTCGTGTCCTCCAGACCAAAGAGGGAAAGAACCAGCTGGACTGTTATAGGCACAAAGTTCAAAAGCCAGCATCTGTGATGGTATGGGGGTGTATTAGTGCCCAAGGCATGGGTAACTTACACATCTGTGAAGGCACCATTAATGCTGAAAGGTACATACAGGTTTTGGAGCAATATATGTTGCCATCCAAGCAACGTCTTTTTCATGGACGCCCCTGCTTATTTCAGCAAGACAATGCCAAGCCACATTCTGCACGTGTTACAACAGCGTGGCTTCGTAGTAAAAGAGTGCGGGTACTAGACTGGCCTGCCTGTAGTCCAGACCTGTCCCCCATTGAAAATGTGTGGCGCATTATGAAGCGTAAAATACAACGACGGAGACCCCGGACTGTTGAACAACTTAAGCTGTACATCAAGCAAGAATGGGAAAGAATTCCACCCGAAAAGCTTCAAAAATTGGTCTCCTCAGTTCCCAAACGTTTACTGAGTGTTGTTAAAAGGAAAGGCGATGTAACACAGTGGTAAAAATGCCCCTGTGCCAACTTTTTTGCAATGTGTTGCTGCCATTAAATTCTAATTTGATGATTATTTGCAATAGAAAATAAAGTTTCTCAGTTCGAACATTAAGTATCTTGTCTTTGCAGTGTATTCAATTGAATATAAGTTGAAAGGGATTTTCAAATCATTGTATTCTGTTTTTATTTACGATTTACACAACGTGCCAACTTCACTGGTTTTGGGTTTTGTATAACACATGGACAGTATAGATGCTCTGTTAAATGTAAAGGATTAGATTAGATAAGATTAGATAAAACTTTATTAATCCCGTTGGGAAACTCTCTCTGGGAAATTAAGAAATTCCAAAGCAGTTGAAAAGAAGATAAAAAAAAAGTTGTATAAAAATGATAGATACAAACAAAAATATAAATAAATAATATAAAATAAAATAAATATATGAATAAAAATTTAAATAAAAAAAACTCTGCATAAAAGCAGCTAAAAATAATGCACACATAACGTGGATAATAACGAGGGATGGAAATCCAAAACCAATCACAGGTGAAAATAGATAACAACTACCTCAAGGGAACGATAGCATAAAAAGTCCTGAAATGCCTATTTTTCCCTCATGATGGGACTTGAACTTAAATACCGTAGTTCTTATTCTTAATTTAAAGAGAATTTTTTGAGATTATTAATACTCAATAATTATGTAGATCAATGCAAAGCAGTAGTAAGTATCAAATTGAACCAAAATGGCATATCTTTTACTGTCAGCTTAAAAAGACCCTAAATAAATCTGAGCTCTGTTTCAGTATATTGTTGAAATCTGTGTTGACTTTGGCTGAGTTAATGTCAGATTTTTAACTTCAAAAGCTGGTATGTGGTCACTATATGATATGTTTAAAGTCAGCTGAGAAAAATGATCAATTTAAAACAGGTTTTGGTCAGGAACCATGATAAATTCAATTTTGTTTTTTTTAAATAATACAGTTGTTGTCTATTTTTGGTATGTAGATACAAATACACATTACATAATGACCAGATATTTCAGCTCATGTAAAGAGATTTTTGTATGGGTATGTAACGATTGCCGGATGAAAGGACACAAAAGCAGACTCAGAGACACAGAGGCAAGTTTCAGTCTGTTTAATCACAAAAAAGGTTCGGTACACAGAAGGTCAAAAAAGATCAGGCAGAGGTACAATAATGGGCAGGCAAAACTCGGGAACAAAGGACTAGGAAGGAGGTCGAAAGGAATCTATTAGAATAATGCTCAACAGAGGCAACAAGACGACCTCGCACAGAGGACAGGGAGTGAGTGGGTTAAATACAAGAGGAAGGGGCCCAACAGACGGGATCATCAGGTGCCCACAGTCAGACAATCAACGCAGGTGAAACACATGAAGATGATACGGACGTGGAGAACAGGTCGGGGAGGGCAGGAAGGAATGGTCTGGGAAAGAGACACAATGTAAGTAACCAAAAATAAAACAGGAAATGACAAGACTGGAAACATGAGGGAGCAGAAAATGACTAACTTAACAGGGTATGTGTATGCCTTAAGATTTTGGCCCCATCCTAAGTGTACCGTTGGCAAAAAAAGGTTTGAAAATCTCTGATTGAATGGTAAAGAGGGCACCGTGTGAAGTTTCACAGTGTTTAACTGTCTAGTTTTGTTGCTTTTTGGACTTGGTTACATGTTTTATTTTCTCTGCTCAACAGGTGTCTTTGATCAAGAGCGGCAGGTCTCAACGTGCTCGTTTTGCAGCCCTGTTCTTCCTGGAAGGGGAAGAGTACAGAGACATTTATCTTCACTGTAACATACATCTGTGTGACCGTTCCCACTGCACCCCTGTAAGTCAAACATTTTATCATCATAGACCCCACAATTCATGACCAGTGCAGGATGTTGCTGTCAGGGACATGTCAATTATTGATGTGGGTGCCGTAAGAAATATTTCTAAAATATTTCTCAAATTCATGAATAGATTGAATGTTAAGATTTATAAATACTGTACAGTTCAATGTGAAACAAACTTCACACCAAAAGTTCCAACAGATGAGGCCCATGTGAAGGATTTATTGTTCATAATAATCAGAGCACTGAGAGTGACATGCACACATAATGCAGCCTTAGCTGTCTGAAGAGCATTAATCCAACAGAGACTACAGACCACAGTGCTGTTCACACACTTTACTGGTAGACTGAGCTGCATCAGAACAGATGATCGCTGAAGTTTGGGTTTTCTGTCAAACTACCCGTGTCCTATTGTGTGTTTCTTTAAGACTAACCTGACACACCAGAGGGGCCATTCAATATATTTCACAAGTCCATCTGAGAAAGAGCCCATTGAAAGTGTTTGGGGAGGGCAGGAAATTTCTGAAGCAAATCCAGCAGGTGACTGGGTGTTCGTTCCACCAGTCACATTCATTACGGGGCAGTTAGACAATGTACTAGGCAGGCACTACTTCGCCACAGAACATGAGCCACTTAGCGAAACAAACTCTCGTCAAAAGATGTCGGAAGCGGAACAAGAATATCCTCTCCATAGAGAAGTTTATAGTGACCTATATACACAGTTATACTTTGTTTTTTAACTTCTTGATTCAAGGTAAGTGAGCAGCAGAGATGGGCAGCAAGTGACCAGACAAAATGAACCTTTGCAGTGGCTCCACACAGTCAGATTTTTTTTCAGAAGTTATCACAAGAATCAGTGACCAAAACTCAAATATCGAAGCAGACAATTCCTGCATCCACATCAGGAAGTTAGACACTCTCGTGTGCTTTGAGTGTCCTCCATTGTGCAGGGTCAAATATTTGTACAACTATGTTCATAGCACAGGTGAATTACAGGAAGCACAAGGTTGAACAGTGAGTTTATTTCAGGTCTTACTCTTTCAGACATCACAGCAGTGACAGGGACAGAGAGCCTGCTTGTAAATTCTGCACAATCAAAGATCTGGTCTGTCTTTCAAAATAAAACACCCTTTGGTTTCTGCCATTCAAAATTGGGAGCTGAAATTGTTTTATTTCTTTGTGGCCCTGAACCAAATGATCCACGGCCCCGTGATAGTTAGTGGCACATTTAGGAAGACCTGCCTCACACCACTAGTTCCTTAATAGCGCATTACAACATTATTACAAGAATATAATACAAATAACTGACCAGGGCCAAACACTGATTAAACCTCTCCAAACACCTTAACTTTTGTCCTCCTCAACCCTTTCTGCTGGTCTCAGTTTAATTTTCTGCATTTATTTTGGATGTTATTCCTGAGTCCTGTGTTGAAAGAGGCAGTTCTCATAAATTATTTTCTAATAATTTTGATTACAAAATTCTATTCTGTGATATATAAGTGCAGTTGACTCCCCTTTGATAAAAGTTGGTCCAGTTGACATCCATTCAAAACATGATTTTATTTTACTCTATGTAAAGATTAATAAAGGGGATTCTCTATTCTGTTCAACATGTTGCTAGTGGTGCATGTCATGCACATGTATGCCCACTCATGCACACTCAGAGTACATCCATGTAAAAACAAGTGTGTCTTAGATAACAGTTCTAGGAAACAGTGATCATGTGTTTGTCATGGCTTTTTTTATTTCTCTGATCCATGCCAGTGCACAGAAAATAAAACAAACCAACTGGTTATAAAAGGGTACATATTTTATTAAAAAGGAATTTCAACCCCTTTAACTTTTTCTAATAAAATAATGAAACAAAAAAAATCAGGAGGAAATGTTCAAAATTTATATAAAAATATCTTTTGATCTTGAGGGAAATTTTAAAAGTTTTATTTAACTATAGCATTGCACCTAAAGTCATTATGTACCAAAATAAATGTTGTGGATTATCACTGACTCATGTTGGTGAAGTACTTATAAAATAATCTTATAATATTTAAAGAATGTTGAAAATATTTATTTTTTTTGTTTGCAGATGAAAATTAGTGAACTATGATACAAACTGGCATGTCAGGGTAACAAATTCATACTCAGGAAGTGGATGTGGCACAGCCTTCCAGTGCTGTACTCTACTGTTTACTGTGGCTGCACAGGCATGCCTAGACATGTCTTTTTCATTGAAGCCAGCTGAGGGCTGTAGAAATACTTTTTCTCATTCCCTAATGGGGGCAGCACGGTGCCTCACAGTGAGAAGGTTGCTGGTTCAAACCCCATGTTGGTCTTTCTGTGTGGAATTTGCACTCTGACTTCCTCTCACAGACCAAAAAACATGCTCATTAGGTTGACTGGTGACTCCAAAGTTGCTCTTAGGTGTGAATGTGAGCAAGAATGGTTGTCTGTCTCTCCATGCAGCCCTGTGATTGGCTGGTGACCGGTTCAGGGTGTAGTCCACCTCTCGCCCAATGCCAGCTGGGACAGGCTCCAGCTCCATGACCCTGAAACGGATAAAATTTATAGATCATGGATAGATGGATGGATTCCCTAATGGCATCGTAAGAGGACATTTTTGAGTAGACAGTTTGAGGGGGACCTCGGCGTGGTTGGCTGCCTGTGGGTTGCTGCTCTGTGCGGGTGGTCCGGGGGCCTCCTTGGTCCTTCGGTCACCAGTTTCCGGCACTTCTCTTGGCACTGGCTCCTCTGGGGGGAGGGACATAAGCTTGGCATCACCACCGCACGCCCAATTTCCCGTCCCCTTGTGCCCCACCTGACCTTGCTGCGACTGGGACCCAGACCAACATAAGATCGGCCGTGGGCCCTCTGGCCTGCCATGGTGGGATGGGGATGGCTGGGCGCAGGGGTTGGGGGTGGCTTGGGGCCGGGTGGAGGGGTGGTTGGCCGGATGGGTGCCCTCTGGTGTTGTCCTTGGTGCCTTTGGGTCTGTTCCTGGGTCCAGTGGTTTTTGGGGCCCGCGTGGTGGGCCTCGGGTGCCCTGGTAGCTCGGGGGATGCCCTTGGCCATGGTCTCTCTGGGTATGGACAACTACTGCTTGTTCCCTCCCTATCCCATCCCTGTGGGCCCACCCCCTACCATCAAGACCCCACATCTCTGGTGTCCTGGTTTCTTACAGCCTTTACTTCCTGTATGAACTTAGATCAGCACTTGGACTGCTATCTCAAATTAATAGCATTACCTGTTTGTCTTCCTCCCCGTTTGTCTTGTCTCATCCTATCTGTCACGATTTCCCCTTCTTTCACACTGTGGTGTAACACAGCCCTCCCCTTCAGCTCACATCGGGGGTTAAATAAAGTTTGATTTGATGGAGTAGCCTACAGGGAGGGCTGATGATGGTCACTGGTAGCAGTGAATCATATTTACGTATCTCTCACTGCAAAGAAAAAAATGCATTGGTCTTTTTAACACTGTCATCGGTCACAGTGCTCAGCCAGAAAGATAATGCAGACAAGGGGAAAAAAAAAAAAAAAAAGGAGCTCATAAAGCAGTCACATAAGCCTGATGGTCCACTACGTTTACATGTCCCTTAAAACAGTTTTAACTAAACTAAGAGTTTTAAAGCTTATGGTTTTTATTGTTCCTGATGTTGGGGGTTGCTCGGCTCAGTCCCTGGTTGCTAATACCTGTTATTTCTGTCCCCTCTCCCACCTCGTAGTTCTGTCCAAGGATGACAGCTCGCTCTCTTCCCAGCTCGGGTGCCACATTGAACTGTGGAGGAATAAATCAACATGTTTTTGTCTCTTTTCCATCTTTTGGGGAAAATTCCAAAGAGTGAGCTGGTTACACAAATACATCTGATAATTTGATAATTCTCTGACTATCTTTGCACTATGTTTTATTTATAAGATTTAAAACTTTTAAGAGTTATGTAAAAATTTTTGATTAAATCTTTTTAAGGTGTTTTTATGTTTTGAATTGTCTGTTCTTTGAGATGATCATGCAACTTAAAAACAATGTAAGACAAATGAATATTTTAATGAAAGTATCTGTAACAGACCTCCACTTCTACTCTGTCTTTATTTCCAGAATTGACATTATTTGAGTGTATTATGTGTTCAAAAATCAGTATATCAGTACATCACTGGTTTGGCCTCAAGACCCACTACTATGGGTGCAGCCAAGAACTGTGGCCTCTATGAAAAGATCTCTCATGTGGCCCCAACACCACAGTCAAATGAGGGGCTCCTTATCATACCTCCATTACACACACACAAAAATGGATGTCCAACAGACTGCTTAGTGACAAACATCCCCAAGAGCAGCTGTTTTCACCTGGTCCAGCCTTGAGAGGGATTTAAACCTCTGCATTGAAGCCACATTGTAACCTATGCCCCAGGTCCACGTTGCCCTAAACTGTCACAGAGGACTTTCTCGTAGTCTGATGTGCACGTCCCACATGTTGAAATGACATGAACTGCAAGACCTGGTCTGTGATTGGGTGGGTGCTGTTCTTCAAGTTAACTGAGGCATGATTTTGTGAACTGTAATGTGATAAAATGTCTGCAGAAGACGAACCAACACACTGAACATACTTTTAGATATATCAGAGGTGGGGCTGCGCTGTGGTGCAGCAGGTAGTGCTCAGGCCTCACAGCAATAGAGTTAGTGATTTGACTCCTCAGTTGGTCGGGGTGTTTCTGCGTGGAGTTTGTTCTTCCTGTGCATTTGTGGGGTCCTCTGGGTCCTCTGGTTTCCTCCCATAAACTTGACCCATAGTTTAACTGGTAACTTCAAAATGCGAAGTGTGAGTGCAAATGATTTTAGCTTCATGTTGGCCATGTGATTAACTAGCAACTAGTCCAAAGTGTGTCCCTGGTCTCACCAGCTGGGATAGGCATCAGTCCCCCGCAACTCTCAAAAGGGACAGTCATTTAAGATTATAGATTCATGGGTGAATATATTTCTGTCTCACTCAGTGGTCAGTTGAGGACAACAAATCTGTTTTCTATCTCAACTGATTGAGCATCCATCATTTTTTTTTCTTTCCAGTTGACATCTATTCATATATTGAAAAAATAACTGGTCACACTGCAGCTGTTGTTATTTTTAGACAACACAGAAAACTGTACTCAAAACCCTTTTTAACTAGAAAAGCACTCCGAGAGCACAGACCTACGCCCAGCAGCTCAGTTATGGCAGTGGCTTTTCTGCTATGATTGGACGGCCGAGTGTCCATTCATGTCTGTCCATGTGGAGAACTCCTCCGCTGGAGTTGCAAGGGAAGCTGGGAAATGTAGTGACACAGACTTGAAAAACGTTGACATCAGCTTGCAAATAAACTACAGTTCCCATAATGACTTACAAGGGGCAAAACCCTCCAACACTTTTTGTGTAATCTTGCCAACAGACAAACAGACAGACCTCGGTGAAAACATAACCTTCTTGACGGAGGTAATAACACCTGAAGCAGGGATGTAAGGTATGAAAATGTTATATCACAATTATTGTGACCAAAATTATTATGGTTATCATTATTATCGCGGTATTGTTGCAATGTGCTCAAAATGTTCAAAGAGTATGGATACACAAGATTGAAATCATTTAACCCTTTTAAAATACTATAATTATTACAGGCTGTCTGGTCTTTTTATTTTTTTTTTTTTCAATAAATGATTCAGGTATTGTCCTTTGAGTAAAATTTTTCACCCTTTTTTATGAGAAGTAAACAATTCTGGCAAGTATTTGTCAGTATTATGTTATAAATGCTTAAAACAGAGTGTAATTACAAGAAAAGAAAAGAAGAATTTTAACTCTGAACAGGTTTCTCTTTATAAACAATTATAAATGAAATTGTTGAAAGCTTTTGATATGACCAAAAATAAACACAGTGTCCATGTTACTGCTTGTTATAGACCATGTCCATGAGTTTTTTTCATTGATGATAGTTTCTGATAACTTGCACACTTGAAGGCACAAGTGATGCTGAAATGTACACACAGGTATTGGAGCAACATACGCTGCTTCTGAAGTGATTGCTTTTTCAGGGACATCCCTGCTTATTTCAGCAAGACAAGCCACATTACAACAGTGTGGCTTTGAAGTGTATGAGCGGTACTAGGGTACTAGTCCAGCATACCTGTCTCCCACTGAAAATGTGTGACGCCTTATGAAGCGCAAAATGTGACTACAAAGACCCGGACTGTTGAGCCACTGAAGTCATACAGCATGCCCAACGATTCACAAAAACACTCAGTGTGGATGGCAACTAAAAAACATTGTTCACAAACTAATGCATTTTGTTTTGCAAATAGGAAACATACCTATCAAACAAATACATCATGCTTCAAAAACAATTACAGCTTTTTTTGCACACACAAAGAAACATATTTCTTCAATTTCAAAAATATCCTTCAAGTACAAACTAATACTTCTACAACTACAAAAAATCTGTCACGTGACTTTTCCACCTTGCAGATCCACACACAAATGAGGGACCTGCCGCTCTACGTTCATTCCTTCCTCTAGTCTTTCCTCCCCCCCCCCCGGAGGAAGGAAGAAAGAAAAGCTTTCCTTCCTGAAATAGGCAGCCAGGTTGATTAAAAAAAAAAAGCCAAAAACAAGCAACCTCCAGCTAGTTTTTTTTCCTAATGTGACATATTACTTTTTTTTAAAAGAGAAGGCTACATGAAATGTGTTTTAATTTTTATCCAGATTACATTTCAATCTCACTGACATTTTTTTTAATTTGTTTCTTAATTTATATATTCAAGGGAGAATACTGTTATTTATAACTCTGTTATTGTTAACAGTCTGTCTAACCTTGATTTTTGTAACCAAACACACATAGGGCCTGATCTACTAAAGGTTTTAGTGTGTAAAAACATGTGCAAAGCTGATCTACTAACAGGTTGCACCAAGGATTGTGTCTGTCAAATGAGCAAAATCAAGCAAAAGAACGCACAAAATACTGGGAGAAGGAGATACAAATGTGATCATTTAGCACCCGCAATGTGATTTATCAATTAAATTTAGCACAACTGAAATGCAGGTGCAAAACAGGAACAGCACAGGGAGGGCTGCGGTCATTGTGGTGAGAAACAGGGGTCGCATTAACTGAATATTTTCTATCATTGACTGAATTTTTTGATGAATGACGGAAAGATTTGAAGGCTGTCTTTCATTATGATGCACTGGAAAAAGAGGGATGATAGTGTGCCATCATTCTGATGCAGACCTTCTCCGAGGAGGTCATTTAACCTATTTAAGAAAACATCTCCATAGCTGGCTATGAAAGAGAATCCCTCTGTTTGTCACTCAGAGCTGACTGAATCACACTCTCTGTGCACTGACAGCGAGTTTAGGAGCTGTCAGTGCACGGAGAGTGTGATGCTGTCAGTGCGTAAAAGGCAAGAGTACCCGCGCAGTCTGTGTGCTAGTAGTTAAGCTGTGTAACTATGTGAATGCTGTCATTTAGATTATGTTTAATTGTTATCAGAAATGGAAATAAAAGAAAAAACTGATACAAATATGGCATGAAGGAAAAGTGACGACCTTGTCCGTCAAAATGACAGACAGCAAAAAAAGGTTACCGCAAGTGTGTTCATTTGTCTCAAACTCGATGGCTTCAAACTTCATTTTTCATTTACGACCACTCTGCTTTCTCAAACCCTCCATGGTGACAGCTGGTAGCACACGCAGAGTCCTCAGGCTCTAATTTCCTGGCGCAACTCAGGGTGGCGCAGCCTAGCACACCCCGTGCAGTGGTAATTTCATCCTGCCCACTGCCGTACGCAGCCAACTTGGCAATTTGGTAGATCGGCTGTGCTGAGATGGGTGTGACACAGACCAGGGGGAGGTCTCGAAAGATTCAGCTTGGCGCAGTGACAATTTCGTGCCAAAAAAACGCGCGGAAGGTGCGCTGAAAGCTCACCAGCTCCAACCTGGTCTATTCTCGGTGCAGAAGAGGCGCACCCCAGGCAGTGGTAATTTGGCTGACAGGTGCACAGTGCGCACACGTCACCACAACCTCACAGGCAGGTGTCCAGAGTGTCAGGTACATTTCAATGTAATAAACAATCACAGCAACCACTATTTGATGTAACCGTCTGAACCAGCACATACATTTGTACCTGTATTAATTGTCCCGTCACATCTGATGTCAGATCAGAGACGTTTGTCATAACTAACGAGTTCATATCTCTCAGCCAACCACAAACAGCCACATCATCAAATACGGAGTATCCGGCTTCTCTCATCTCATGAAATTCAAAAGAAAAGAAAAAAGAGAGAGACTCTCGCTAAATAAATGTAAGTCACTCTGGGTCTTAAGGATTTACCTGTGATTGCCCATATTTCTCTGTTTTCATCTTTATTCGTAACGTGATCTAAAAAGATGGAGAGCATTATTGCAAGGAGAATGAGGAGGAGATATATTTTCACCTAAGGCGCTGCTATTTGGCGATGACAGAGCAGGAATGCAGGTGGATCACAAGCATGATGAATGGATTAGCCTGCTGCTGTGTTTAAATGTAATTATCACTTAGTTTTGTACTCCTATTATGACACAGGAACAGATTACATCTGTCCCGCGAAGTGGTCCACACAGTGACGCGCATCGTTTCCTCCGATGCACAGCCCGGTGGCCCCTGCGCTCTCCCAGTTGCTGCAAAAGTGACAGCGGCTCTGACCCTCTTCGCCAGGTAAAACTGTCACTGCGCATATAAAGGTGAGGAGAGGCTTTCATTTGATTGGTGAAGATTACACTCAGCTGTGTTAAACCCACTCACGCCTACTCTCCTCCCTCTCTGCCATTTGCACCAGCGGGAGAGATGGAGGCGTGGGTGGGCCTCGCTGCGCCAGACTGTGCCATGCACGAAACTTGCAAAATGCCCTGGACACACCCTGTTGGCGTGGCGCAGGCGCGCCCCGCCTGTGCCTGGTCTACAAAATTAGAGCCCCTCATATTAAGGGGGTGGTCCACACCACTTTGGTGCCTGTTATGAATTGCGAACACAGTCATTGTAGATCATCCACAACACGCCCACTAATAACACGTGCAATTTTTTAGTTTGCACATGCAATTTAGCACTTGTTATTTTGGATCTTAGTAGATCAGGCCCATAGTCAGGCTTTTATTTATGCTTTATGTTGATCCTCTACATCTTAATTACAATGAAAACTAGAAAGCACTCAGAAAGTGCAAACCTCCGCCAGGGTAGCTCGCATATTGCTGTTACATCTATAAGCATATAGTTCCACGATAAAGTTACCATCATAATATGATTCCTTGACCCTGAAAACCCACACCTAGCACTCAGAATCATGTTGATATTGTTATCAGACAACAATGATCATTCACAAATTTTCAGGAGATGTCATTATCAACATCTCCTGAAAATTTCAGCAAAATCTATCCAAACAGACAAACAGACAAACATAGGCCGGCAAAAACATAACCTCCTTGGCGAAGGTAACAAGCTACCATCCCAGAGCTTGAAATAAATGGACATTTTTTAAATTTAAGTTTTTGCGTAATCTTGCTAACAGACAGACAGACAAACAGATAAACAAACAAACACACCAACAGACCCTGGCGAAAACATAGCCTCCTTGGCGGAGGTAACAATAATTATATTTATACATTGGAAATAAACTTAATTCTGGCTATGAGAATTTCTTTTTGGTGGAAACTCATTTGACAGACGCAGTCCTTTCTGCACCCTGTTAGTAGATCAGCTTTGCGTGCACAATCAAGTTTGCACATGTTTTTTTACACGCAAACCTTTGGTAGATCAGGCACTATGTGTGCATGTAGGACATGATTGGTTAAAAAAATCACAGCAAAAAGTATCATATGAATTTGGAAAAGTCGGGTATCAAAGCAAATAAATAATGAAATTAAGTAAATATAAAAAGCGCATAAAAAGTAAATAAAACAGAGAAATAAAGTTCCTTTTCTGCATAATCAAATAGATTTGGCTGCGCAAATAATCAAAATGTAAGCAGAGCAAATACAAAACGGTCTGCTCCAAAAGCACAAACATCTGCCAAGGCATTTACAACACTGTTGGGTGAGTTTTTGTGAAACGTGGAAAACTGCCCTATCTTGCACTGCTAATAAATCCTTATCCCTGGATCCACATTTAGTTATTCTTTGTTTGCCTTACTCTAATTTGAAATAAATTATCTTGTTTCTTTTGAAAACGTGCTCCTCCTGTCCTTTTGTCATGGCCATTGAGCCAGGTTATGACATAATAATTGCAGTTTTCCTGCTTTCTGGGAAGATTTATGTTTGTACTGACAGGTTTACCGAGTAAGTAACTGGCTCCAACAGACAGCTCAGATATTTCTTGTTAAATACAGCATTTAGGTTATTGATATACCTAGACATGGATTTACTCATGTTTGCAATCACTTTTTTAACTTTATCATGGGATACCTCTTTTATGTAAAAGGAGACTGTGTGAACATGGTCAAATTCTTCAGGTGATGACTCAGTAGATTTAAAATTACTTGCTAATTCTTGTCCAGACTCGATTAAAAAATAAAAATAAAAAAACTACTGAGACCATTTGCAATAGACTTGTAACTATCAATATTTTTTTAAAAACTTTGAGGCAGTTTATTTTGGGGTGCATTTGCTTAATCAAGTTTTAGCAGTGTTTCTCCTTTTCTTTTCCAGAATCTCTGTGTGCCCAATCACACTCTGGATCTCAAGCACCCTCAGACAATTCCCTGGATTGTGTCCTCAATACATATATCATTGTTGCACCTTTACTTGGTCTAGGGTTGCTTTTGGGTCCTCTAAAAACCTCAAGAACTCTTTCCAAACAAAGTTCACCTTAAATGCACTTTGAGAAGTTCTGCTGCCCGAGCATTACTTTATTTTGAGAATCTCCTTTTTCTGGTTAAAGAGCACCTCTTACTGTGCAGTTAAACAAAAACAGGCATGAAAATCAGCTGTCAATAGACATTTACACTTAACAGCAACTTGTAATCTGTAACTGATCAGCCAATTACATGGCAGCAACTCAGGCTAGGCAACTTTATTTATAGAACACCACTCATACAAACAGCAGGTCATAGTGCTTCACTGAGTTAAAAACAAAGATAATGTGCCACTAAAAGTATTAAAGACATAAAATTAAAAAAAAGTAGGATAAGTTCAAGTTTTACCTGCAAATATTCAGAAACCTTTTGTATTTCTACATCAAGTTTACACACATGGGTCAGAAATGACCCACATGCATAAAAAGTACATTGTGGGAAACTTTTTCAGAGACTTCACTGCTCAGCACTGCTTACTTTGCACATCTAGTAGATTTAAGTATTTTTATTTTTTTATGATTGTTCCAAACTTACCTTAGAAAATAATTAGATTAGATTAAATAGTACTTTATTAATCCCCTTGGGAAAAACTCCCTCAGGGAAAATGAGATTCAGTAGCAGCTAATTATTGCATATAAAAAATAAATATATATAGAAAGAAAATATAGATTAGAGACCCTACCAAAAAATAAATTAATATGTATAAATACAAATAACATAAAAATAAAATTCAATAAAAGTAAAATAAAAATATATGGCTACTGACTGGCTACTGCTCCGTCCTGTCCTCAGTCTTCCTGTTACTCCTAATCCCCCCCCAGTGAAGAGTTGTACAGTCTAATGGACTGAGGGACAAAGGAGTTTCTCAATGTTGGTCCTGCACTTGTGAAGGAGCAGTCTTGGGCTGAACAGGCTCCTCTGGTTGCTGAGAATGGTGTGCAGAGAGTGACAGGCATTGCCCAAAATGTCCAGCAGTTTGTCGAGTGTCCTCTTCTCTGCCACCGTCACCAGAGAGTCCAGCTTCATGCCGACCACAGAGCCGGTCTGCCTGATCAGTTTCTCCAGCCTGGATGTGTCCTTCTTGGATGTGCTGCCCTCCCAGCACACCACAGACTAAAAGATGACATTGGTTCCATGGACTGGTAAAACAGAGTTTACCGCAGATGCTTAATGAATGCAGCCTCCTCAGGAAGTACAACCTGCTCTGTCCCTTCCTGTATAGGTGGTCAGTGTGAAAAGTCCAGTCCAGTTTGCTGTCCAGCTACAGGCCGAGGAGTCCACAGCCTCCACCTCAGCTCCCTCGATCAGACTGGTCATGGTCTGGACTTCTCAAAGTCGATGATCAGCTCCTTTGCCTTCGAGGTGTTGAGCTGTTGGTGGTTTGTGTGGCACCAGACAGCAAAGTCTCTCACTAGGCTCCTGTACTCCTCCTCTCTGTCTTCCCTGATGCATCCAGCGATGGCTGTGTCATCGGTGAACTCATCGGACGTGGTGTCCTTCAGCCTGACATACTGCGGCCTGTCCGTGAGGTAGCTGGAGATCCAGGTGACCAGGCAGGGGTCCACATCCTGTTCAGTTTGTCCTGAAGCACAAGGAGCTGGATGGTGTTGAAGGTGCTCGAGAAGTCCAGAAAGAGAATCCTCACCATGCCGCATCCTTATCCAGGTGCGAGTGAACTCGGTGAAGCAGGTAGAGGATGGTGTCCTCCACACCAACACCTGCCCGGTATGCAAACTGTAGACCATCCTGGGCGTGTTGCACCTGGGGTCTCAGGAGGCAGAGCCGCTCCAACATCTTCATCAGATGGGAGGTCAGTGCCACTGGTCTGAAGTCATTCAGCTCACTGGGCCAGTTCTTCTCAGGAACTGGAACGATGCAAGATGTCTTCCAGAGGGTGGGCACTCTCCTTAGCTGCAGGCTAAGGCTGAAGATGTGTTGTAGTGTGTTGTTCTCCCAGTTCAGCAGTGCAGGCCTTCAGTAGTCAATTGTCAACTGTCAAGATGACACTTCTGAAAGATAACTGTAATAAGGTTTCGGTTACCTTGAGAGAGAGAGAATACATTTCCTATAAGAGTTAAAAGTAATAACTATTAGCTAGCTGCATAGCTAACTAGCTCCTGACATAATGCATTTCAGTAAGCTGATTCAAATTTATTTGCTAACCATTGTAGTTAGCTATCCACATAGCTTAAGTGATTGCTAGGCTACTAAGAAAAGTAGTTAGCTAAGCTATTTTAGCCAAACAGTTAGCTAATCCATTAAATCTTTGAAGCCTTACATCCCTTCTAATGCACAGCATGGGTCAAAAATGATCTGACCATTTAATGCTGGCTAAGTTTATCTTTGCAACATCTATTTAAATCAATTAATTTGACTAATTATTGCAAGTATTCTTTATATCCTATTTTTTATTACCACCTTTTCTTGTTTTCATTTTTCCTCTTTTATCATATCAATAGAACCTGTTTTTACATTACAACGTGAAGTTTGCACACATGGGTGAAAAATGACCCATTCCTCCATGTATGATATATGATTTGATCCTGTAGTAGTAATTTGTTCATTTGCTTGTTACTGTAATTAGCTATCTACTTAATGAAGTTAAGGAGGCCGACGAGGGAAAACGGCCTACAACATCTCGATGCAGTTCAATGACAGGAAAATACCTGTAAGGGCAGAAAAGCGCTGCAAGTTAGAGACAAAATAAAGCCCAAAACAATCAGACCAAGAAAACACCTGAAAGAGCAGAATGAATTCATTTGTTTCAATCAATTTCTTTTTTGAGTTAAAGTCACCAATAAAACAATCAGAGAAAACACCTGCAAGAGCAGAAACACAGCAAAACTAAGTACAACAGAAGTGCTCAAACATGGAGAGGGGATTGGAGCAGGGAAAGCGTGTGAGAGACAGACGAGAGAGAATGCAGTCAAATCAGCCACTCCTAAGTTTGAAGTGCTCTCTTCTATCATTAAAGGCATAAAAAGCCCCAAAAATATACTTTAAAAAGAAAAACAATCTTGATGTGGTGCATAAGCACTAACCTGCTGCACCACGGTACTGCCTCATTTTCACCTCCACAAAGGAGCTTGTTTTTGCCAGCATTTGTCTGTCTGTTAGCAAGATAACTCCAAAGGTTCTGATCAGATTTGATGAAATCTTCAGGGAATATTGGTCATGGCACAAGGAAGAAGTGATAAGATTTTGTGGTGATCCAATTTTTTAAAGTCTTATTTAACATTTCCCAAGAAGGCAACTAGTGTCAGAAAAACCTTTGTGGAGGGTGTTGCTCTCTGAATACTGCTATGATTATTGCGTTTATGATGATGATGATGATGATGATGATGACCAAAATATACTTAAAAATTGCAGCCAACATTTAAAGGTCTTCTTTTTTTGCACTTTACAAAGTTTTAACAGTGTGTAACTTTCTAACCTTACACCTCTATGTAGTATATATCAGGTTGTATCATGTTGCTACAAAAAATATGTCATCATAAAAGAAAAAAATAAACCTAATATCCAAAAATAACCTGTTTATCTCTGAGTGCTGTATTTTTGGTTTTCTCAGATTGACTTCTTTTTAGTCAACGTTATTTTGCCAGATTATTACAACATTCTGAGATGTAAACATATACTGTTCATTATTTTTCAGCTCATTATGTCTGCACACATTAGTGACTGTTGTTGTTTTTCAGTGGTGCCTTACTCATAAGCTGCTGTGTTAAAATTGTTTTGAATAATATGTTGGGTTTATGATTAAACAGATGACTTCCTAACATTCCTGGCTTCCTGGTGCTATAAATCTCACACTATGGTATATATATGGTAGCAGACCAAAGCACTGGGTCAACCACTTACTCTGGCACAAAAAAAACACTTGTGTGGAAACCTTATTGGCAAGAACACCAGGAAGGAAAGAATGATCCCAATGAATGATAACGGGGAATGTTACTAATCGAGAAATGGGTCACTTGGGTTCTCTGGTATTTCTTATATTTCTGGTGTTTATTATTTACTGCTCTAAACTTAAGAAAATATCCCTGTGTTTTTAAAAACCTTATTCTGAATCGGACTTTATTCATACAGTCCTGAAATTTCTTTATGAGCAGAAACTCACCAAAACTAAGTACAACAACAGAAGTGCTCAAACGTGGAGAGCGGATTGGAGCAGGAAAAGCGTGTGAGAGACAGACGAGAGAGAATGCAGTCAAATCAGCCACTCCTAAGTTTGAAGTGCTCGTGTATTTTAACCTTTACGGTAAATGCCCTGTGCCAAGCGAGAGGAGGTCAGCAGACAGGTTGAGCGACTTAATCATGCTCCTTTATTCCTTTGACTATCAATTGTGTGAAATACAGCTCGGTGAATGGATGGCACAGTTTATTTTGAGCCCTTTGGGGCATATATTAAAATGAAATAATATTTATATATTTTTTTCAATTTAAAGGCTGCCAAAACTAGTATCATTGTAAAGAGGACCTCCTTGACTGAAGGCAGTGTGGACTACTTTAATGGAGCTTTTTCTGAGTAAGTGATATTTTTGTGTAATTTAAAAAAAGATTGCTCAAAAAGTTGATCCAATATTTTTTACAAAGGGTTAAACAACAAAAAGGCCCTGACATGGCTGCTGGTTTCTTTCTCTCACCCCCTTTAGGGGCCTGTCTGCTGTCTCTCTTCTATCATTAAAGGCATAAAAAGCCCCAAAAATATACTTTAAAAAGAAAAACAATCTTGATGTGGTGCATAAGCACTAACCTGCTGCACCACGATACTGCCTCATTTTCACCTCCACAAAGGAGCTTGTTTTTGCCAGCATTTGTCTGTCTGTTAGCAAAATAACTCCAAAGGTTCTGATCAGATTTTGATGAAATCTTCAGGGATTATTGGTCATGGCACAAGGAAGAAGTGATTTTGTGGTGATCCGATTTTTTTTAAGTCTTATTTAACATTCGGAAGAAGGCAACTAGTGTCAGAAATGCCTTGGTGGAGGGTTTTTGGTCTCTGAGTACTGCTAGTTATAATTATTGTGTTTACTATTATTATTATTATGATGATCAAGTTTTACTTAAAAATTGCAGCCAATATTTGAAGGTCTTCAATTTTTGTACTTTACAGAGTTTTAACAATGTGTCGCTTTCTAACCTTACACCTTTATGTAGTTAAAATCAGGTCGATGTTGCTATAAAAAATATGTCATCATAAAGGAAAAAAAAAAATAAACACAATATCCAAAGATAACCTGTTTATCTCTCAGTGCTGTATTTTTGGTTTTCTCAGACTGACTTATTAGTCAACGTGATTTTGCCAGATTATTCCAACATTCTGAGATAAAAACATATACTGTTCATTATTTTTCAGCCCATTATGACTGCGCACATAAGTAACTGTTGTTGTTTTTCAATGGTGCCTTAGTCTTAAGCTGTGTGTTGAAATTGTTTTGAATAATATTTTGGGTTTATGATTAAACAGAAGGACTTCCTGGCTTCCTGGTGTTGTAAATCTCATGTTACAGTATTTATCTGGTAGCAGAACAGAGCACTGGGTCAACTACTTACTCTGGTACAAAAAAAAACATCTGTGTGGAAACCTGATTGGCAAGAACACCAGGAATGAAAGAATGATCCCAATGAATGATAAGATCGAGACATCGGTCACTTGGGTTCTCTGGTATTTCTTATTTGTCTGGCATTTATTATTTACTGCCCTTAACTTCAGAAAAATCCCAGCATTTTAAAAACCTTATTTTTAATTGGACTTCAATCATACAGTCCTGATATTTAAGATCAGGTCCACACACATTAGGCCTGCATGACATGAAGAAAATGTGAGGTTACAAAGTTAAATTTGGCAACTGTATGAGCATCTCTGCTTTATAAAGTACCAGAATTTTAGTAGGCCAGAAACATTGAGCTTTTTTGACTGGTTTATAATCCATGCCGAGTGCATGATTTGCAGTCTGCAAACACTTTTGAGTTGCAATTAAATTGTATCATATCTATGTGCATGAGTAAGAGCAATGGTTTTTCAGGTGGTAGTTAAGGGCCAAAAAGGCGGGTCAATGAGCTGGTCTCTGTGGGTTGCAATTTCTCAAATTAGTCCCTAAAAAGAAAACATAATTGTTGTAAAAAGCTTCCATACAGAAGCCTTAACAAAACATTAATCCATTTACACTGACTTCACTCGGTACACCTGTTCAACTGCTTTTTAATCCGAATCCGAATCAGAATTGGTATTTATTGCCAAGTACATTGTCACACTCAAGGAATTTGACTTGGTAAATTGGTGCAAGAACAATCAACATATATATAGAATAAGAATAAAAATAAGGGAATAAAAAAAGTTTAAAAATAGTTATATGTCAACAGTATACAAAATTTACAGAATATACAATAGGCATGAAAAAGTACAAAAACACAACTCAACAATATATACAAAAGGTGTGGTGAAGGAGCTGTGCAGATGGGCACTGAGCTCTTTAATAGTATAAATATGATAAAAATATAGATACAGTGTGCATGTGCATAAAAATAAAAAATGCCTGGGTTACAGTCTGTTTTTTGGGGGTAGGGCTGGGGTGCAGTTCATGAAACCCAATAGCTTCACCAGTAGCAGTAACAGTAACCCGATAGCAAATCAGCAACTCAACACATTAAGCATGTACACACGGTAAGGACGACCACTGGGCATCAGAATGAGGAAGAATGCTGGGATTTTTATACACAATTATCTCTACCGTTTACAGAGAATGATCCTGAAAAGGAGAAAATATCCAGTTAGGAGCAGTTCTCTGACCAAAAATGCCTCATTGATACCAGAGGTCAGAGGCCAGAGGGGTTCAAGATGATTCAAAGGCAACAGTAACTCATATAACAACCCATTATAACCAAAATATGCAGAGGCACTTTTCTGAACCTGTTACACATTTGGCCTGATCTTCTAAGGTTTGTGTGTATAAAAACATGAGCAAACTTGATAGAGATGATTGAGAGGACTGCGTCTGCCAAATTAGCAAAAAAGCATCCGCAATCCATTAAGCGTGTTTGCCTTCATGAATATGCAGAATACATGCAGATTATCAGAACACACAAAATACTGGGAGTTGGAGATGCAAATGTAATCATTTAGCACCCACAATGTCATTTATCAAACCTTAAACTGATTGTGGTATGTGTTTTGCATCGATATTTAGCACGTTTGAAAGTCAGGTGCAAACTGGCACAGCATTACGCACAGATGACACACGGAGGAGAGAATCTTCCATGTGCGTGTCAACATATTTGGATTGTCATAAACAGCTGTAGGTAATACTTCTTCCATAATCGGGAGAATCGCTAGTTCTCTGAAGAAAAAAGAAGAGACACAGTGTTATGGATCACATTTCCTTTATCTTAAAAACATGCAGCATGGAGAGGAGACCAGGAGAGGTCTCTTCTCCAGAAAAGAAGGGACACTGGCCTTAAATACTGTCAGCTCTCTTTGATGAGTCACCACAAAACCATATGACTCAATAAAATATTTTTAGACTTAAGCATCTGCTCAAGAGAGTAAATACCTCAGGACACCATATAAAGACAAAACTTCACCCCTGGTTAAAAAATCACCCCACCTTAAGGGGTCAAAAGCTGCCTAAAGAAAGATAACTTGATATTGTTTTACCCCTAAATAAAACTTTTCCCAAAAAAAATCCTCACACAGCATTGACCAAATATTTTCCGACAGCCCGCAAATTTTTTGATGAATGATGGAAAAATGTGCGGGCTGTCTGTCATTAAGATGGACTGAAAAAAGAGGGACGATCCAGTGTGCCATCATACTCATGCAGATAGGGCCAGCAGACCCATCAGGCAATATAGGCAAATGCTATGGGCACCATGGCCTTCAGGGGGCGCCACAAGTTTGGGAAAAAATCCCCTTCGGTATAATTCACAAAGCTGTTGCTGGTGACAGAAAAAAACCTGAGAGAATCAAACAATCGTCAAAATCCAATCCAAATAATTCCAACAGATTCTGAAATCTGAGAAGTGGAACTTTCCATTGATATACAGTACACTACGGTAAAGGCTGGATTGCCTGAGGGGGAAGAGTGGGAAGCCAGAGAGCAAAGTGAGAGGATCCAGTGCCAAACATGAGGATTAATAGGTGGTTTATCAGTATTTTCGGTGTAAATAATATAAAAATATTGTTAAAAAAAAAACATTAGTATCATTCTGGAGTGTTTTCTTGCCATTCTTTTGCCATGTTTAGCCTTGGGGGAAGCAATGACCTATGTGCAAAAATAGCATTTTTTGGATGTTTGAGCAGTGCAAACATCACCTTAGACAAATATATGTATATGTGTTTTTTTTCTATGTATGTATGCTTATATAATGTATGCATCCATAAATGAAGAGTTTGTCTTCAATCTGCTTTATTGTATAGTGTCTTGAGATAACACTTGCTATGAACTGGCACTATACAAATAAAGACTGACTGATTGATTGATTGATTGATTGATTGATTGACAATTTGGTGTAACCAACATGAATGCACGGATGTATCCTGCTATTGTGGGGAATATTTTCTTGGCACACTTCAGGCCCCTTAGTACCAACTTGACATTGCCTAGCCTGGCTCTGTCCCTCAGCAGTGAGCCCCTCCCTTCCAGTTCTGGGCCCCCCCTACCCTGGGCCCAGGACAACAGACCCGTTTGTCCCCCCTATCGGCGGCGTGCTCATCATGAATGTACAACTGACGAATCTGCTGTAACTGCGTGATGTCAACATGGAGCGACATCTCTGAGGAGTGTTTCCAGCACCTTGTTGAATCTATAACACGAAGGGCTCTAATTTTGTAGACCAGGCGCAGGTGGGGGTCCACCTGCCTTGCGCCAACGGGGTGTGTCCAGAGCATTTTGCAAGTTTCGTGCACAGTGCAGTCTGGCGCAGGGAGGCGCACCCATGCCTCCGTCTCTCCCAGCGGTGCAAGTGGCAGAGAGGGAGCAGAGAACGTGTGAGTGGGTTTAACACAGCCGAGTGTAATCTTCACCAATCAAATGAACGCCTCTCCTCGCCTTTAAATGCACTGCGGGCGAGGCGCAGTGACAATTTCACCTCGGTGGAGAAGATGGTCAGAGCCGCTGTCACTTTTGCAGTAACTGGGAGAGTTACACAACTGGGAGAGTGTAATTATCACTTCATTTTGTATGAGTACAAAATGAAGTGATAATTACATTTAAACACAGCAACAGGCTAATCCATTCATCATGCTTGTGATCCACCTGCATTCCTGGTCGTCATCACCAAATAGCAGAACCTTTGGTGAAATATCCCCCCCCCCAATATCTCCTCCTCATCCTCCTTGCAATAATGTACTCCATCTTTTTAGATCACATTACAAATAAAGATTTAAACAGAGAAATATGGGCAATCACAGGTAAATCCTTAAGACACCGAGTGACTTACATTTATTCAGCGAGCGTCTCTCTCTTCTTTTCTTTTGAATTTCATGAGATGACCGAAGCCAGATACTCGGTATTGGATGATGTGGCTGTTTGCGTTTGACTGAGAGATAAGAACTCGTTAGTTATGACAAACGTCTCTGATCTGACATCAGATGTGACGGGACAATTAATATAGATACAAATGTATGTGCTGGTTCAGACGGTTACATTAAATAGTGGTTGCTGTGATTGTTTATTGCATTGAAATGTGCCTGACACTCAGCCAATTTACCACTGCACGGGGTGCGCCTTGTCTGCGCCGAGAATAGACCAGGTTGGAGCTGGCGGGCTTTCAGCGCACCTTCCGCAAGGTTTTTTGGAACGAAATTGTTACTGCGCCAAGCTCAATCTTTCAACACCTCCCCCTGGTGCGCCGTCACACCCATCTCGGCACAGCTGGTCTACCAAATTGCCAAATTGGCTGCGCAATGCGGTACGCCGGACAAAATTACCACTGCGCAGGGTACGCCAGGCTGCACCACCGTGCGCCACCCTGCGCCACCCTGAGTTGCGCCAGGTATTAGAGTCGAAAGACTTAAGGCAGTTCTGAAGGCAAACAGGTCCAACCAGGCGGCATCCTCCTGAGCTGAGATTGGAGGTCAATGTGGAAGTGTCAAAATCTGTAGTACCCTGAGAGGGTTTTTTACAGCCTGGTTAAAAAAAACAGCTTCAATTTAAAGACATAATCTATGAGCTTTCACTGTGTATGTTATTTTGCGCCTGGTTTTCTCAGGATGAGGATTTCTTGAGGATTTTCAGTGGACTCGCTATTGGTCACGTAGTCTTAAGGCCTGCCTCGACATGGCCTCTCTGTCTGTGAGTAGGTAGATCTAAAGTTTGATTGAGATGAAATGCACAGTATGGCAGAGTCCATTAAAACCAAACAACAATGTCCCAAAGGTACCTTTGTTAATCAAAGGACTGACGTCACATCTTCTACTGATCGACTGGTCCAACCCAAGGTGTTTCTAATAAAGTGGCCAGGGAGTGTAGGTTAAAAGGGATTTGCAAATAACTGTAGTTTGTTTTTTGATCGTATTTCACATGCTGCTCCAACTCTTTCTGAATTTGGGGTTGTCAGTGTAGTTTCTTTATTTAGTATAACCATAGTATCATAATCTTCCTCTCCACCTGCCTCATGTGCATGCGTAGGCACTCGGTTTTCCCCCTACAGACCAAAAACATGCTCATTAGGTTAACTGGTGACTCCAAATTGCCCTTCAGTGTGAGTGTGAGTATTGTTGTCTGTGGCCCTGTGATTGGCTGGGGACCGGTTCAGGGTGTACCCTGCCTCTCGCCCTATGTCAGCTGGGATAGGCTCCAGCCCCAGCAACCCCAAAAAAGATAATCAGTGTAGGTAATGGATGAATGGATCTTCATCTCCATTTGTCCTCTTTTTGTGTGTTCCAGAGCAAGTACAGCTCATTTGATTTAATAGATGACTGGATAACTTGACAAATCTGCAGGATGAACATCAGTCCATTTTCAGTTTTTTGTAGATTTCATTCCAGTATGAAGAAAAAATAAGTGTTAATTTAAGTCACATTTTATTCATTATTGCTGCCAGGACTTATTATTCTTGGTTTTGTTTGCAAAACCTTTAAACGTTTTAGTCCAGTTTTAGTTTACATTTTTAATGTTTTCTCGTATAGATATCCATTCAACTTACATTTCACTTTCATCTCATATTGTTTATTTTGAAGGCTTTTCGAGCCCTAGTTTAAGCTGTTTCTGTTTAACTTTTAAGTTTAACTTTTAATTTCTCAATATTGGTTTCATGTTTTCGGACTGCTTTTATTACTTACTGTCTCAAAATTCTTTATTTTTTAAATTTATTCATATTTATCTTTTTTCATTTTATTATTCTTTTCAGAGCATCATGGTCTCATTTATGTTCATGTTTACATAACATATCAATCAGGTTTTTATTGTTCTCGGGTTGTTTACATTGTTTACTTATGCTCGTTTGTTTGGTTTTTTATTGTTGTTTTTTTTACTTCTCATGTGCCAAGGTTCTTGTATTTTGTCTTCATATGTCTGTTTGTTGTCAAAACACTGTATAAAACTTTGTTTTTTAAATGTTTTTAATGTGCTACACATATAAAGTCATTATCAATATGATAATAATTGTTATTTTGTCATAGTAATTATTTTTACATTATCTGCTGAAAAGATGAGTCAATGTGTTTCTAACAGAAGTGCTGGAAAACATTTATCACCAGAACAATTAATACAAAATTGATCTTTAAAGCCTGGCGGCCCAACCCTGTCACTTTAGTCTAGTTTTGTCTGACTGACTGACAAAAAAACTTTTTTTTCAGAGTTTTGATCATCAAAGATTCATTTTTAGTGAGTAATCATCTGGTTTTGTCCTTAAAAAAGTAATTGACAAACATTTTTAGTCATACTTTTTGATGAGTACTGTAAGGTCGATTTAAGGAAGGTTAAAGTGCTGAAATTCATGGATTGCAAGAAACATATCTATTTTTGATTCTCTCTGTTTTCCTTTTCAGGAACTTCTTGTGAGCAAAAATGATGTTTCCAGGGGGGTTGTTATTGTTCCTGATTTTTCGGATTTTCAATGCAGGCACCACAGGTAAACAATCTGACTTTTTCTTATCATGTCTTTGGCAATACAGTTCCTTCATAAATATTTTCATTTACTCTGTTATGGCACTATGACTGTATATTTATCTATTTTAATTAGGCACTGCTTATTAACTGCTCAGCAGATGTTTAATTATTCAGTAAGTATTGCACCTTAACCATTTCCCAACTATTGCCTCACTACTCAGTGATTATTCATTACATATTCACTCAGCTGTTCATCCAGTACTGCACCCTAACTCCACCTGTCTGTGTTCTCCCTGCTCAGTAACTGTATTTTAGATGTTTATTCATTAAGTGCTGCATCATGTCCACTTCCCAGACTTTTAACTCACTATGTGATGTTTGTTCATTTGCCAGTATAACTTACTTCTTCATCCAGTACTGCACCCTGATGTTCACTTATTTATTTACTCTCTGCTCAATAACTGTATTACAGGTATTTATTCATGAAGTGCTGCATCATAACCAAACTGCGATGTGAAAAAGTACTGGTCAGCATCATATTGCAACTGTTGTGCTGCCCAAAATTCAAGCTGTAATTTACAGCATAATTTTATCTCATTAACTAATAATTTATAGAAAAGGACATTTGTTTTAGGGATTCACAATATTGGATTTTTGACAATAACCGATATGCTTATATTTCCAAACTCATGATCACCAACATCTTTACTAAGTTAAACATGTTCTGTTCATGGTAACAGTCCATTTGTGGAAGAAAATGAGGTGAAGCAAGAAAAACATTTGATTTTTTTGTAAGTAATATTTTTGATCTATCGAGGTGGACATTCAGTGACGAAAAGGTTCAATGGTGCATTTTGCAAATATTACAGCCAATATCTGAAATATTTATGGACAATTTTACAAAACCCAAAACCAGTGAAGTTGGCACGTTGTGTCAATCGTAAATAAAAACAGAATACAATGATTTGCAAATCCTTTTCAACTTATATTCAATTGAATACACTGCAAAGACAAGATATTTAATGTTCGAACTGAGAAACTTTATTTTCTTTTGCAAATAATCATCAACTTAGAATTTAATGGCAGCAACACATTGCAAAAAAGTTGGCACAGGGGCATTTTTACCACTGTGTTACATCGCCTTTCCTTTTAACAACACTCAGTAAACGTTTGGGAACTGAGGAGACCAATTTTTGAAGCTTTTCGGGTGGAATTCTTTCCCATTCTTGCTTGATGTACAGCTTAAATTGTTCAACAGTCCGGGGTCTCCGTTGTTGTATTTTACGCTTCATAATGCGCCACACATTTTCAATGGGGGACAGGTCTGGACTACAGGCAGGCCAGTCTAGTACCCGCACTCTTTTACTACGAAGCCACGCTGTTGTAACACGTGCAGAATGTGGTTTGGCATTGTCTTGCTGAAATAAGCAGGGGCGTCCATGAAAAAGACGTTGCTTGGATGGCAACATATGTTGCTCCAAAACCTGTATGTACCTTTCAGCATTAATGGTGCCTTCACAGATGTGTAAGTTGCCCATGCCTTGGGCACTAATACACCCCCATACCATCACAGATGCTGGCTTTTGAACTTTACGCCTATAACAGTCCGGCTGGTTCTTTTCCTCTTTGGTCCGGAGGACACGACGACCACACTTTCCAAAAACAATTTGAAATGTGGACTCGTCAGACCACAGAACACTTTTCCACTTTGCATCAGTCCATCTTAGATGAGCTCGGGCCCAGCGAAGCCGGCGGCGTTTCTGCGTGTTGTTGATAAATGGCTTTCGCTTTGCATAGTAGAGTTTTAACTTGCACTTACAGATGTAGCGACGAACTGTAGTTACTGACAGTGGTTTTCTGAAGTGTTCCTGAGCCCATGTGGTGATATCCTTTACACAGTGATGCCGGTTTTTGATGCAGTACCGCTTGAGGGATCGAAGGTCACGGGCATTCAATGTTGGTTTTCGGCCTTGCCGCTTACGTGCAGTAATTTCTCCAGATTCTCAGAACCTTTTGATGATATTACGGACCGTAGATGATGAAATCCCTAAATTCCTTGCAATAGCTCGTTGAGAAATGTTGTTCTGAAACTGTTGGACAATTTGCTCACGCATTTGTTCACAAAGTGGTGACCCTCACCCCATCCTTGTTTGTGAATGACTGACCATTTCAGGGAAGCTGCTTTTATACCCAATCATGGCACCCACCTGTTCTCAATTAGCCTGTTCACCTGTGGGATGTTCCAAATAAGTGTTTGATGAGCATTCCTCAACTTTCTCAGTCTTTTTTGCCACTTGTGCCAGCTTTTTTGAAACATGTTGCAGGCATCAAATTCAAAATGAGCTAATATCTGCAAAAAATAACACAGTTTACCAGTTCGAACGTTAAGTATCTTGTCTTTGCTGTGTATTCAATTGAATATAGGTTGAAGAGGATTTGCAAATCATTGTATTCTGTTTTTATTTACGATTTACACAACGTGCCAACTTCACTGGTTTTGGGTTTTGTAATTGTCAAAATTTTGCTGTAAATATCAGCAAAAATGCTCATATCTGCTGATACTGACAATCAATGTTTTAGGCCAACATCTGTAGATACTGATATTGGTCTGATTACAATGTGCATCCCTAGTTTGATTTGTACAGCAGTTCCCACCTGTAGTCAGCAGTAGGCATTTCTTCATTTGACTTTCCCTCTGTTACATTTATTTTCAGTTTTTCTTTCATTGGGACAGACAATAAAATAATGTAATAATTGCAGGGAACAGAATTTATATAAATAACCCTGAAACTGTATATGTATACAAATGATAGAGTGAATCCAAATACCATAATTTTTTTAAATAAACAATTTTGGGAAAAAGGTGTTTTCTTAAATAATTGCTGGTGATAAGATATGTGGCAACAAAATGAAATGGACAATTTTAGTTCATCGTGATAATTTGTATAGACAAACCAAACTTTCACAAGTTTTTAGACTTAAATGTAATAGGTGACAGTAAAAAACTAACAGACATTTTGGAACTACAAAATGTCATTCTGACTCAGAAGCAGCGACTGCACTTCAAAAGTTTAGAGTGGTGGGGGCTGATGTAATTTACTCCTCCTGTAGGAGTAAAATGAAGTCTGGAAACTTTGCGGCCCAACAGCAGAGTGAAAAATCAATAATGTCACAAATAATGTTCCACCCCCTTTTTCCTGGTAAAGGTCTTACATTTATACCTCTTTTAGATGTGGTTCATGTCAAGCTGGTACATCACCAGGCCCTTTTTTTCAATTTCTCTTTAACCAGACAGTCAGCCAGCGGTTGAGGGTAATGTCCGCCTGGTGAATGGAGAGAACAACTGCTCTGGCAGAGTGGAGGTCTTCCACAATGAACAGTGGGGGACGGTGTGTGATGATGACTGGAGCCTGGTTGATGCTCATGTGGTGTGCACACAGCTGGACTGTGGCATGGCACTGTCAGCACCAAGATTTGCTCATTTTGGAGAGGGCACTGGACCCATCTGGTTGGATGATGTCAACTGCAGAGGCAATGAAACCAGTCTCAGTGAGTGCAGTCACGAACAGTTTGGAGAGCACGACTGTAGCCACCATGAGGATGCTGGTGTCATCTGTGGAGGTAAAATAAATTTTTTAGTAACAGAATTTGGTTATCACAATCTTTGCAGTAAATTAGTTGTGAGAGCACAAACCTCCACCAAGGTATTTCTGACATTGAAAGGTGAGTAAATTTCAAAATGTGTAAAATTGTCCTGTCTCGCAATGTTAAGAAATCTTTAATCAATTTCTGAGTCTGCATCCAGTTTCAGATCACCATCACTTTTTCCTTGTGCCATGACCAACATTCCTAGGATATTATCATCAAAGTCAGCTGAGACATTTTTGAGTTGTTTTGTTTACAGACGCGACACACAAGCAGTTAAAAGGAGGTAATACTGAGTATCTTTCCGTTTGTAGTGTTGGCCTCCAACTGTGAGGATAATATTAACGTGGCCCTCTAGTAGCTGAAGTTGCCCAACCTTGGTCAAAGACTAAGACTGAAAATGATCATCAACTACCTTTTTTCCTGGACCAAGAACAAGACTATAAATAGCTAAAAGATGTTCTGACAAAATACATTTAGATTTCTTATTCAGCCATGGAGAGACTTAAACAGAAAGAAAAAAATCATAACAATACCATGATATTACATGAAGGTAGAAGCATCATATCATCACAAGATTTCATGTTGTCATTTGGTTTACTTGTCCAAATAGGAGTGGGCGAGAGTTCACTCTTATTCAGTCCCACCCCTTCTCCATAAGTCACTGAGTATCACTTATCCGGACACAAACCTCAACAATAGTTATTCTCTTGACACATCCAAAGCCTGATTTGGGGATTGTCTTGGCATTACAAAAAATGAATCAATATATCACAAAGTGTCCTTGGATAAACATTAGACAATATCTTACAAGCAAGCCATGATTTCAAATATTTCCAATAGTTTTTCATACATGTCCCACAAGTCCCCTAACTCTAAGGTCCCATGTCCTGGAGTGTTTGATCATTTGTCTTGGTGTCTATTGAGCAAGGATTTGATTTGAGTCAAATTAAAAAATGAAGAATCTAAATTCTTTAGAGGATCAGATGCAAATCATTTTCCCTCCCATTTAGAAACACTCAGATCAGAGGAGAGGCCACAGGAGGCTATGATACTGATGTCTGCGCTGAATGGCTGCAAAAACGATATCTGATGGGAGGGGTAACAGGCCACAGAGCGGACTTTCAAAACATAATGTCTGCCTGTGAGGAGCAGAAACACACATGTAGGTGGAGACTGTATGGCTATGACATCATAAAACCCAGGGAGTAAAAATAGAGCATTTTAAAGGAGTATTTTCCTGTAAAGAGGCAGAGTACTTTTTTTCCATGAACTGAGTAAATGGCGAAAAAAAGTCCCATTGGAAATGAATGGAGAAAGAGAGTCTGAAAACACAAAAACACCTTTTTCTGACCACTACTGCTTCGCCATAATTACACTTACAGACTTTTGTCCAACTATTAAAGCAGGCATTTTTGTCCTCTCTTCAGGAATGTCTTTGGTGTGATGATTGGGTTTACGGTTTTCAATAGGCGAGTCTTTAAATCTTCCCTCTTCTGACTCAAACCATCCTCCTTTGAATGAGCTCAAGACTTTTCAAGACTTAACCTGGCGATTTACTTATCGTGTTGACCAAACTATACATGGGAGGCAATTTTTTTTTTTCACAGCAGATGGCCACAGTCAGTGGTGCAACTACCTATTTTTTGAGGGGCATGCAGACCCAACACAGCACCCCCCTCACTCCCTGTTTTTGTGTATAAATACTAAACATAACAATTTGATTCAGACTTTAATTGTAAGCTACATATTATAGCTGGTGATTAGCTCAGTCAAAAACAAAAAAGAATGTATAATAATAACCACATCTTCTTTGCTTTTTCTAACTATCTTCCAGGGGCCAGACAGGAAGCTTTGGGGAGCCTGACTTGGCCCTCGGGCCACCAGTTGATGATCAATGGTGTAAAGCCTTGAAAAAAGCATAATACCCTCACTTTAAGTCATGACATCTGAACAGTTTGTACTCTGTAACGTCACCACTACATTGTTACATGTCGTGCATTTGTCAAGAATGGCATCAAATGAAATGGACCGTGCCACACGGTTTTCTATAGAGATCATTGCTAACTGGGTCAAGCGATCTTTGCTCATGCTTGAACAAAGTTAAGTTTTGATTTGCTTCAGCCTCGATGAAGGATCTCTCAGCAGATGCAACCATCAGAGGCATGGTAAGAAATACTCTAAGAGCTACTGTCACATCTGGGAAAACCAAATCAAGATTCTCATGAACGAGGATATTTAACTTCTCAAGAGCCTTGTAACCCTTCAGTAGACGGCTTGCTGGGTACATTTCTTGAATGATATCTCTGGAAACATCACAGATAGTCAGGGCATATCTTGTAACTGATTCCTCCCGCTCAGCTTTTGTCATGTGGTTCATTTCAGTGATGAATTTAAATTTCTCAGACACTAGCTGAAGATTGGAAAACCTGTCAGACAACTCTTGCAGGACTGTGTCGACAACGACATTGAAAACCATGCACCTAAAGGGCCTCACGGGTTCCCTTTCATGATGACCAGTGCTGGAATTGTCATCTTGGAACCTCTTCTGCTTCCTAAAACATCTCTCTTTGAATGCTGGAGAAGCATCCATTTCAATGGCTATCCTGTGTGCAATGTCAAGTGACTTCTGAAAGCCCTCCTCTCTATACTTGAGCAAAAACTCTTCCAGAGAATCAACCAATCTAATGGCTGTGTCCAGTGAGACATCTGCTGCTTGTAGTGCCTTGCTTGCAAAGTTGATCTCTGACAATAAGTCATACCAAACCAAGAGGCACATAAGGAACTCCATAGTTATAATGTCTTCAGAAAGTGACTTTGCCTCTGAGACAATTTTGCAGTCCACTGCTACTTCTTCGAGCTTTTCTAGTGCATCTAAAATCCCCCCTAACTGGAAGCGAACAGCTTTGACAGAGTCTAGCTTTGCTTACCACCTGGTGTCACTCAGAGGCTTCAATGTGATGTCAACGAATTCTGTGAGAATATCCCACCTCTTCACAGAAGACGAAAAGATGGTGTACAGTCTTTGAAGAGTGCCAAAGAAGGTTAGACACTCTCTGCTGGATGAGGCTGCCATCACATAACAAAAGGTTCAGGCTGTGGCTACAGCAGGGGATGAACATAGCCTCTGGACACCTCTGTTGTATTAAAACTTGGAAACCCTTGTGTATTTCTCTCATATTGGAGCCATTGCCTTAACTCTGCCCCCTACAATTAACCAACTCCAACCCCAGACTATCCAGCAACCTTGTCAGTGTATCTGTGAGGCCTTTCCCAGTTGTGTCCCTCACAGCAGTGAACCCCACAAAAGACACATTGATGTTGACCTTCTTATTCTCATCTGTATGAACATACCGTATGATAACTGAGGCCTGCTTTTGCTGTGAAATATCAGGTGTGCAGTCCACTTCCACTGCAAAGTACTTGGAGGCTTTTATCTGGGCACAAATTTTACCCAAAACATATTCTGATATTGAATCTAAAAATTCATTGTGAGTGCACCAGGACAGATAGCCGGTAGTGTTTTTTGACGCGGCTTTTCTAAGATGCTCTGCCAGTGTGACATCATATCGTGCTATGAGCTCAAGAATACCCAGAAGTTTCCATTTTTAGGATTTCCCAACTGTGCATTTTTCCCCCTCAGTGGCAAGTTTCTTTCTGCAAGAAAGAGTATGCAGTCGATCACTCAAGACAACACACTTCTCCAGTGTGCCTTTTCAGCGGCCATTGCTCTCTGCAATTTGCTGTCAATTGTTTTACCTAGGCGTAAGCGGGATGCCAGTTCTTTCCACATCAGATAAGCATTTATGTGATAACCACTGGTTTCATGTTGTTTCAGTGTTTTTAAAGGCACTGCCAGTTATTGTACCCCACCATAAAGTGTTTGTCAGCAACTCTACCTTCACCAAAAAGCTTACATGCAAAACATTTGTCAACATTTGTTCTGGAGCCTCTCAGAGAAGAAATTCACACTCACAGCACTGAGCAGTGGCAGCACAGACTTTCTCTTAAAAGTCTGTGCTGTTTTAATCTGTGGTGATGGGTCTCTACCAGTGACCGCCTTTGTCGAAGCCTTGACCGCCATTTGGACAATTTCAAGCCACTGCCTGCCCTAACATCGCTGGGCCCGATCCCTATGGCTACCGTCGCTAGGCCACGTCCCCCCTACGCCACCTACCCAGACGCCACACATTCATTTTGAGTCATATCTCAGTCATGCCTTGAGCTAGAGACGTGACATTTTCACTGCTGATTCCAACCCCCTAGCCAACCAGTCAGCTTGTATTACCGCTAGGCCACGCCCCTCCATGCTGCCGTCACAGTTGGTGCACTTTCATTTTGGGCCATATGTTGGCCACAGCCTGAGGCAGGAAGATTAAACTTTGTGTGTCTATCTCAGAACTCCATGGTGACACATCCCTACATTTTGGGGCTTATAAAAAAAAAAATAATGATTTTTTTTCATATTTCATATACTTATGGCTTCATAACTCTGCAAGGAAAAGAGGTAGAAACTTGAAATTTCTGCAGGTAATTCCTGTCCCCCAGCCCACCACTCAGCTCACATTACTGCTAGGCCATGTCCCCCCATATGCCACCATCAAAGACACCGCACATTCACTTTGAGTCGAATCTCAGCCATGGCGTGAACTAGAGACTTGTCATTTTCACTGGGGATTCCTTTCCCCCAGCTGGTTGAACAGCTTGTGTAACCGTTAGTCAATAATCAATCTCACAAATAATGTTCAATCTGCTTTTATCTGGTGAAGGTCATATATTTGTACATCTTTTTGATCTGGTTCATGTCAAGCTGGTACATAACAGGGCCCTTTTTTTTTAAATTTCTTTTTAACCAGACAGCCGGCTTGCAGTTGAGGGTAATGTCCGTCTGGTAAACGGAAGGAACAGTGCCTGCTCTGGCAGAGTGGAGGTCTTCCACAGTGGACAGTGGGGGACGGTGTGTGACAACCTCTGGGACATGAATGATGCTCAGGTGGTGTGCAGACAGATGGACTGTGGCGGGGCGCTCTCAGCAAAAAGAAATGCCAATTTTGGACAGGGCACTGGACCCATCTGGTTGGATGATGTGGGCTGCTTTGGCAATGAATCAGCAATAGCAGAGTGCAGACATCTGGGCTTTGGGGTCCATAACTGTGGTCACAGTGAGGACGCTGGTGTCATCTGTGAAGGTAACTGCATTTGTTTTGTATAAGTTCAGCCGTTAATTGCTTGTTAGCTGCAGACATTCAGCCATTGACTTTGTCTGTCAGTTATATTTACTGCATTATAAACATATGTTTATAATGCAATACATATAACTGACAGACAAAGAGGTACACTGCCCTGTCATATATTTTGATAAATTGTATTGTCACTCTTATATCACAATATGTATTGATTCATTTGATTCCTGCTTACACTCCGCACCCATATTGTCTTACAACACATTTCACAAAGTTTAGACTTTTTCTTTTGTCCTCAGTATTTTATTTCAACTATATCCTTGACGTTTGTAATTCAGTCTTGCCTTTGTGACTTTATTCTTTGAGTGTGACATGATTTTTTTTCTTCCTGTCATTTTTCTTAATGCATAGCCATAATGCTCCTCCACATGTCAATGTATTTGGGCCACACTACATCAAAATGATCTGTAAATTTTCAAGAAAATAAAAAAAATTAAAATAAAATGTTTAAATTTACAAGAAATCAAGTTCAGATTTTTTTGGTATTAAAAGTTGTTTTGGCCATTAATTCTCACCCTTTTAGATCATAAAGTATAAATAAGTTTATTATTGTGGAGGGAAATTATTGCAGATGAAGCCTTGTGTCTTGCCTACAGCTTAGAGCTCGATCAAATTTGTCTTTTAGTTGGACTGAGTAATGAGAAATTATCAGCAGTTTTTGCCCAGTTTTATGAGAATTGAATTTGAGTTTGAAAAGCACTTTTCTATTCTGCCCAAGGACATATTGACATGTGATGGCAGCTGCTGGGCTCGAACCTACGACCTTCAGGTTAATATGAAGTAACTCTCCAAACTTAGTCAGAGGAAATTATCATATTATCATTAGCAACTGGATTTTGAATAGATATTGAATTAACTATGAATTGGTCTTTTTTTTTTTTTTGATAAAGAATTTACAACAAGTTTTAGTCCTGTAGCATTGTTTTAGCAGCTGTATTTTTGAAAAAGTGACGATTCTTTACATTTCAACAATGGGAAATTTTCAGTCATATTTTCTGTTGTCCAAAAATAATGCCCAAATTCCTTGTGCTTGTGTTCACCATGGACCTTATTTCAGGATTTTTTTTTAAAAACAAACCTACACAAAATCCCAAAGACTGGGAGACCAGAGAAACAGAAATGCTAAAATGTTTATCGCTTCTGCATTTCAGGACTCACAACTGCATCACTCTACAAAAACAAAGCTGCACTTCAGTCCTTTAGGTTCCACTGAAGCTCCACTGAATGTCAAATATGACACCCTGTGGAGAGAAAATGAAACTACATCTTTGAATAACACATGAGATCAGTAGACTTCATTTCCATACAGATTACATTAAAATAAGTCAATTAATCACTGAATTTGTCAACTCTTTGTTTCAGTTCTGCAAGACGATACCACCACTGTGTTACCCATACCTGATCCAACAACTGAGACCACCACCCAATACCCCAAAACAGATAACACCACACACATCCCAACAGATTACACTGCATACCCCAGAACAGATAACACCACACACATCCCAACAGATTACACTGCATACCCCAAAACAGATAACACCACACACATCCCAACAGATTACACTGCATACCCCACAACAGATTACACCACACACATCCCAACGGATTACACTGCATACCCCAAAACAGATTACACCAAACACACCCCAACGGATTACACTAAATACCCCACAACAGATTACACCAAACACACAACAACAGATTACACTAAATACCCCACAACAGATAACACCACACACATCCCAACGGATTACACTGCATACCCCACAACAGATTACACCAAACACACCCCAACGGATTACACTAAATACCCCACAACAGATTACACCAAATACCCCACAACAGATGACCCCACATACCCCACAACAGGTTACACCACACACACCACAACAGGTGACACCACATCCCCCACAACAGATGACACCACATACCCCACAACAGATGACACCACATACCCCACAACAGATGACACCACATACCCCACAACAGATGACACCACACACACTCCAGCAGATTACACTAAATACCCAACAATAGACTACACCAAACACACAACAACAGATGACACCACATACCCCACAACAGATTACACCAAACACACAACAACAGATGACACCACATACCCCACAACAGATTACACCACACACACAACAACAGATTACACTGCATACCCCACAACCGATGACCCCACATACCCCACAACAGGTTACACCACACACACCACAACAGGTGACACCACATACCCCACAACAGATGACCCCACATACCCCACAACAGATTACACCAAAGACACAACAACAGATTACACTGCATACCCCACAACCGATGACCCCACATACCCCACAACAGGTTACACCACACACACCACAACAGGTGACACCACATACCCCACAACAGATGACCCCACATACCCCACAACAGATTACACCAAACACACAACAACAGATGACACCACATACCCCACAACAGATGACACCACACACACTCCAGCAGATTACACTAAATACCCAACAATAGACTACACCAAACACACAACAACAGATGACACCACATACCCCACAACAGATTACACCACACACACCACAACAGGTGACACCACATACCCCACAACAGATTACACCAAACACACAACAACAGATGAAACCAAATACCCCACAACAGATGACCCCACATACCCCACAACAGGTTACACCACACACACCACAACAGGTGACACCACATACCCCACAACAGATTACACCAAACACACAACAACAGATGACACCACATACCCCACAACAGATTACACCAAACACACCACAACAGATGACACCACATACCCCACAACAGATTACACCACACACACCACAACAGATGACACCACATACTCCACAACAAATGACACCACATACCCCACAACAGATTACACCACATACCCCACAACAGATGACACCACATACCCCACAACAACCAACAGCTCAGTTGAGGGTGAGGTCCGCCTGGTTAATGGAGGAAACAGCTCCTGCTCTGGCAGAGTGGAGATCTTCCTTCATGGACAGTGGGGGACGGTGTGTGATGATGCCTGGGACATACATGATGCTCACGTGGTGTGCACACAGATCGGGTGTGGTAAGGCAGCCCCACAACAGGACAATTTTGGACAGGGCACTGGACCCATCTGGTTGGATGATGTCAACTGCAGAGGCAATGAAACCAGTCTCAGTGAGTGCAGACACAGAGGCATTGGAAGCCACGACTGCGATCACAGTGAGGACGCTGGTGTCGTCTGTGAAGGTACGTAAACTTAGTTTTGTTTGTCATAACAGTGTTAATTTAGTCAACAAAAACTGGACCACAAATATGTTAAATATAATTTATACAAACATATATATGTAATTTGTAACATGTAAGTTACCCACGCAATAAGTGTACTTATATGTATATATATATATATATATATATATATATATATATATATATATATATATATATATATATATATAGGGAGAGAGAGAGAGAAAGAGTGGGAGAGAGAGAACAAGATAGGGAGAAATTAGATTAGATTAGATTAGATTAGATTAGAATAGAATAGAAAAGATTAGATTAGTTAGAAACGCCCTCAGGGAAATTAGGAAGTTAATTCTGTGAAAGACAATATTACAGTTTTTTTTTTGTTTTTTTTTTTTACAAAGAAAACCAGAAAAACTACTTTTTTATGTAAGGGAACTGAAATTAAATATCAAAACACCTATTACAAAACATTTCTGAGTCTACAAGATTTTTAGGAGCCCATATCAGCCATGGGGCCCATACTGTGTCAGTGCCCCGTGTAAAAGAATGTAACTTAAATTTCAGTATGTCTTTTCTTTTATTTTTAATCCCAACTCAGCCCACAGACTGCACAAATATCAGCTCATCTGTAGCCCTGATAAGCTTCGATTGGGGCTGGATATTGTTGACCCGACTTCAGGGCTGGACGCTCTCTCTGGTAACCTGGTGTCTCACAACTGCACCTGGAGCAGGACGTCCAACGGTGTTGTGTGGTACGAAGTGGACGCTTTGAAGGACGTCTGTGGAAACACTCTGATGGTATCAACCTATCAACCCCTGTTTTTGGTCACATATGCAAGAAAAACTCAGACATAATGGGCCCTTGAAAAGAGTAGTCCCATGACCCGCTCTTGATTAAAACATTTAAATGAGTGTAGAGGAGTGTTGGGGTCTATTTGACATGAGAAGGTTACTTTGAGTTTAGGGAAGTGTTTTTGACGTCTGTGCATTTTAAAAAAGGTTCAAATTACTTAAGTATATGACAAATGATCAGACTGATTTAAATATAGTTTGGAATTTTACTTTTCTTGACATTTTAAATTTTTTAAATTACTTTCTTAATTTTAATTTCTTGATTTTTGAGAAGTGTTTCTGTGTCCTGTTTGTTTGTAGTGGTTGCATTTTCCTCTTCTATTTTTTTTATGTACAGTTATTTTCTTAATCTTCTATTGTTTCTTCGCTTTGCTGTTGTGTTTTTTTCTGTCTATTTCTTGGATAGTATTTTGTTGTTATGCTGTTTGATTTGTTGTGTTCTTAAATCACTTTATATTTTTCTTTCAAGTGTTTTATTTTTTAGTTGGATTGATTGATTTATTGCGCTTTGCTATTTTTTGTAATGTGATTTTTTTGTGTTTCATTAATATGATTGTGTTTTCCCATTTGTTGTTTTTTTTGTTTTGTTTTATTGTTATGTTGATTGTTGTAGGCTTTTTAATTTTATGTTTTTTTCATTTGTTGTTGTGTGTTGAGGTGCACTATGGTACAAAATCTTTTTATTCATTTACTGAAAGTACCAGAAAACCAGCTTTCCCCCTGTGGGGAACTTTTTATTCCCTCTTACTGAAGCTTGGTTCTGTTTGTAAGCTGCTTATTTCACTTTTACTTAATCTGATGTTAAATGTCAGTGAACTCTCTGCTCATCCAACCATACTTTGTTTTTCAGATCAACAACACTCATGCGATCTACTCCAACAGTTTATTCCTCTACCCGAATGGTAATGAGTTTAACCTGCCTGTGAGCATCCCCTTCTCCTGTGCCTATCCTCTGAAAGCTGACAGCAGTTTGGACGTCATCATCAATCCAGTCCTGCCGTAAGTCACCTCTCAATGAAAGTGACTGATGATACAATTCTTTCAAAATGAACCAAGAACATCACATGATTACCACATCACATAAGAAGAGTTTTACATGATTATCTATACAAGCATTTGGTCATCAACATTAATCATGTTTGATATGAAACTTTTTATACTTCACATCAGGAGCAGTCAACATTGTGCCTGCAGGGAGCCTTTGAGGTGCCACAAGGGAAACTCTAAAAATATACTCCTCAGAAAAGTTTTGAAACATTATTTTGGTTGATTGTTTCTCCCTTTACACCCTAAATGCCCTTTACTGTGTTTAACATGCCTCCACTGCATGACAGAGCACTTCAATGAACAAAACAAAAAGTCTGCATCATCAGGGCTTCTCCGTCTTACAGCACCAGTAGGTGCCTCAAAATGTCGAGTTTCTCTGGCCCTCTAAATAGACCTACCAGTGCGACATGTCACCATTGTTTCATCATCCATGTAAGCCCATGGACTTGTGATAGCAAAAAAAAAAAAAAAAAAAAAAAAAAAAGAAACAGTAAAATGAAGGCAGAGTTGTTGACAACATGGCACAGAGAGGTGCTGAATTGTCCAATGACCAAAGAGTAGACCTGTAAACCAATCACAACAGACTGGGCCCACATGGGGGCCAGTCTGACAGAGCATCTGAGACAGAGAGTGAATACAGCTGGATCGGGGGGACTCTGTATATGACATTTTGAAGGTGTTTTTAACATTGGTAATTGTGAACATACTTAAGCATTCATCAAAAATGTCCCAGATGTTGAATGTTATATGAACCAGAGTCAAGGCTCTTTAAATAAATACAAGTAATGCAAAAATGGAAATACTAAAGTGTTGACATAAAACTTGTTTTCCCTAAACTAAAACATACTTTCTTTACAGGATACCAGGCACTGAAGGCTCAGGTGCTGAAGCCACGACCACCATGTCTCTTTTCGTTGACTCCACCTTCACTCAGACTTACCCAGCAGGACGGGTGACCCTGCCGCTGGGCTCACCTCTGTATGTGGGTGTCTCTGTAACAGACAGAGACCCCAGGTTTGTTGTTGTTCTGCAGGATTGTTATGCCACTCCCTCACACTTCCCTGAAGATCCCAGGAGAGACGTTTTCATCCACAACAGGTGAGTGTCTGTTCTCCCAGGTTTCAGAGCAAAGGTGATTATAGACCTTTTTAGTGGCTTAAGCACCTTTAATTACATCACAGCATTTTTACAGTAAAAACAGGGGCAAATGTCCCACCAGATTTTTGAACTTGTTAGGTAATAACTCTATGGGCTCTAATTTCCTGGTGCAGCACAGGGTGGCGCACGGTGGCTGAGCGTGGTGCACCCCACGCAGTGGTAATATCGTCCGGCGCACCACCATGCGCAGTCAATTGGTAGACCAGCTGCGCCAAGATGGGTATGGCAGCCCACCAGAGGGAGGTGTCGAAAGATTCATCTTGGCGTAGTGACAATTTCGTGCCAAAACACTGCGGGGAAGGTGCGCTGAAAGCTCGCCAGCTTCAACCTGGTCTATTCTCGGCGCAGGCAAAGCGTGCCAAATGCAGTGGTAATTTGGCTGACAGGCGCGCAGTGCACACATGTCGCCAAAACCTCACAGGCAGGTATCCAGAGTGTCAGGCATATTTCAATGCAATAAACAATCACAGCAACCACTATTTAATGTAACTGTCTGAACCAGCACATACATTTGTATCTATATTAATTGTCCCGTCACATCTGATGTCAGATCAGAGACGTTTGTCATAATGGAAATTCAACCTGACTTCGGCTGGAAGAGTGACGCAAACTAACGAGTTGACATCTCTCAAGCCAACCACGAACAGCCACATCATCCGATACGGAGTATCCGGCTTCTCTCATCTCATGAAATTCAAAAGAAAAGAAAAAAAGAGAGAGACGCTCGCTGAATAAATGTAAGTCACTCAGTGTCTTAAGGATTTACCTGTGATTGCCCATATTTCTCTGTTTTCATCTTTATTCTTAACGTGATCTAAAAAGATGGAGTACATTATTGCAAGGAGGATGAGGAGGAGATACTGGAAGAGAGGTTCTATTTCTATGCTGCTGTGTTTAAATGTAATTGTCACTTAGTTTTGTTCTCCTATTCATGACACAGGAACAGATTACATATGTCCCGCGTGGTGGTCCACACAGTGAAGCGCATTGTGGCCTCCGATGCACAGCCCGGAGGCCCCTGCACTCTCCCAGTTGCTGTAAAAGTGACTCTGACCTTCTTCGCCACCAAGGTAATATTGGCACTGCGCCTTGCCCGCTGCGCATTTAAAGGCGAGGAGAGGCGTTCATTTGATCAGTAAAGATTACACTCGGCTGTGTTAAACCTACTCACGCCTTCTCTCCTCCCTCTCTGCCACTTGCGCCGGTGGGAGGGACAGAGGCGTGGGTGCGCCTTGCTCCGCCGGATTGCAGCATGCACGAAAATTGCAAAATGCCCTGGACACACCCCGTAGCATTGGTCGTCTTGCTTAAAAATTCCCTGATCAATTCCTTCCCCTTTGATCAACTTGCAATGTAAATTAAGGACATCACACTCTTAGAGGTGGTCAGCTTAAACAATAACAAGGAAGTAAAAGATGTGATCATTGCAGACAGGAAACAGGTGTTCAAAATTGTGGCTCAGTTTTACACAATATGACGCTAACTACACAACATCCAGCATCTGTGTGATCTCAAGCAAGAACTGAAACACCAGCAACGTTCTGAAGCACTTCTCCATGGAGCACGGTATCAATTACCAGATGTACCATGTGTCTGATATTGTTGCAACTAAAAACCTTGTAAACCAAATTCTTTCTGCAAGCAAAATCCACAGTATCCATAAAGAATCGTATCAATAAGTAGAACTGATAATGGCATAGGTGTCATTAAAACTTTATCCCCCCATTAACACTCATCTAAAAATATCAGTTTTGTAAAAACAAACAAACAAAAAATGTTCCACCCTTCATACACTTGTGAAATATTCAGTGCAGGTTCCTATAGACTGCTGTACTTGTTGATAAGAATTTCACTGGGCAACAGCGATTTGTTCAGTATTGTTAATTATTCAGAAGGGTTCATTACTTGCAAAAACATCTATGTGTTATTATTTCTTTCGGGGCTTAATAATCCTAAACTGTGTGGAAAACTGAATTTGTGCAGTGTGAATAGTTAAGAACATTCCTGGATCTGTATCCAGATTTGGATCACCAGCAAAATGTATTGACTTCTCCCTTGTGTCATGACCAACATTCCCCAGAAATTTCATATTTACTAATTTTACCTCCGCCAAGGCGGTTATGTTGTTGCCGGCGTTTATCTGTCTGTTTGTTTGTGTTCAAAATAACTTGAAAAGTTCTGTACGGATTTGGATGAAATTTTCGGGAATTGTTGGAAATGGGATCTGGAAGAACTGATTAAATTTCGGGGGTGATCCGGATCACCTTGGCGGAGGTCTGTGCTCTCTGAGTGCTTTTCTAGTTTACTAATATTTACTGTTTCTCAGCCATTAAAAGTGGAGCAGTTTGATATCTTGGCTACTTCTTTGTAATGTTTCCCATTGCCGGGTTTGACCCCATCATAAATGTAAATGGTTTATTATAGGCTGATAATGGCAAGCAGGTCGATGTCTGTCAAACAGATCAAAAGATAAAACCCAATCACCATTGTTTTAGGGGTTGCATTAATAGAGTTAGGAATTTCATGACAAAGATATCAATATTCTCATCACACACATTTTCCAAATGCTATAAAACTCAAGCTGCCAGACTGGGAGCTTTGGAGGGCCTGATGTAGCCTTCAGGCCATCAGTTGGTGATTATCGCTGTACAGGGTTTGTGAAGATCCGTTAAATGTCTTTAAAAATCTGAAAACATAAGGACATAAAAAGTCCTGACATGTCTGCTCAGTTCCACCCATAAATTGTGATTTCCACCCAACATTATAGTCCTATATTGATTTTACACGCACATTGGGGAATGACAAATATCAATCTGCAAGAAGTGTGATTATTGTTGATATAAATGTCATCCAATAGAGTGACCTAGTTAGTAGTGGATCTTGTAACTTGCTGACTCAACCAATTTGCTGCTGCTTGTACAGATGTTGGTGTTGTGCGTGCCACAATGCTTCCAATGGGCGATGTCGCCAGCCTGTCAGTTGGAGCAAACTCAGGGCGCTTCCGTGCGTGGCGCATTCGCTCTATGTGGAATTTTGGGGTTAGGTTTTTACACTCACACACACACACAGACTTCTGCTATGACGGACTTTTTCGGTACTGACATTATCAGCAGAACAGCGCCGGGCTTTCTCTATTGGCAAAACTTCCTCCTATCTGCTGCGTCTGTGAGTAGAACTTTGCAGGCACAACTTTCTGTGCTGACTGGCTGATCGCCGTGCTCTGCATCAAACCAGAGCGTGTAACCAATCGAATGGTGCTGTAGGTGGGACAAAGTAGAGACAGTAGATAGAGTGGCGTGGAAAACTCCTCCCCTGGCATTGCAAGGAAAGCCGGGAAATGTAGTGACATAGGCTTGAAAAATTAGACGTCAGTTTGCGAATAAACTACAATTCCCATTATGATGTAAATGAATGGGATTTGCCATTATAAACGTTAATGTTTTTTTTGTGTCATCAATCTGGATCAGATCAGCACCAAAATGTATTGCCTTCTTTCTTGAACCAAATCACACGTCTGGTAAAATTTTCATGTAAATCCATCAAGTAGTTTTTGCATAATCTAGCTAACAGACAAACAGACAAAGAAACTAACAAACAAACAGACCCCGATAAAAAAAAATATATATATATATATATGTATATATATATATATATATATATATATATATATATATATATATATATATATATATATATACATATATATATATATATATAGATAGATATTGTTGTGAGATGACCTTTTCTTAAACTCTCCGAGACAGAGGTCCCACAGGAAATGTCACTTTTCAGGGTCACCATTTGCCCTCACCCCTGTGAGGACTGTTTACAGACTCCTTTCTCACTAAGCCATTTGGACCAGACACAGGATCAAACCTCGACCAAATGGAGACAGGACCCATTCCAGGGATGACCATAAAACTCCTCACAGCTGTAAGGACGGTCGTAAAAGACTGTCCTCCTTTGTCTAAAACTGTGATAACCACCAGGCATCACCCATTAAGCTGAAAGGAGGAAACCCCCCTTTTTGCTAATTTCCTTTAACAGCCTGCCAGGTTGACCTTTCAACCCTCTTATCATCCCCAGGACTTTTTGCATTTACAAGGACCTTCTTCTACCTCACTCTATTACTAACCCTCTACAAACCCACAAAACTCATGGTACATGTCTAACAGTGTGATATTCTACTGCATTGTAAAATATGTATTAGGTAGGTCCAACTCCTGTATTCATGGCACCAACACTGCCAAAATGAGAACTTCCCTCATCTGTAGTTCCAAATGTTTTCCATTATCATGAAAACTCCCATGGATCAACAGTGCCACCATGTGGAAGGACTGGCAAAGGACAATCACCACGGACACTTTCAAAGTAACGGCACGTTACTTATATGTAATGTAATCTTGTAACCTGTGTGTAAAATTTGCATGCCCTAAGCTTCCCACCTAAGTAGTATGTGTCAGGGAAGTCTATAGAACGTAGTTTCATTTTGACCCAGTAATAATTAGTCTGATTACAGATATCTATATCTATATCTATATATATGTATATATATATATATATATATATATATATATATACATATATATAACCCTTGAATGTCTCCCTTTTATTTTGGATAATAGGTGTGGGGTATCAGAACATTCAGAATGAGATGATCTTGCTCTTTATGTTGGTTATATTGAGTGATTCCCAAATTATAACTCCCTATTGACAAAATATAAGTTTACAAAAGTTTGTGAAAGTCTACCTGGACCTACCCCCAGCAGGGTAAATACACGCCCACTACCATGGGTTTAAAGCTGGAGACGCAGTCTCAGCGAGCTCTCTTCTTTTCTGATTCGTCCCTCCTTCTAGAGTTTTACACTCATTCTTTCATTTTGAATTCGAATTCCCTTTTCTATTCGTCTTCTTCGTGTTCTTTTTGTGACGCTCCTTCGCCTGCCCCGCTGCCGATACGTTTTTGTATTTTTAGTGTAAAGACAGGACTGCTTGCCATTTTCAAGTTTGGAGCAAGTTTCCAAAGATCTTCCTTTTTTTAAACATTCTGCCATCATAGGAGTTAGTTAACTGAAGAAGTAATTTCGTCTGGCCAACGAAAGTCCCTTTTTGAGTTAATTAAGTAACTAAGTAAAGAGACCCCTGAGTCCGCCGTGTCTTCACCTGAGAGGAACCAGAGAGCCCCGAGGAAGCTGCGACTCCATCCCAGTGCGGAGCCGTTCCCGAGATCCATAGGAGCACCAGTTGAGCCCTGCCTGCTTCGAAAGGCCGCTACACTGAGCCACATCATCTCCTGGTGACTTCGGACTCGTGAGAGACCTGCGCTGTGTCAAAGTAAGAGCTCTCCTGGACGTTCTCAGTCAGACAGGTGGTGTACCCTATCTCGATCGTTCAATTAGTCAAAATTCCCCTTTTCAAACCCTTTAGAAACCGTCCTGTAAATCTCTACCTCGTCCCATCACTCAATATAACCAGGTTATATATATATTTACACATTACATATGCCATTACTACCAGAATAACCAAGTACCCATCTAATTTCATGTTCAGTAAACTTACCTAAACGTCATTTACTCATTCCTTTTTGTATTGTTTCACCCATTATTTTATCTGTTTTTAAATAAACTCTACCTAGAGTTAAAGTTCTACCTTTTTGGAGTTTGTTTTGAAGGCCTGACATCCCTGTGAAGAAAACTTTCCCTTCACATATACATATATATATGTATATATATATATATATATATATATATATATATATATATATATATATATATATATATATGTATATATATATATTTATATATTTATATAAATATATAGATAATTTCAGTTTCCAGGAAAAAAAAAGAAAAACAATTAACTAAATTAAAAAAATAACTAACCAAACACTGTCTTAACTTCACAAACACACGTTCACACATATTTAAACACTGTCAGATATTTACAAGCTGTGAAGTACATTTAAGATAAAGTCCTCATCACTGACAGGATTTTTAGACATATACCTTGTATATGATGCTCATCTGTTGTGACTTTATCCTGAGGCTTTTTGGAGCACAAGGTCACAGTCAGTTGCCTTCTTTTGTCTAATGCAGTGGTTTTTAAATGGTCTGGTGGCCTTGAGTCAAATCAAGGAGGGCCTTGGGGTTTTTTACAATCATGTATAGTTTTAATTATACTCTCAATACTTGCTTTGTGGGGGCTGCGGAAAAATCCCCAGCTTAGCTCCATTCGATAGTCTCCCTGGTTATAGATGTCTTTGATAATATTGATGTGTTTTATTAAGGTGTTGTGTTGTCTGTTTGTATTTCTATTTGTATTTGTATTTTTTGTTTTGTTTATGGACCTCGAGTCTGTTAGTAAAAATAACTATCTATCTATCTATGTTTAACTTTTGTATAGAAATGTACATTTGGTAACTTAAAAAACTCCTGAAAGCACTTTAGGACATGTTAACAGAGCCGCAGGTTAGGATAGAGATTAAAACAGACCATTGTTTATGCTTTCAAAACACAAAAGTCAAATAATATTTGAGGTTATCAATACTTAATAATTATGTGGATCAAAGCAAAGTAGCAATAAGTATCAAATTAAACCAAAATGTCATATCTTTTGACAGTCAGCTTAAAAAAGACCCTTTAAAATCTGAGTTCTGTTTAAATACATTTTTTAAATCTGTGTTGACTTTGGCTGAGTTCAAGTCAAATTTTTAACTCAACAAGCTGGTATGTGGTTACAATATGATATGTTTAAAGTCAGCTGAGAAAAATGACCACTTGTAAATTTAAATAAAATACATCATGATGTGTCAAATGTACCATCAAGATAATACACATGCCTTGGTAAGGAACCATGAAAAATTCATTTATATTTTCTTTAAAGAATACAGTTTGTTTTTTGGGGGGGAAGTAGATACAAGTTAGCATGTGCATAATGATTGGGGATACATGATATTGGATTTTTGATGATATCTGAGATGCTGATATCTTTTAATTGATTATCACCGATATCGGTGATCTTTCTTATATTTCTCTTGTATCCTGCAGCTGCTGTATATTTTGGAATTTCCCCCTGTGGGACTAATAAAGGAATATCTTATCTTATCTTATCTTATCGATACTGATATTTCTGGTCAAGAGCACAAGCTCTGTACTTAACAAAAATGGACTTTTAGTGTTACAGTATATTTTTGCAAGGAACAGATGTAAAACAAGAAAAACATCATTTAACTTTTGCAAAAATGGAATCCTTGGTTTTTAAATGTACCCATATAGTGATGAAAAGGTGCATCAATAATGTACATTTGTGTAATTTGTTGATATTCCAGCTGATATATAGCTGATGTGTGTGGCTAATACATCGGCTGTAAATATCTGCAAAAATGTCAATATCAGCCTATATAATCATTATCATTACTATAATAATGATTATATAGTTCAGCTCATGCTAAAGAGGCTATTTTGTAAGGGTATGGATATGGTGTGCCTTGAGATTTTGGCCCCCTCCTAAGTGTGCCTTGGGTAGTAAAAAAGTTAAAAACCTCTGATTGAATGGTAAAGAGAGCACTTTGTGGAGCTTAACAGAGGTTAACATTCTAGTTATGTAGTTTTAGACTACAAGTTACAAGTTTTATTTTCTCTGCCAGGTGTCCCACCAATGCCCAACAGGTGTCTGTGATCGAGAGCGGCAGGTCTCAACGTGCTCGTTTCGCCGCCCTGCTCTTCCTGGAAGGGGAAGAGTTCAGAGGCATTTATCTTCACTGCAACATACATCTGTGTGACAGTACAGGATCCCACTGCACCCCTGTGAGTCCAACAATTTATCTTCATGGAACTAACAGTTCATTATCAGTGTGGGATGTTGATAATAGGGACATGTCAGTTATTGCTGTGGGTGCCATTAGAAATATTTCAAAAATATTTCTCAAATTTAATTTAGGAATAGATTAAATATTAAGATTTATAAATACTGTTTTGTAAACAGCAGCACATACTGATATAAGACTACTTCACAGTTCAATGTGAAACAAACTTCACACCAAAAGTTCTCACAGATGAGGCCCATGTGAAGGATTTATTGTTCATAATAATCAGAGCACTGAGAGTGACATGCCCACATAATGCAGCTTTAGCTGTTTGAAGAGCATTAATCCATCAACAGAGACTACAGACCACAGTGCTGTTCACACACTTCACTGGTAAACTGAGCTGCATCAAATCAGATCACTGAAGTTTTGGTTTTCTGTCAAACCACCTGTGTCCTATTGTGTGTTGCTGTAAGACCAACCTGACACACCAGAGGGGCTGTTAAATGTGTTTAACAAGTCCATCTGGGAAAGAGCCCAATGAAAGTGTTTGGGGAGGGCAGAACTTTTCAGAAGCATATCCAGCAGGTGATTGGACAATCGCTCTTTCAATCATTTATTTACGGGCCAATCAGATAATGTAATAGGCTGGCACTACTGCACCACAGAACTTGAACCACATCGTAAAACAAACTCTCGTCAAAACATGTCAGAAGTGGAGTGGAATATCCTCACTACAGAGAAGTTTGTAGAGCTGATATTTGTTTTTCATTTAATAAAGAAATGTGGTCCAGATTTGATAAAACTGCTGCTGAAGCTTTTAGCATCTATGCTAATCTAATACGAGCTGTCCGGCTGTAATCTAGTTCATAGTTCCAACCTATTCCTGCCCCAAAGGACTCTGATTGGGTCATCCTGCTTTCGGTTTTTCACAGTTGTTGATGATTGGAACTTGGTAAGATGGATCTGCCTGATTACAGATGTTGAATCAGGCAGATCCATCTGCTGTGCAAGGTTACAGTACAACATTTTGTCTAGTAACAGAAGGACCCATATGCACAGTTAACTTCTTGATTCAAGGTAAAGTGAGCACAGAGATGGGCTGCAGGCCACCAGGCAAATCTGAACCTTTCCAGTGGCTCCACACCGTCAGATGTTTTTTCAGAAGAACCAAAGACCAAACTCAAATATCGAAGCAGACAATTCCTGCATCCACATCAGGAAGTTAGACACTCTCAAGTGCTTCGAGTGTCCTTCAGTCACAGTGTGCAGGATCAAATATTTTTTTACAACTATGTTCATAGCACAGGTGAATTACAGGATGCACAAGGTTAAACAGTGAGTTTATTTCAGGTCTTACTCTTTCAGGCATCACAGCAGTGACAGGGACAGAGAGCCTATGTATAAAGTCTGCACAGTCAAAGATCTGGTCAGTCTTTCAAAATAAAACACCCTTTGGTCTCTGCTATTCAAAATTGGGAGCTGGAATTTGTTTGTTTTATTTCTTTGTGGACCTGCACCAAGTGATCCATTGCCAGGTAACGGTTAGTGGCACAACATTTAGGAAGACCTGCCTCACACCACTGGTTCATTAAAAGAGCAGCACAGTATTATTACAAGACTGTACTACAAATAACCAATCAGTGCCAAACACTGATTATACCTCTCCAAACAGCTTAACTTCACCTCTCTCAACCTTTTTTGCTAGTCTGAGTTTAAATTTCTGCATTTATTTCGGATGTTATTTCTGAGTCTTAAAAGAGGTAGTTCTAATAAATACGTTTCTGATAAATTTGATTACAAAATTATGTTCTGGAAAGTAAGAGTACTGTTGATAAAAATTGGTTCAGCTGACATCCATTAAAAGCATCATGTTATCTTCCTCTACGTAAAGATTAGTGTAGGAAGTGGATGTGACTCAGCCTTCCAGTGCTGTACTCTACTGTTTACTGTGGCTGCACAGGCATGCCTAGACATGTCCCTTTCCATGGATCCAGCAGAGGGCTGTACAAATACCTTTCTCATTCCCTAATGGGGGCAACATGGTGCCTCACAGTGAGAAGGTTGGTGGTTAAATCCCCATGTCGGTCAGGGCCTTTCTGTGTGGAGTTTGCATGTCCTTCCTCTGCATGCGTCGGTTCTCTCCAGGCACTCAGGCTTCCTCCCACAAACCAAAAACAAGCTCATCAGGATGTACCCCACCTCTCGCCTAATGTCAGCTGGGATAGGCTCCAGCTCTCTGTGACCCTGAAAGGGATAAATGGTATAGATAATGGATGGATGGATTCCCTAATGGCATCATAAGAAGGACATTTTTGAGTAGACAGTTTGAGCACAGACTTTCTAAAAGATGGAGCTGGCCAAATAACGATCGTAGGAATTGTTTTTATGTCGGGGGGCTTTGTAGCCAGGCCTTGCACACAATTCGGGGAGAAGAATTACTTTGAAGTGTTTTTTTGCCAGATATGTTAAAGATTTTCAATATACATTTTAAGTTTTAAATACACATTATTGTAGAGTAATAACAAGAAAGTCAAGAAATGGGATTTTTTAAAGCTGTAAATACATAAAGAATACAAGCAGTTAAATGAGCAAACTTGGGGGATTATGGTACAAATATTGGTTTGACTATTTTATGGTCACAAGAATTGATTAAATTTCCTTGAAGTGATACAAGGGATAATGTGACAAATATCAAAGTTCATAAAGTAGTCACATGAGCCTGATGGTCCACTACATTTACATGTCCCTTAAGACGGTTTTAACTAAACTAAGAGTTTTTAGAGCTGGTGGTTTTTATTGTCCCTGATGTTGGGGGTTGCTCGGCTCAGTCCCTGTTTGTTAATACCTGTTATTTCTGTCCCCTCTCCCACCTCATAGTTCTGTCCAAGGAGAACAGCTCGCTCTCTTCGCAGCTCGGCCAAGCCTGTCACCATCGGACCAATTACTTGTAAGTATCATTTAGTATTTGGCTTCAGGGCTGATGTGTGAACACATTGAACTGTGGAGGAATAAACCAACATGTTTTTGTCTCTTTTCCTTTTTTAGGGGAAAAATCCAAAGACTGAGCTGGTTACACAAATACATCTGATAATTTGATCATTCTCTGACTGTCTTTGCTCTATGTTTTATTAACAGGATTTAAAACTTTTAGGGGTTATGTAAAAAATCATGATTAAATCTTTTTACGGTGTGTTTATGGGTTTTTTATGTTTTGAATTGTCTGTTCTTTGTGATGATCATGCAGCCTAAGAACAATGTTAGACAACTGAGTGTTTTAATAAAAGTATCTGTAACAGAACTCACTTATACTCAGTAGTTATTTCCAGAATCAGCATTATGTGAGTGTAATTATCTGTTCATAACTTGGTATATCAGTACATCACTGGTTTAGCCTCAGGACCCACTACCAAGGGTGCAACCACGTACTGCGGTCTCTATGAAAAGATCTCTCATGTGGCCCCACCACCACAGCCAAATGAGGGGCTCCTTATCATACCTCCATTACACTCACACAAAAATGGATGTCCAACAGACTGCTTAGTGACAAACATCTCCAAGTGCAGCTCTTTTCACCTGGTCCAGCCTTGAGAGGGATTTAAACCTCTGCATTGAAGCCACATTGTAACCTATGCTCCAGGTCCACGTTGCCCTAAACTGTCACAGAGGACTTTCTTGTAGTCTGATGTGCACGTCCCACATGTTGAAGTGAAAATAGCTGCACTTGGAGATGTTTGTCACAAGGCCTCACAGCAATAGAGTTAGTGATTTGACTCCCCAGCTGGTCGGGGTCTTTCTGCGTGGAGTTTGTGTGTTCTTCTTGTGCATTTGTGGGGTTTGTCTGGGTGCTCTGGTTCCCTCCCATAAGCTTGACCCACACCTTAACTGATAACTTTAAAATGCCAAGTGTGTGTACAAATGATTTTAGCTTCATGTTGGCCATGTGATTGGCTAGCAACTAGTCCAAAGGGTGTCCCTGGTCTCACCCAGTGTCAGCTGGGATAGGTGCCAGTCCCCTGCAACTCTCAAAAGGGACAATCAGTTAAGATTATAGATTGATGGGTGAATATATTTCTGTCTCACTTGGTGGCCATTTGAGTACAACAAATCTGTTTTCTATCTCAACTGATTCTGCATCCATTTTTTTTTCCAGTTGACATCTATTAATATATTGAAAAAATAAGTAGTTGACCAATCGCACTGCAGCTGTTGTCCTTTTTGCAAAACGCAGAACATTTTTCTCAAAAAAATGAGGCACTTTTGAACTTCTGAGCAGATTGCTCAAGGGCCACTTTTAGAAACCTCAGTTCAAATGAAGTTGGGACCTTGTGTGAAACAAAAACAGAGTGCACTGATTTGCAAATCCTTTTTGATCCATAGTCAGTTAAGTACACTACAAAAACAAGATATTTGATGTTCAAACTGACATTGTTTTTTTCTTTTTTGTAAATATTCACAAACTTTTAACCTGTTTGGAACATTCACAGGTGAACAAGTTAAGTCATGATTGGGAATAAAAACAGCATCCCTGAAAGTAGGGCTGGGCATTGTTAAGAACCTCATGATTCGATTTGATTTCAATTCTTTAGGTGGTGATTTGATTCAGTATCAATTCAGTAAGAAGTAGAAATACACAAATAATTAGAGTACCTGTTGACAATTTTTAAATTTTTATTATGATGCCAATGTGAACATATGTGGTATGTCACCTCATATTTTTGAGCAAACATCTGAAAATAAAAATTTGCACAGTAATAACTTACATGTGCATACGGAGTACAAAAGTAAAAACATGACAGTTAACACTATAATTATAAATGTCCAATAAATGTCTTTTTTGTCAATAAATGTGTCAGAAATTGTCCTTTGAATGCATTTTTCACCCTTTTTTCACGAGAAATAAAAGTAAATTCTTGCAAGTATTTGTCATTATTATGTTATAAATGCTTAAAACAGTGTGTAATTACAAGAAAAGAAAAAAAAAACTGATTTGAGTTTTTAACAGGATTCTCTTCATAAACAATTGTAAATGAACATGCAGAAATCTACTGAGATGAAAAATAAACTTCACCTATTTTACATAAACTCAAACATTTCTGTTTGACTGCAGCATTAGTGTCCATGTTGCAGCCTGTTATATTAGACCATGTCGAGGCATTTTTTTTTTTACTGGTGATAGCCCCTGAAGCAGTTCCTGTCAAGTTGAAGAGAGAGCTCTTGACATTTCTTCCTCTAATACTTTTAAAATGACTATTTATGGAAACCATAAAGAACGAACTATGATGAAAAGACAACCAATGACTAAAAAAGACGGTAAAACACAGAGAAATCCGTCAGAAATATGACAAAACACAGAGAAAATACAGCAAAAGAACCAAAAAAACACTCCAGAATGATACCAATGCTATTATGTTTAATATTTTACATTATTTACACAGAAAATACTGATAAACTGCCGTTAAATCACTCTCATGTTCAGCTCTCAATCCTGTCACGCTGCAAGCATGTCTTCTTCTGTGACCGGTGACAGCTGGATCAACACTGAAAAAGTGCACAGCACCCCCCACTGGCCAGGAGGTCAATCAATTCAGAAGATTTGCTGAATCGTTATTGAACTGGGAGGAGAAATACTGTAATGCATTGATGAATCGATATTTCTGCCTACCCCTACCTGAAAGGCAGTCGTTCACAAGCAACGATGACGGAATGTTCACCACTTTGTGAACAACTGTGAAAGCTTATGGTTCAACAATTTAAAAACAACCTTTCTCATCGTACATTTGCAAGAAATTTAGGGATTTTATCATCTACACTCTATAATATCATCTAAAACATTTAGAGAATCTTGAGAAATCTCTGCACATAAGCAGAAAGGCTGAGAACCAACATTAAATGCCTGTGACCTTCAGTTTCTCTATAAAAAACAAGATCCTGTAAAGAGTATTACCATGTGGGCTCAGGAACATTTTGGAAGACCATTGTCAGTTCACACAGTTTGTCGCTACATTTACAAGTGCAAGCTAAACTCTACCATGCAGTGCGGGTACTAGTCTGGCACACTTGTCTCCAACTGAAAATGTGTGACACCTTATGAAGCACAAAACATGACTACGAAGACCCCAGACTGTTGAGCCACTGAAGTCATACATCATGCCCAACGATTCACAAACAAACTCAGTGAGGATGGCAAATAAAAAACATTGTTCACAAACTAATGCATTTTGTTTTACAAATAAGAAACATATCTATCAAACAAATACATTATGCTTCAGAAACAAATACAGCATATATTATACATACAAGAAACATATTTCTTTAATTAAAAAAATATCCTTCAAGTTCAAAATAACAATTATGCAACTACAAAAAAAACTGTCGTGTCTTTTGGCCCTGATAATCACCTTGCAGATCCACACACAAATGAAGGACCTCCCTTCCTTCCTTCCTTCCTTCCTCCCTCCAGTCCTTCCTTCCCTACTAGAGGGGGGAAGGAAGGAAGGCCTTCCTTCCTGAAATAAACAGCTGGGTTGATAAAAACAAGCCCAAAACAAGCAACCGTCAGGTTTTTTTTTTTCTAAGGTGATATATATATATCTTTTTTTTTTCAGAGAAGGCTACATAAATTGTGTTTTAACTACATTTCAAGTTCACCGCCATTTTTTCTTATTTGAGGCCACTGTTATTTATAACTCTGTTATCGTTTAACAGTCTGTCTAACCTAGATGGTCATGAATTTTTAAATGACTGTCACAGCCTCTGAGGTTCTAAAGGCCCTAAAGCATTTGGACACCTCAAAAGAAGCCAGTCCTGATAAGCTGGAGCCTTGCTTTTTAAAGTTAGCTGCTGATTTTATTGCCCCACCTCTGACTCACATTTTTAATCTCTCCTTGAGCACAAATGTCATTCCCCACATATGGAAAAGAGCCTTTGTCTCCCTCTGCTCAAAGGAGGAGACCCTATGGTTTTAAATAACTCCAGGCCCATCTCCAAGCTCTGTGTCCTGGCCAAGGTATTGGAATCTCTGGTCAGTGAACAGCTCAAGGATTTTTTTAAACACCAATGACATTTTCTCTGTTTTTCAATCAGGTTTTAGAAAGAAACACAGCACAACATTGGCAGTTCTTAAAGTTTTTAAGGAAATTATAGATTTTATTGATAATAAGCACCACTGTGCAGATCTTTTTATCGATCTCTCCAAGGCCTTTGATACAGTCTATCACACAATTCTTAAACAAAGGCTAACCAGAGCAAGGCTATCCGAACAGGCAAGTAAACTGGTTCAGCAACTACCTGACTGACAGAACGCAGTGTGTGCGTGCTGAAGGCCTCACTTCTGACTCCCTCGCAGGGACTAAAGGGGTGCCTCGGGGGTCAGTCCTGGGGCCACTCCTTTTTATCCTTTATATCAACAATATAAATGACAGTGTTACGAATGCAAACTTTCATTTTTATGCTGATGACGCTGTCATGTATTGTGCTGGACCCACACCAGAGCAAGCTCTCTCTTAGTTGCAATTGGATTTTACAATTGTGCAGAGAAATTTTTATGACTTAAATGTTGTTTTGAATGCTTAAAAGACAAAAGTAATGCTTTTTTCCACTCTCAGATCCAAGCCTTTGACCTTGCCCTTCATTTACACCTCTAAGGGTACCCAAATTGAGTCTGTGTCGACCTATAGATACTGTATCTTGGCATTTTAATAGATGAGTCTCTCTCTTTTACCCCGCGTGTACCGCAGCTGGTAAAGAGGTTGAAATTAAAACTGAGTTTTTACTTTATAATCAAACCGTGTCTTTCATTTGAATCCAGAAAGAAACTTGTTGCTGGCACATTTCTGTCGGTGCTTGATTATGGTGATGTTTTGTACATGCACTTGTCGTTTCAGAGTTTACATGCCTTTGATACTGTGTATCATGGAGCTCTGAGGTTCATCATAAATTTAAAATCCCTCACTCATCACTGCATCTTGTATGCACGTCTAGGATGGTAGTCTTTGTCTACGCATAGACTTTAGCACTGGCATATTCTCATTTACAAGGTGATTTTAGGTCTACTCCCTTCATACCCTCTGACCTTCATCAGTCAAAGGAGCCCAGGATCTTATAACCTTCTGTCTCAGAATCTCCTCTTGTTGTCTGTTCCAAAGGTCCGACCTGAGCAGGGAAAAAAGGATGTTATGTGAATACTGAGGCATCTGGCTGCAGATGTTTTGAGAGATAATCTTGGTTCCTTCAAGAATCCAGCTTGTCAATTAATTGTTTTTTTTCATTGTACTTTAAGTGTTATACATGTCATGTGTATTTGTGTGTGGCTGTTGTTATTGTAAGTAACTTTGCTAATCATGCTGCTGCTTATCTTAGCCAGGACACTCTTGGTAAAGAGATTTTTAATCTCAATGAGTTATTTTCCTGGTTAAATAAAGGTTAAATTTAAAAAAAATAAAAAAGATGTTTGTAACCCAACAGACATAGTCAGGCTCTTATTTAAGTTTTATGTTGATCCCTTACAGCTTTATTATGGTGAAAACAATAATAGGTACATTTGAAATAAACTTAATTCTGGCTATAAGGATTTCTTTTTGGAGGAAACATCATTTTTTTACAGTAAAACTCCAAAACATCTGTGTTTGGAGTGGGAAAAATAATTAGTGTTATTAGTGTAACTTCTTAACTGAGTTTATATTGAGTTTACAGTAGAGCACGCACCAGATTCCTCCTGGGTTTAGAAGTACAAAAAGCCCAAATGAGAAAATGCACTTTTGGAACAGCCCAAAAAATTCAACAGGCAACTGTTGTGTTGTGATGTTGATGTTTTGGCATCAATGTGTAGGCTACAAGTCCACAACACTATGAACTATCCAGGATAAAAGCATTTGACTTGAAAACGAATGTAATCAGTGGTGATTTTAACAGTCAGAATGTCATTAGAAACTGTATCTGTTCAAGAGAACATCTAAGTCAAAGTTGTCACTGCATCATTTTTAAATCAATAAAGCTATAATAGGACATCAAAGTCAAAGTAATAATAGCCTGAGCCGCGCCAACGGGGTGTGTCCAGGGCATTTTGCAAGTTTCGTGCACGGCGCAGTCTGGTGCAGGGAGGCGCACCCACGCCTCCGTCTCTCCCACCGGCACAAATGGCAGAGAAGGAGGAGAGTAGGCGTGAGTGGGTTTAACACAGCCGAGTGTAATCTTCACCAATCAGATGAACGCCTCTCCTCGCCTTTAAATGCGCAGCGGGCAAGGCGCAGTGACATTTTCACCCGGTGGAAAAGAGGGTCACTTTTGCAGCAACTGGGATAGTGCAGGGGCCACCAGGCCGTGCATTGGAGGACACGATGCGCATCACCGTGTGGACCACCTCGCGGGACAGCTATAACCTGTTCCTGCGTCATAATAGGCGTACAAAATTAAGTTACAGTTACATTTAAACACAGCAGCAGGCTAATCCATTCATCATGCTTGTGATCCACCTGCATTCCTGGTCTGTCATCGCCAAATAGCAGAACCTTTGGTGAAAATATATCTCCTCCTCATCCTCCTTGCAATAATGTACTCCATCTTTTTAGATCACATTACGAATAAAGATTAAAACAGAGAAATATGGGCAATCACAGGTAAATCCTTAAGACACCGAGTGACTTGCATTTATTCAGTGAGCGTATCTCTCTTTTTTCTTTTCTTTTGAATTTCATGAGATGAGAGAAGCCAGATACTCCGTATCGGATGATGCAGCTGTTTGTGGTTGGCTTGAGAGATGTAAACTCGTTAGTTATGACAAACGTCTCTGATCTGACATCATATGTGACGGGACAATTAATATAGATACAAATGTATGTGCTGGTTCAGACAGTTACGTTAAATAGTGGTTGCTGTGATTTATTGCATTGAAATGTGCCTGACACTGTGGACACCTGCCTGTGAGGTTTTGGTGACGTGTGCGGACTGTGCGCCTGTCAGCCAAATTACCACTGCACGGGGTGCGCCTCTCCTGCGCCAAGAATAGACCAGGTTGGAGCCGGCAAGCTTTCAGCGCACTTTCCGCGCCTTTTTTTTCGCACGAAATTGTTACTGCGCCAAGCTCAATCTTTCGACATCTTTCGTGTGCTCCGCTCACAGTATGCTGAAAGTCAGCAGACGTTAGAGCTTTCATACTCGAGCGCACTGCCGCGTACCAGTTTCTTGTGAAATTACCGTGAAACCCTACATTTCACACAATCCTTGCGCATTGTTTTACATTTCTCTGTCATGGCGCTGTACACTAAGGAAGAGGGAGAGGAGCTGCTCTGCCTGCTGACCTTGCAAAGCACTAACATGAAGAGGTGGAGGTGGTGTCACATTTAATGCGGGTCGGTGTGAAAATCCATGCCGAGCAGTGTTTTGTGTGAGTCTGCACCAGCGGCGGCTTGTCTATAGGGGCCGCTGGGGCGCCGCCCCCTCCAAAATTCAACAGAGAAAGTCCACTTAAACATAACATAATTTGTCTTTAAATGATAAAAAATGACAGATAAAAACATTTATTTTTACCGCATAGTAATAGTCTGTCAGCAGCACCTGTCACCATTCAATAAAAGGGGTTTCACAATGTTTTTAGGTAGTAACTCTGTTGTGAATACACAGTTTACGTACAGAGGGGCGCCGGCCTAATGGGTGTCTATGCAAGTCCTTAAACTTTTGCTCAGCATGTGACCTGAGGCGTCTTTGGGATTGGCCGTTTCAACTTTGCCCCAGGGGCGCAGACCGGTGCGCCCCACTCACTCCCACTTTGACTAGTAGCAAATCAGTATTGTTCTGGTGTTTCTTTTCCTCCTGTGACTGGACGAGCGCTGTCAATCATATCAACACGTCACCGCAACAGATATGATTTACGCATGCGCAAGTATCTCACGTATCCTCACGCGTCCGACCGATGCTCCCATGCACCGAGGAGGCTTCGTCCAGAGATCCGTCAGAGGATCACAGGAGAGGTGAGATTGCATTGGAGAAGAAAATCAGTAAGAGGCTGTGCTGCACTGAAGATTGGATTAGGATGTGTGTTTCCTAGTAGACATAACATAATTCAAGGGGCAAAGTTTTGCATTTTATGTCACACATGGCACGAAACAATAGATCAGGAGCCACAAAATGAGTTTGCCAAGAGGATATAAATGCTTCGTTCAGTAGAACATTATCCTTTTGCAGACTTAAGTTCTAAAAAATCTATATAGTTTTTAATTCTTGCATATTTTTACAAAAACAACATACTTTTAGGAGGTATTGGGGCTTTTATTGGGTGGGTAAGTTTCTTTTTACCCTACTAGAAGTTCATTTTAAATTTAATTGACAAAATTGATGCATTATTTTGATTATAATATTATATTAAGGGACCTATAAAAATATATTTGAAAAAATCATGGCAAAGCAGGAACAAGATAGGAGAAATTGTAATACACAAGTGCATGCAGATTATTGCAGAGGTTTTATTGCAGTTCTCATTAAATATTTCTGTTACATTGTGTGAAAGCCTTTGAAAAATTACAAAAAGAAGACTTGATAATGCTATCAAGTTATGTGTTGCAGTTTACTGGTGAAAACAGTGGGGTTTTATTAGTCTCAAAAGTGTAAACAACACAAGTTCTTTACCTCTTAGGTTTATGTCCATCACAGAATTATTTTTTAATCTACTGGAGCTTTTAGATTTGACACTTACCTTGTACCTTTCCAGCTTGTACCACTGTGCACAGTATAAAATCAACGAAAACAGACCAACAAAATGTATATCTTGTCTTTAAATGTTGTAGTTTTATTATGGCAACTAAACGTGATAAAAAATAATAAATATCAATATAGATATATATAGTATTGTCATTATATATAATTGTATACCATCTGTTTAGTTGCTATAATAAAATGTTCTATTTGGATACAGAAATTATACATTCTGTTGGTGGTTTCTGCTGACTGAATACTGCACATAACGGTACAAAGTTAAAGTATTCAAAAGCTCCAGCAGATGGAAACAGACTCCTGTAATGTAAAGTTTATTTTTTTGACTTTTTAAAATTTGAAGTAATTTTGCTGAAAACTATAAATGTCATCCAAACACTAACGGTTTCCATTTTAGCTGTGAGAATCAGTCAGCTGGTGTGAGCCGTCTGCCCTCTTGTGCTGCATGCTTGTATCTGATTTTTTTTTCTTATTTGTTTTTTTTGTCTTATTTGTATTGTTCATACTTTTTACAGTTCATCTATACCAAAACTGCATCACATAGTTTTACCTTTAGTTTTACAGCATCAGTTTAGTGGTACATAAGATTCTGTTTTTGTTTACAATCTTGAGCCATGAGACATCATGTATAGGATAAGACACTGTTCAGATGACACAAGAAATGTTCATAAAATAGTGAAACTGACATAAATTATAGCTTTATTTTATGGGAGCAGGTTAAACTTTGACTGTTTTATTGATTTTTTTCAGTAAATACTGATGTTAACTTTTGGTAATAAAATGTGTTTTTCTATGTATTTTTTAATGACAGATTCACACAGTACCACACCATGTTTCCTGAACATTCTCTCAGCAGCACCTTGAAGGCCGACCCAGTGCTCAACTAAAGCTGAAGACAGAGCTCAGTCTGAATCTACAGCAAGGAGGAGTTCAAGGCCTGCTGTGGTGCTGTGGATCTTATCCAGTTGTTGATGGAAAATAATCTTGGAGAGGTATTTTCAGAGACTGTCACTCTGCTAAAGATCCTCATCACCACACCCATGACCACTGCAGAAGCTGAGGTGCTTCTCAGAACTTTCCTCAGAAAAACCATGAACCAGGACAGGCTGAATGCACTGGCCATGCTGTCAATGGAAGAGAGACTGGTGACGGATATGATGGACTTCAGTCAGAGGATCACTGAGAAATTTGCAGCCCCGAAGGAAAGGAGGGCAAAATTTCTGTTCAAATAGTGCATGTTTCAAAGTAGGTTGTATTGGTGATTATGTTTTGTCTTTAGTTTCTTTTCACTGTAGTATGGAGCGCTTCTTTGGTTTATTTCCTCCAAAGCTGCGCCCCCCTTAAAATTTTTGGCATCAGCCGCCACTGGTCTGCACGGTCGTAAAGTTTGAGCTTGTCTGTGAGATATTTTGATGTGTAGCTTATGGGCCTTCCTGCCTGCAGCAGAACGGCGTTAAAGTCCATGCTTTGAGGCATCCACATGTAGGCTGAGTTCTTTGTCTGGGTCAAAGTACGCAAGGACCAGCTTTGGCTCTCTGGTGATGGCTTCCTTCTTTTTTCAAAAAGCAGTGTAAAAAATGTCTTACAATGTCTTTGTAACCCACTTCAAGGTATGTACACATCTCGATCTATAGGTTCGTAGGAGCTAAAGTATAACCAGTGGACACAGGAAACTGTAGTTAATTGCAACTTTAGTTGAAAAATTATGAAAAGAGTGTAGAATACATTTCACAATAACCTATGGGCCCAGATAAACAAATAAAATAAAATGTCCAAATAGAAAATGTTCTCCCCGGGGAATGTTGCTTCGCAACTTCAATGTTCAAGTCAGTTAGTCAGAGGAAACAGTCAAGTCATGGAATGTATCCAAAGTAGTCTCTTGTTGGTGTCGGTCAGTGGGACTGACACAAATCCTACCACAGGATCTGTTGCATAGGGTGGTAGAAGCTCACAATCCGGCTGGGAGGCTCGCCATCAAATGATCATCTCATCAATGCTGGTGGACTCCAAGGCTGGGAGCGTCACTTTTCTATGGTTCCAAAAGACCTGACCTGTATTTGCAAACAGGTTTTATAGTCCAGATTTTTATGCAATTGCAATTCACTAATTATAGTTTACAGAAAGATAACTATACTTTTTTTCAAAATATATATCTCACATTGTCAAAATACACCATTCTAACCAATAGTAATGAAATGAAATGCAAAGATATGATCACATTTTACCAGTGGATCCACTTATTTATAAAAGACACATTAACTGGTACAGTATAATGCATAAACCATGTTTTGTTATATGTACTGTCTCACCTTGTAACCCTTTTTAGGATTTTAGATTGTAGTAAAATAAATGAAATATATATATAGTTTTTGATTAACAAAAAACAAATTTTTACTAGTTCACACATTTTAAATAACTTAAAATGACAATTTTATCTTCAAATGTTTGTTAATTCAACCCACAGTCACATTTAGCTAGTGTGACTAGTTCTTCTTCAAAGTGTGATATAACCACATTGCACTTATTTTACACAGTGCCCATCACCATGAATTCTGTGCTCAAACTACAAAACAAATGTCTTTTTAGCAATATACATTCTTGCAAAATGAACATAAAATGTGCAAAGTACCCGAAATGATCAGCTAACATGACCACATGGGAGCATCTTAGCATATACAGTAAATGAGAACATGTACGTGCTAGCTTACCAAGAAAGATTAACATCAGGATGGATTCAAGAAGATAAAGTGCATCTTCGACAGGTCTCCAACCTCTAAACAGGAGTTTTACTCAGATTATTAACTTCATCATTTGTAATTTTCAAGACACTACATTTCCCTTTTCATACCTTTTTCTCTCTTTTTCAACCAACGTGTGAGAGTAGAAGCAGTGCTCCGTGCATTCATTAGCGAAGTTAAGCTATCTTCGTTTTTTCCTGCTACTTCCTCCTACCCATCAAAATAGGCTTCCGGTTTTAAAATTCTTCATGTATGAAACATAAAATAAAAAAATATTTTAACATAGATCAAATAATTTTTAACCCTTTAACTAGGCGGCTTACATCTTGTTGGTATCAATAATGCTCATACTTGTAATATTTTTCTTTTCTTTACTTATTTTCAATGATTGAATGTTGAACGTTGGAAAGTTGGTCATTCTAATTACTCAAGTGTCTTTCTTTTATTTGAATTAGTTAGTAGCAGCAGATAATAAGAGTATGTAAACATTGTTGGTATTAATTAATCACATTTTTGCCATATGTTTTGGTTTTATATGAGGAGATGACATTTTGCCTTAAATACTGGGATTATATTACACCCATGGTTTTTATACTTATTTTTTGTATTATCCTAACCAGACACACCAGATGGACAGTTTCATATTGGAAATATTTCACTAATCCATCTGGGAAGGAGCCGTTTGAAAATGTTTTCAGGGGCAGAGCCTTCAAAAACAACAGCAGCTTGTGATTGGACGATCGTTCGGCTTGTTATGACGTAGCATACATAGCGGCTACACGTAGCGGCTAACGGCTAACAACAGTTACTGGCTGTTAGCCGCTACAGCTAACGGCTACTTCCTTTCCTTTCCCGAGGATCGAACTCACGATTCCTGGGGCAAGAGGCAGTGTCAGTGCCGCTGAGTCACAATGAGCACGGCTAACCACGGCTAACAATAGTTAACAGCCGTTAGCCCTAGCGGCTAACTGTTAGCCGCTAGGGCTAATGGCTAACAACAGTTAGCCGCTACAGCCATTAGCCGTTAGCTTAAACTACATGAAGACTATCGTTTCACATTAAATTATACCACACAGCTGTATCATTTAACCCTTATATGTGACACGAACCTTGCCAAAGACAATCCCTACCAAGTTTTCTCAGTAAACTTCTGAGGAGAGCATATATTGCTGAGTAACCATGACGAACATAGACTAACCGTCATGTCCCTGGATTGATTTCTCCCAGTTTCCCAGCAGTGATCCCCAGTCAGAAGAAGAGCAAAAACATGGCTTCACGTAAGACAAGCTTCAAGTGATGTTCTTTCCTCCTCTTTTAAAGAATAAATTGTGTCCATTTCTGATTAAAAAAAAAAAAAAATTAAATAAGAAAATATGCAGATATTGAGGCACTTCAGAAGCCGCCATTGTTTTCAAACATGCAGTCACTTCCTGTTGTCGTCACATCCGCAGCTCCCGCCTCTCTTCCCTGATTGGGCTGATAAGATTGCAGCCGGAGTGAAGTTGTTGGACAATGGAGGCTGGCAAGACGGATATGCATGATTTTAGAATCGGGCAGGTCTGTCTGCTCTGCAAGGCTAGTATTATCCACAAAAGTATTAAAAATTTTACAGGTTTTGATGTCTTATATTTTCTTAGATATTTTGTCATATATAAACATAAACACCAGCATTTGAAGTTATTTAGAGTCCACACCGAAGGTAGGAATGGGCATAGAATGGGGCGCGACCAGTGCTTATGCAACGCGACGGACGTAACCGGGGTGACTTGGTCACGTGAACGGGTAACATTGCTCAGTTGCCAAAGTTGAAAAATTTTAACTTTTTAGGCAACATCACATGTGGCTGTGCCAAGAGAAGCCCTGCTTGCTAGTCTAGCTGTTGCAGATAACGTATGTGTTTGTGTGTCTATTTTGCGGTGGATGTATGCTGGACTAGATGGGAGGGTTTGCAGGATTTTATATGAAGGAAACAAAGAAGGAGGGAGGATGGAGGGGGGAAGAAGCAGGTCAGCGTCAGGGCCAGTGAAGAAGTGGCGGCTCTCTATGGTCCTGTCCATCTTCAACCTGTTAATCAGCTGGAGGGAGACAAGCAGCAACATGGGGGTGTTGACGAGAAGACGAGACCGCAGAGAACTCCCTACTCGAGGTGCAGCTGACAGATGAAGCTGAGGTAGCAGGACCATCTCCACCTTCAGCAGGGCCATCAGCTGCAGTGTTTTATGGTTGGTAAATGAGTGAAAAAGATACATTTGTAATCATGTCAGCCTAACCTATACATATTCGGACAGGTTTGCGGTGAAATTGAGTGGGCATGGCATCAATGAGCAACAGTGATGAAACAAGCTATTTATGGACACGGGACGCGACTGACGCTAGCGACATGATTTTGGTCGCCAAGTTGCGTTTGGTGTGAACACATAAGAATGAATGCAGAGCTGTCTACAAGATAGCAGCAAGCAGCAGTAAAATGACCAATCACCACAGAAATGACCTGTAAACCTTTAACCCTTGTGTATCCCTGGGGGTAAATTTTACCTAATAGGACACTCTTTTGTGGATAGCTTTGGTTGTGTTGATAAAAAATGGCATTACATTTGGTCAGGTTATGTATTTTCTGAAGATTTTTGATAATTCAGGATTTTTTTTTTTTTAAGTCTTTAATACACTTTGAAAATAAAAAAGCCTCTCGGATGTCCCTAAGGGTTTTTTCTATTGTATTGACTCCCATTCAAGACACAGTTTTTGAATACACTGCCATTACAGTTTGATATTTTATTATTAGTATTATTTTCATTCCTTGGTGTTGAAATCCCTTCAAAATATATATCTTTTCGTTCCACATGAGAGAGTGCTATTTTCTCAGGTACTGTATATCGATGACTGAGAGCTCATAACAGCATATTTCTTTTATTGTAAAATCATACACTGAAAGCCAATTGAATAAATATTTACAATTATTTTGATTTGGTTGTGTTCTAGGGATGTCATAGTGTGGTGTGCATGTATATGTAGACGAAATTTTGTGTATGTGTGTATATGGGAGGAGCCAAAATTCAGCCATCAAATTATGGTCATTTCAACATAAAATGATAAAATCTATCAATCAATTTTTCAGTGCTTGCAAGATACTGTAGTTTAGGCTTATGTGCATATGTGTGTGCATGGTTGTTTTTTTGTGTGGGTGTGTTGGTGTGTGTGTATGTGTGTGGGTGGGGGTAGGGGGGCAGCTACAAATGCGTACTTTTTCAAACAGGCTCAAAGCCTGACGTCAGCACTATGTGGTCTCCAGGATGGATAATAATTTACTTTTATTTATATATTTATTTATTTATTTGTATTTTTTAAAAAGTCACTTTTTTTCACAAAAACTGGCATTTAAGGGTAAACATTCTGAAACAAAGTAAAAATTTCTTATGTATAATAAAAGCTTAAGTTACTAAGAGTGGCCATTAAAAAAATGAAAACATTGAATGTTACATTCATACATATATATATATATATATATATATATATAAGTTTTTTTTATGGCAGTATTTCTTGGCTGATAAATTTTACCTTTAGGGACATATTTAGGTTATATTATACAAAATCTTACTCTGCACAAAAAATAAACATGCATCAGAATTAATTTTTCTACCAATCCTTGACACTCCCAGGCTCTGATATAATCACCCAAAACACTGGACTGAAAATAATTTACTTTTTTTGTTGTTTTGTATTTTATAAAAGTCAACTTTTTTCACAAAAACTGGCATTTAAGGGGTTAAAATTTTGAAAGAAATTAAAAATTTGTTATGTATGGTTACGGCTGATGTCACTGAGGGTGGCCATGTAAAAACAAATGAAATGATACATTCATTCATCATTTTTAAAGCCATTTTTCTTGGCTGATAAATTTTACCCTTAGGGACTTATGGTGCCTTTATTATGGGATGCACAAGGGTTAAATATGGACTGGGCCCATGTGTGGAAGGGAGCCTTAAAGAGGCAGGAACAGGAATGTCTCAGATGGAGAAAGAATAAAGCACTATCAGGAGCACTTAGGATGTGAAATGTAGTTTTTTAGCATTAGTTACTGTGAACATGCTCCAGTAGTCATCAAAATGAATGTATGACTCAGAGTTAAGGCAAAATATGAGCTTTAAATTGACATTCCCACATGTGGATTAACATTTGAGACTACTAAATAAACTGATTTTTATGCATGGGACTTTCAATACAAGCCAAGCATCAATGGGAAATCTGCAAAGAATGACTTACATAAGTTCTACTACTATACCCAGTGTTCATTTATGTAAAAATGTACATTTGTTGGAACAATAAGGTCCAGAAATCCAGTTTTATATTGTTGTTACTTATATAATGAGTTTTGTAATTCATTAACTGGGTCCAGCATATTTCCTGGAATATTGTAGTTCTTGGAAAAGTCTGTGATGGAAGTAAGTGAAAATATTTAACTGACAAAAATATGGGAATGCATAATTACAGAAGCACACCCGGCCCACCAAAAAAGACCTTTTTATTTCTGTTTTTGCTGTGAAAATGTGGAACAGTCTAAATGTGGAGCTGAAAGTATGTCCAAACATCAACTAATTAAAAAAAAAAGGTACAAAGAAATTATTTTCATAAGACATAAGGACAAATACGGTGTCTTACTATCCAGACCTGTCGCCAGACACCAGTCTCAAGGGGGGCATATCAAATGCATGGAGGGACACAATGATTATTACCCATAAAATGTATTTGCGCAGCACTGATTCACGTTAAACATAGCCAACAGCACATCCAGCAACAGCTTACATCAGGCTTCATTATTTAAAACAATAGACAGAAGAAATGTTATCAATATCCACAAAACAGATGTAACACTAGAAGCATCTCTCAAACAGAAAAAGCACTGCAGCGGATGCACTTTGAAACAGTCAACAGAGGGATATGCGTTTCCATTACGCGCAGGCGCGCGGCACACACACACACACGCGCACACATACTCACACACTTTGAACCTACTTTAAGTGGAGGCAGCGCTGTCCTCCAGTTAGTACAGCGGGAGGCAGCGTTTCTCCCAGCTGAACCTCCTCATTAGTGCATCCTTCCACTCAGACTTGAATTTGTGTGTGAGGTCCTTTTCAAAGGTGAGCTGAATAAGCTGGGCCTTGCGTTTCTGGAGCATGTGGCGTCAATGCTCGGAGAACACGCTTTTTAGTGTGGAAAAAGAGTTTTCGCATGCTGCTGTAGATGCTCCTAAGGTTAGGGCCAGCTTGTATGCTCTGACAACAGTCGGCATTGCTTGGAGTGCACAGTTGAATGTACTGAGGATGTTGGCTATTGTCCATTTTCCATCTTCAGGGGGTACCGGGGTATCAGTCATTTACTTCACCAGAAACTCACGAGCCACAGTATATTCAGATTCAACCACATCAGTTCCAACTAGTTCCAGTAGAGGGGTCACCTTTAATGGATGCATAGCATCAATAACACTGTAAAATAACCTTTTGAACTTGGTCTTTTCATCTATGTCACTCTGCGGCTGTCCAACTGTTTCTTTAACTGCAAACCCACTGAGGTTCTTGTTAACTGTGCATCTTTTCTTGCTTGGACCGGGTCCAGTCACCAGCACAGCCTCGGCGGCAGTGGCTGAAGAAGCACCGAGATCCCACAGTGCAGAAAATTCATTTTCTGTTTGCATTTTCTTCACACAGTCGGAAGCGCTGTTCACAAGTGTCACCGCAGTGAACAAGTCCATATCTTCAGCTTGCAGTAGTCTGTTCGGCGGCTCGAAAAGTGACAACAACTTTATAACAAGGTGCACAATAAAAAGAAAACTGCACTGCGTAATGGCACAGAGCAGCCCTGTGGCCCCGACGCACACCTCCGCTCCGAGGCCTCCTGTGTTCTCCACCTCGGACAGTAAGAGACGTTTCAGTGTTTTGCCTTGGTACAACATAGTAACGGTTGGCTTCCTGATGAAGTTGAACAGCATGTTGCATACTCCAAAAAAATCTTGCACAGCTGCTTCACTGGACATGGCGTGGACCACAACCAGATAAAGTTGATGATTAAAGCAATGAATGTACGGTATGTTACGATCAAGTTTGTTTTGGAGCAATTTCTGCACACCGCCATGCCTTCTAGACATAAGTGATGCACCATCATAAACCTGACTCAGGATTTTGTCCATGCTGAGTCCAGCGCTGATGAGCTCATCAATGATTACACCTGTCAGAGCCTCTGCATCACCTTCCTCGGATGTAGCCATTACTAAGAAGCGCTCGCATGCAGCATAGATTTCGTCAACAAAACACACAACTATTGGATATATTTTCTTGGCCTATAGAATCCCATGTGCCATCCACTTTAACCCTTGGATGCACAACCTACCAATACCTACACTCTTCCACGAGTGGGGTCAAAAATGACCCCAATTAAAATCAATGCGTTTTTGCAATAACCTGGGTTGTTATTCTTAAAATCTTCAAAACAAAGAGTTGTAATATTTTCATATTCCAGGTATTCCTCATAAAACATGTTTGTGACATGAGGCCATTTGCATTTTTTAAAAATTTTTTCATTAATTTTAAGAAATTGCAGTTTTTGTATCACTGCGCCACTCTTCCACAAGTGGGGTCAAAAATGACCCCAATTAAAATCAATGCGTTTTTGCAATAAACTAAAGACATTTCTCTCATTTTGGTTAAAGATCATATATTTGTTCAAACAAAAGAATAATTTCATTTTTGACATGTACATTTTTTACTTTTTATTCACATTTTAGTTCTTAACAATGAATCAGGTCAATCAGGTGTCAAAACATGTTTGTGTGCCCCTATGTCTGGAGGGCGAACAGAGAACATTCAACAGGTCCGGAGACCATAACACTGTCCACGCATATGTACACACACAAACATCTTATCTCCTGTCACTGTGTGCAGCTGTCACAAACTCTTCTATTATATTATCAGACACGAACAGCTTCCATGCATCTATTAGGGAGACAGTACTAAACCCAGGTGCAGGCCCTGGCCGACTACTCAGAATATTGTGGCTTGTTGTATTAGCCTGGCTGGGAGGTAACTCTGCCCAGTAAGTGCCCTTGCAGCTCATTCTGTTGGACACAATATCCACTTCCTTTTCAGAGGACTCATCAGAAGACTTCTCTGTGTCTGACTGGCCTTGTTCAGTGGGGGGACAATAGTATGAGTCCTCTACGTCTGAGATGTCAGATTCTGAGTCAGTGCCTCTGTTCGGCTCTTCATCCCATCCATACTGGATCATTTGTAGCGCAAAGATCCACAGGGATCCTAGCTGGCCTCCTAGCAGCCAAGTTACTTTAGATAAATTAAAAAAAACATCAGAAAGGACAAATGTTTGAAATGCACAGAAAACTATAAATCATATACAAAAACTAACTAATATAACATTAGCCTACTCTTGAGTTAGCTAGGTCAGGTATAAAGTGTGTGTGTGTGTGTAGGTGTGTGTGTACGTGTGTGTGTGTGTGTTAGCCAACAATACTGTTGGCTACTGTTAGCTAACAATACTGTTACCTACCCAAATACAATACTGTTAGCTAACAACAAAGTAGGCTAATCTGATCACACATTTCACACATTTGATCACTTATTTGATCACACATTATAATATGTGAATGAAAAATAAGTTCATAAATGGAGATAATACTAGCATGTATGTTGCTGTGTAAAAATGACCTCCTGGGTGGTGAGACTGCTGACATCATCATAAGTGGGACAGTATTGACAGTCAAAGTTGCATCAGATGTGAGAGATGACATAAGATGTCTAAGTGGGACAGTCAGAGTGGCTAAGAATTAAAGGTTCATAGAAGATTCCATAGGAACTGCTTGGGGTTATTTTTGACCCCACTTGTGGAAGAGTGGGGTAGCGATACAAAAACTGCAATTTCTTAAAATTAATGAAAAAAATAGAAAAAATGCAAATGGCCTCATGTCTCAAACATGTTTTATGAGGAATACCTGGAATATGAATATATTACAACTTTTCATTTTAAAGATTTTGAAGAATAAAAACCCGTGGGGTCATTTTTGAATACCAGCTATCCCCGACTTGTCTCACTATCTCCTCTGTCACAAGCTTGCTCATCATTTCGATTATCTCGTTCTGTATCTATGGGCTTGTATAGTGTGCATTCTGCGGGATGGTTTTTGTAATCCTGGTCAAATCTGGATCTTTGCTCATGGAGTACTCGAAAAGAGACAAGAACAGCCCCATGGAGCCACTGTCCTCCAGCACACTGGCAAAACCAGCAGTATCTCCTCGTAACGGCAGTTGATTCGCAACTAAAACTCCACAATTTCAATTAAGGCTGACATGTAATATCTATTGCGAGCCAGTTGGTCTGAATTTAAGAGAGTGGAAATCTCTTTTCCTGTTTCTCTACGTTTTTCTGAAACTCTCCATACTGTTTCACAGGCTAAATGTTCTTTTGAAGTTGCATGCTTATTTAAGCCCTTGCCTGTTTCCAGGGCATGTTTCCAGTCATTGAATCCTTTACTGGAGAAGGTTGCGTCTGATGATACAGATTTGTGTTTACTCAGGCATAACAATATGCAGCGTCCCTTTCCACTGAGTACTCCAGCCAGTCCCTGTTAAAGTACCAGCTGGAGGAAAATGACCGCTTTCTTGACCAAAACATTTTCACGGGGTATGTTTTTAAGATAACCTGTTTAGGTTTGTCTATGCCGAGGTCAGCATGCACACATCCGACGGCAGTTGTGGCCCAACGGGTGCACTTGACCTGCTGCAGGGGGTAGCCTCCACTCTGTTGCTGCTGCTGGTGTCAGACTCCACGGAGCTGCTAGCTGCAGGCTCCGGCTCGGACTGTTGTCCTCCTTCTCCTGTTGCACTGACAACATCTGGGCTGGTGACCGAGTCCGACGGTGGTTTTTTAAACCACTTACGTATATCCATTGTGTCAAATATATAGAAGCTAGCAAAAATTCTCACTCTCTCACAGATTCATTCATATTATTTCAAAATGCACAGTAACTTGCGCGACACCATTGAGGTAGGCTACATAACGTCACGTAGCTATGTAGTCTAACTGTATAGCCGATAATTCCGATAGTTAAAGAAAACCACACTTGTTTCTTTATATTTTTAATGTCTTAGTGATAAAGAATGCGACATTAGTAGTTAAAATAATAATAATTAACAAAAATAAATAAATAAATAAAAACAGAGACGGGGCACAAGCCCTTAGTGGTGGTGGGGGGGGGGGGGGGGGGCAGGCCCCCTATGGCCCTCCTATAGCAATGGGTGTGTTACTATCACAGGTGTTTCTTATTTCTTGTTTTTTAACCTTTGTTTATTTAATAAGGATCAAATATTAGATTGTATTTTGATACAAACAATAGAATTGTAATTTTTGAAATATTTTTGTATGTAGGAAGATAGAATTTATTAAAAACTATATTTTTTGGAAAGATATTTATCTTTATTAGGCAAAGATAATTCTTGACTATTTTTATAAAATGCAATGATTGTATATTTACATTGTCACGGCCGGCTCAGAGCCGCAGACAAAAACCGGGAGGAGACATGGAGCAGATATATTAATTCAATTTTATTCACAAAAAAACATTATGGTATGTGGAAATCAGTAATTCAGTGATGTAGTGCATGCATGCATGAGTGAGGGTATGTTGATGCAATGTTGGCTGTAAAACAAAACGCCAAAGAGAAGCGTGGTGGGGGAGCAGCCTGCCAAAGAAAACTCCCACCAATGACTGTCTTCAGTCTGCTTTTATGGATTAGGAACACCGGGCCCAGGTGTTCCAAATCCACGACGACCCAGTCTAACCACACCCACCTACACCTGAAACAGAAAGACACTGCCAGTGAACAGAAAGTAGATGGGATCGTCACAACATATTACCGCGTAAGCAGAATAATTTAGTGATACTTAATGGAGAGGGGGTGCAATGTATTGAGGCTTTACCTCTTTACAATCCTTTATGGACATGTATGTCAGGATATGACCCAGAGTGAGTTGTAGCGTTGGACCCAAAAGCTCAATGATCAGGCAGTTTGACAAAATTGAAGTGATTTTAATTTGAGGCTCAGGGAATAAACACAAAAAGTAACAACAGGCCAGTAGATTGCGGTTGGTGGGAGGGAGCTCAAGGAGACCTGGAAGGAAGCACAGGAGAAAAAGGTAGGTCTTGAGAGGAAAAATCTCAAAATCACAAGCAGGCCAAAAACACAGTAGCTACGCCCCTGTACAAGGACGAGGATTCAGAGCCAGAAGCACAAAGCGAGTAAGAAAACAGGACGAGCACAAACCAGGCGTAGTGTGTGCAATCCACCCGTGCTGCAGTCATCTGGAGAGGGGAATAAATAGGGAGCGGTGATTGGAAACAACCAGGAACAGGTGTGGAAAACTGCAGTGCGTCTGAAGTCCCGCCTCTGCAGGAAGGTGAAGGAGAGGAGCAGTGAGGGAAGGGGAGAGAGGCTGAGAGAGACTGTGAATCCTCACAATGTACACGAAATCATTAAGTTAAGTTTCTTTTTTAAGGTGGTCTTTGTTTTCTTTTGTGTTATTTTGCTATGAATGTTTTCACTGAATCTTTATTTTTTTACATAGTCGAAGTAAACTACTACCTCATAAAGAACTCAAAGATATGAAAGGTATTTAGGCCCGAGACAGTTTGAACAAGAGATGGACCTGCACTGTCAAAACCCCTCCACTGTGAGGACCCGAAGTGACTTTTTTTCTCATGCATTCGAGTTTGTTTTTGTTGTGAAGAGTGTGGACAGAAGAGTTAAAATCAAGTGACTAGTTTTTGTCATTTTCGAAGCAACAGAAACAGTCTTCATTCACGAGAATGTTGCATTTTCCATTATATGATGCCCTGTAACGTTATATAAATTGGAAAGAAATAACTTTTGTACCATTGGGTATTTTTTTAGTGCTGTTGTTGTAGTTACGGTTACAGTGGCTACCGCTATTTAGGCTAACTTTAAGATTAGCTATGGATGTGTTATTTAGAAATATCTATGGGATAAGCTTGACATCAGAAGGCTTTCACTGTTGGCGGCTGTTTTGACATGTATGGAAACTCCCAAAGTGATCACTGTATGGGGACTACTTGATTAGTATAAGCAAATTATTTAAGCAAATCCAAATAATGATTTTTTTTTTCTTTGCACCAGTGCGGTGGGCCGATTGGTGGATCACTGCAAAAAAGCAGCAGAATGGATGCAGGTCAACTATCATTTGTTTGGAGATGCCTGACATTTTACAAATGGACAGTAAACAAACTGAGGAGGCTGCGCAGGAAATGGCAAAGCTGTTTATCGACACCATGGATCCACACAATGAAGAAAGCAAAGAATGCATTCTGGAGATTTTTAAGACATCTTTCTTAACATTGAAGATATGTGGATGTTCTGTGAGGAGATAATTGATACTAGAGGGTACTTGTTGTACTGTGAATATAAAGAGGAAAAATAAAAGACATCTTTGAAAGTTTGTTTTGTGTCTACTCTGTTTTCTTCTGTAACAGAGGTTATTGGCTGCCTGGCTCATGTAACTAGGTACTTAGTAATTCACATTGAATACATAAAGGTAGGTTAAGTTCAATTTATCAACCCTCACACTCCATTGGCAAATACAGGTGATGCAATAGCACAGGTAAGAAAATAGCAGAAAGCAATATGAAGCAGTTATTAAATGAATTATGATGAGGTGTAAAAATTGCAAACACACATAAGGTATGCCTGTGTTAAAGATTTGAGTAAATCAATATGTAAATGAGTCCAAAAGTTTAAGAGTCTACATTTTCAATGAAGACTAATGGTAAAAAGGTTGAGGTGTAGAAGTGTGAGGGCAGAGGGATCAGTCCCCATCCCTCCGCCCCCCCGTTCAGACTCCACCCCAGCGCATACACAAACACATACACATACACACACACATGCACACAGATAAAATGATCTTAAAAGCATGTGGCTGAGTACAGAGGAGCCAGGTCAGGAAAAGCCAGGATGCCGACTGCGCTGGGGGCTGCTCACGTCCCAGGAACAGGATGCCTCCATCATATCTAAAATCAGGTCGTGGATAATAAAAGATTTGTTTACAAGGGAGCGAACACTTAAAAGTGCCATATTGATGGTGACAGGTGACTTACAGACTGTATAGGTGGAAAAAGAAAAGAAAAGAAAAAAGAGAGAAGCTCACTGAATAAATGTAAGTCACTCTGTGTCTTGAGGATTTACCTGTGATTGCCCATATTTCTCTGTTTTAATCTTTCTTCGTAACGTGATCCAAAAAGAAGGAGTACATTGCAGCGCATTTAAAGGCGAGGAGAGGCTTTCATTTGATTGTTGAAGATTACCCTCGGCTGTGTTAAACCCACTCACGCCTCCTCTCCTCCCTATCTGCTACTTGCGCTGGTATGAGAGACGGAGGCGTGGGTGCGCTCCCCTGCGCCAGACTGCGCCGTGCACGACACTTGCAAAATGCCCTGAACACACCCCGTTGGCACGGCGCAGGGAAGGTGTGCCCCACCTGCGCCTGGTCTACAAAATTAGAGACCCTTGTGTTGTTTTAACAAAAAGAAAATAAAAAAACATATTCTAAATTGGACTTGATTCACACAGTCCTGAAATTTAATATCAGGTCCACACACATAAGGCCTGCATTACATGAAGAAAATGTGAGGTTACAAAGTCAAATGTGGCAACTGAATGAGTATGTCTGCCTTATTTAGTCCCAGAATTTAGTAGGGCAGAAACATTGAGTCTTCTGACTAGTTTATAATCCATGTAGAATGCATGAATTGCAGTCTGCAAACACTTTTGTGTTTCAGTTAAATTATATCATAATTTTTAAATCATAGTGCATTAGTAAGAGCAATGGTTTTCAGCTGGTTGTAAAGGGCCAAAAAGGAGCTGGTTTCAATGAGCTGGTTTCTGTGGGTCGCAAATGAGTGTCTGAAAAAAAAACCTAATAGTTGTTGAAAACTTACAAAAACAAGCCCATGAACACATTAATCCATTCACAATTACTTACTTAGATACACCTGTTCAACTGTTTGTTAACACAACAAATCAGCAACTCAACATATTAGGCATGGAGACAAGGCTAGGGCTGAAAATGTAGGACAATGTGGAAGTGTCAAAACCTGTAGTACCACGAATGTTCACTTGCCGCTGGCTGCAGAAACCTGACACCCAAATGATTGTGTGCAGAAAATATTTTTTACAACCTAATTAACCTCTTTCCAACATGGTTCAAAAAGATAACTACAGTCTAAATACAAAGTCTATGTGCTCTCACTGTTTACGTTATATAGCACCTGTTTTTCTTACATTAGAAATTTATTGAGGATCTCCAGTTATGGACACATGGATTCACTATTGGTCTCGCAGTCTTAAGTCCTGCCTCAACATGGCCTCTCTGTCTGTGAGTAGGTTGATCGAAAGTTCTATTGAGATGACATGCACAGTATGGCAGAGTTTATTAAAAGGCATCAACATCAATCCAAAGAAACCTTCGTAAATGAAATGCTGACATCACATGGCTTCATCTGTTTCTTCAACAGGTCTATGGGCCCAACCCTAGCAAGGTGTGCCTAATAAAGGGTTGAATGGGATTTGCAAGTAACTGTAGTTTGTTTTTATTCATGTTTCACACACTGCTACAACTCTCTCTGAATTTGGGGTTGCTCATACAGTTTCTTTATTTGATTCATTAGTATGATCATCTTCCTCTCCACGTGCCTCACAGCAAGAAGGTTGCTGGTTTGATCCCCATGTTGGTCAGGGCCTTTCTGTGTGGAGTTTACATGTTCTCCCCGTGCATGCACAAGTTCTCTCCGGGCACACTGGCTTCATCCCACAGACCAAACACATGTTCATTAGGTTAATTGGTGACTCCAAAGTTTCACTTAGGTGTGAGTGTGAGCATGAATGGTTGTCTGTTTCTCTATGCAGCCCTGTTATTGGCTGGAGAACAGTTCAGTGTGTACCCCGCCTCTCCCCAAAATGCCAGTATACATGATGGATGGATGGGTTCCTCTATTTGTCCTTTTCTTGTGGGTTCCAGAGCGTGTACAGCTCATTTGATTTAATGTATGACCGGATAAATTAACACCTTTGCAGGATGAGAATGACTGAAGGCAACAATCTGATTAAACAGCTCATCAGAACATTCATTAAAAATACATTTTGTGTAATACTATGACATACATTTTAAAAATGCATGTGAGAAAGCAACAATTCCAGTCTTCCCCTTAAATGGGGATGCTGTTGACCAACTGTGTTTCAAAAGAGGATCTGAGACTGATTGAAGCACCATAAAGTATTTTGACTCTCGGCTGAATTTGCCACCTCTGATTGAACTTTATCATCTTGTCATTCTGATAGAAATCAATAACTCTTCACATCATGTACATGGTACATCAACCATGCTATTTAATAGTGTCTTAGTCTTAAGGTATGTGTTGAACTTGTTTTGATTCATATGTTGGGTTTATGATTTAACAGAAGGAAGTGCTGGCATACTGTGTTACAAAGCTCACTAAAAAAGCTAGGTCACCCATTTAGTCTGGCACAATGAAACCCCTGTGTAGAAACCTGATTGACAAGAACGCCAGAACACAATGTTTCCAAACAATGATAACAGAGGCGTGTTAGTAATCCAGATCAGGGTTACTTTGGTTTTCTGTTTGTTTTTTTTTTGGTTTTTTGTTTTTCTGGCGTTTGTTATTTACTGCTCTAAACTTCACCAAAAAATCCCTGTTTTTTCTGAAAAAAAAAAAAAAAGATTCTGAATCTGACTTCAGTCATAAAGTCCTGAAATTTAAGATCAGGTCCACAGACATTAGGGCTGCATGACATATAGAAAATGTGAGGTTACAAAGTTAAATGTGACAACTGTAAGAGCATGTCTGCCTTATTTAGTAGCAGAATTTGGTAGGCCAGAAACTGGTTTATAATCCGTGCAGAGTGCATGAATTTGCAGTCTGCAAAGACATTTGTGTTGCAATTAAATTGTATCATAATTTTCAAATCTGTGTGCGTGAGTAAGACCAATGGTTTTCAGCTGGAAGCTAAGGGCCAAAATAGTAAGTCAATGAGCTGGTATCTGTGGGTCACAACTGAGTGCCTGAAAAAAAAACACCATAGTACAGCTCATTTGATTTAATATATGACTGGATAAATTAACACATTTGCAGGATGAGAATGACTAAAGGCAATAATCTGATTAAACAGCTCATCAGAACATTCATTAAAAATACGTTTTGTGTAATACTATGACATACATTTTAAAAATGCATGTGAGAAAGCACAATTCCAGTCTTCCCCTTAAATAGGCAGCTGTTGACCAAAGGTGTTTCAAAAGGGGTTTTGTTCAATGTCTGGAAGATGGAGCGATGCTGAAATGTGTTATCTTGTAGAGCCTTAATTCTGGATCAACTCTGATCTGAGACTGATTGAAGCACCAAAAAGTATTTTGACTCATGGCTTTATGTGCAGGCTCTGATTGAATGTTATGTTCTTGTCATTCTGATAGAAATCAGTAACTCTTCACATTATAAACATGGTCTATCAACCATGTCATTCAATGGTGCCTTAGTCTTAAGGTATGTGTTGAATTTAGTTTGATTCATATATTAGGTTTATGATTTAACAGAAGGACTTGCTGTCATAGTGAGTTATAAAACGCATCTTTTGGTATTTTTTTGTTAGTATAAAAAAGCACCGAGTCAACCATTTACTCTGACACCATGAAACTCCTGTGTGGAAATCTGATTGGCAAGAACACCAGGAAGTAAAGAACAATTTTAAAGAATGATATAAGGGTGTGTTAGTAATGGAGCTCTGGGTCACTTTGGTTTTCTGTTATGTTTTGTTTTTCTGGCATTTATTATTTACTGCTCTAAACTTTAGAAAAATCTGTTTTTTCTTAAAACATATTTTGAATCAGACTCCAGTCATACAGTCCTGATATTTAAGATCAAGTCCAAACACATTAGGCCTGCATGACATGAAGAAAATGTGAGGTTACAGAGTTAAATGTGACAACTGTATGAGCATGTCTGCCTGATTAGGTAGCAGAATTTAGTAGGCCAGAAACATTGATTCTGTTGACTGGTTAATAATCTGTGTAGAGTGCATGAATTTGTAGTCTGCAAACACTTTTGTTTTGCAATTAAATTGAATCATAATTTTCAAATCTGTGTGCATGAGTAAGAGCAATGGTTTTCAGCTGGTAGTTCAGGGCCAAAATAGTAAGTCAATGAGCTGGTATCTGTGGGTCGCAAATCAGTGCCTAAGAAGAAAAAGCTAATAGTGGCAAAACGCTTACATAAAGAAGTCCATAGAAAACATTAACCCATTTACATTCACTTCACCATGTTCACCTGTTCAACTGCGTGATAACACAGCAGCAAATCAGCAACTCAACATGTTAAGCATGTAGTCACGGCTCGGGCTGAAAATGTAGGACAATGTGGAAGTGTCAAAACCTGTAGTACCTCGAGTGTCCACTTGAGGCTGGCTGCAGAAACCTGAAACCCAAATGATTGTGTGCAGAAAATGTTTTTTTTACAACCTTAATAAACCTCTTTCCAACCTGGTTCAAAAAGACAGCTACAGTCTAAATACATAATCTATGTGCTCTCAATGTATACGTTATATAGCACCTGTTTTTCTTACATTGGGGATTCATTGAGGATCTCCAGTTATGGACACATGGACACGCTATTGGTCACCCAGTCTTAAGTCCTGCCTCAACATGGCCTCTCTGTCTGTGAGTAGGTTGATCGAAAGTTCTATTGAGATGACATGGACAGTATGGCAGAGTTTATTAAAAGGCATCAACATCAATCCAAAGAAACTTTCGTAAATGAAATGCTGACATCACATGGCTTCATCTGTTTCTTCTACAGGTCTATGGGCCCAACCCTAGCAAGGTGTGCCTAATAAAGTGGCCAGAGAGTTTAGGTTGAAGGGATTTGCAACTAACTGTAGGTTGCTTTTATTCATATTTCACACACTGCTACAACTCTCTCTGAATTTGGGGTTGCTCATATAGTTTCTTTATTTGATTTATTAGTATGATCATCTTCCTCTCCACGTACCTCATAGCAAGAAGGTTGCTGGTTTGATCCCCATGTTGGTCAGGGCCTTTCTGTGTGGAGTTTACATGTTCTCCCTGTGCATGCACAGATTCTCTCCGGGCACACTGGCTTCATCCCACAGACCAAACACATGTTCATTAGGTTAATTGGTGACTCCAAAGTTTCACTTAGGTGTGAGTGTGAGCATGAATGGTTGTCTGTTTCTCTATGCAGCCCTGTTATTGGCTGGAGAATAGTTCAGTGTGTACCCCGCCTCTCCCCAAAATGCCAGTATACATGATGGATGGATGGGTTCCTCTATTTGTCCTTTTCTTGTGGGTTCCAGAGCGTGTACAGCTCATTTTATTTAATGTATGACCGGATAAATTAACACCTTTGCAGGATGAGAATGACTGAAGGCAACAATCTGATTAAACAGCTCATCAGAACATTCATTAAAAATACATTTTGTGTAATACTATGACATACATTTTAAAAATGCATGTGAGAAAGCAACAATTCCAGTCTTCCCCTTAAATGGGGATGCTGTTGACCAACTGTGTTTCAAAAGAGGATCTGAGACTGATTGAAGCACCATAAAGTATTTTGACTCTCGGCTGAATTTGCCACCTCTGATTGAACTTTATCATCTTGTCATTCTGATAGAAATCAATAACTCTTCACATCATATACATGGTACATCAACCATGCTATTTAATAGTGTCTTAGTCTTAAGGTATGTGTTGAACTTGTTTTGATTCATATGTTGGGTTTATGATTTAACAGAAGGAAGTGCTGGCATACCGTGTTACAAAGCTCACGTTAAGGTATTTTTCTGGTAGTACAACACACGCACTAGGTCACCCATTTAGTCTGGCACAATGAAACCCCTGTGTAGAAACCTGATTGACAAGAACGCCAGAACACAATGTTTCCAAACAATGATAACAGAGGCGTGTTAGTAATCCAGATCAGGGTTACTTTGGTTTTTGTTTTTTTTTGGTTTTTTGTTTTTCTGGCGGGTCACAACTGAATTAGGTAGCAGAATTTAGTAGGCCAGAAACATTGATTCTTTTGACTGGTTAATAATCTGTGTAGAGTGCATGAATTGTCTTTTGTTTTGCAATTAAATTGAATCATAATTTTCAAATCTGTGTGCGTGAGTAAGACCAATGGTTTTCAGCTGGAAGCTAAGGGCCAAAATAGTAAGTCAATGAGCTGGTCTCTGTGGGTCACAACTGAGTGCCTGAAGAAAAAACACCATAGTACAGCTCATTTGATTTAATATATGACTGGATAAATTAACACCTTTGCAGGATGAGCTGCAAGGTGTTAATTATGATTTAACAGAAGGACTATGACAGCAAGAAGGACTTGCTGTCATAGTGAGTTATAAAACGCATCTTTTGGTATTTTTCTGTTAGTATAAAAAAGCACCGGGTCAACCATTTACTCTGACATGATGAAACCCCTGTGTGGAAATCTGATTGGCAAGAACACCAGGAAGTAAAGAACGATTTTAAAGAATGATATAAGGGTGTGTTAGTAATGGAGATCTGGGTCACTTTGGTTTTCTGTTATGTTTTGTTTTTCTGGCATTTATTATTTACTGCTCTAAACTTTAGAAAAATCTGTTTTTTCTTAAAACATATTTTGAATCAGACTCCAATCATACAGTCCTGATATTTAAGATCAAGTCCAAACACATTAGGCCTGCATGACATGAAGAAAATGTGAGGTTACAGAGTTAAATGTGACAACTGTATGAGCATGTCTGCCTGATTAGGTAGCAGAATTTAGTAGGCCAGAAACATTGATTCTTTTGACTGGTTAATAATCTGTGTAGAGTGCATGAATTTGTAGTCTGCAAACACTTTTGTTTTGCAATTAAATTGAATCATAATTTTCAAATCTGTGTGCATGAGTAAGAGCAATGGTTTTCAGCTGGTAGTTCAGGGCCAAAATAGTAAGTCAATGAGCTGGTCTCTGTGGGTCGCAAATCAGTGCCTAAGAAAAAAAAACTAATAGTGACAAAACGCTTACATAAAGAAGTCCATAGAAAACATTAACCCATTTACATTCACTTCACCATGTTCACCTGTTCAACTGCGTGATAACACAGCAGCAAATCAGCAACTCAACATGTTAAGCATGTAGTCACGGCTCGGGCTGAAAATGTAGGACAATGTGGAAGTGTCAAAACCTGTAGTACCTCGAGTGTCCACTTGAGGTTGGCTGCAGAAACCTGAAACCCAAATGATTGTGTGCAGAAAATGTTTTTTTACAACCTTAATAAACCTCTTTACAACCTGGTTCAAAAAGACAGCTACAGTCTAAATACATAATCTATGTGCTCTCAATGTATACATTATATAGCGCCTGTTTTTCTTACATTGGGGATTCATTGAGGATCTCCAGTTATGGACACATGGACACGCTATTGGTCACCCAGTCTTAAGTCCTGCCTCAACATGGCCTCTCTGTCTGTGAGTAGGTTGATCTAAAGTTCTATTGAGATGACATGGACAGTATGGCCGCGTCCATTAAAAGGCATCAACAGCAATTTAAAGGAACTTTTGTGAATTAAAAGGCTGGCGTCACATGGCTTCATCTGTTTCTTCAACAGGTGTATGGGCCTAACCCTAGCAAGGTGTTTGATAAAGTGGCCAGAGAGTTTAGGTTGAATGGGATTTGTCACTTTAGTCTATTTTAAGTCATATTTCACACACTTCTACAAGTCTTTCTGAATTTCAGTTTTTTCATATGGTTTCTTTTTTGGGATTTATTCATATTGTCATCTTCCTCTCCAAGAGCCTCACAGCAAGAAGGTTGCTGGTATGATCCCCATGTTGGTCAGGGCCTTTCTGTGTGGAGTTTGCATATTCTCCCCGTGCATGCACAGGTTCTCTCCGGGCACTCTAGCATCCTCCCACAGACCAACAACATGTTCATTAGGTTAATTGGTGACTCCAAAGTTTCACTGGTGTGAGTGTGAGCATGAATGGTTGTCTGTTTCTCTATGCAGCCCTGTTATTGGCTGGAGAACAGTTCAGTGTGTACCCCGCCTCTCCCCAAATGCCAGTATACATGGTGGATGGATGGGTCTTCCTCTCTATTTGTCCTTTTCTTGTGGGTTCCAGAGCGTGTACAGCTCATTTTATTTAATGTATGACTGGATAAATTAACACATTTGCAGGATGAGAATGACTGAAGGCAACAATCTGATTAAACAGCTCATCAGAACATTCATTAAAATACATTTTGTGTAATACTATGACATACATTTTAAAAATGCATGTGAGGAAGCAACAATTCCAGTCTTCCCCTTAAATAGGGATGCTGTTGACCAAAGGTGTTTCAAAAGGGGTTTGTTCAATGTCATGAAGATGGAGCGATGCTGAAATGTGTAATCTTGTAGAGCCTTAATTCTGGATCAACTCTGATCTGAGACTGATTGAAGCACCATAAAGTATTTTGACTCATGGCTTTATGTGCCAGCTCTGATTGAACTTTATCATCTTGTCATTCTAATAGAAATCAATAACTCTTCACATCATATACATGGTACATCAACCATGCTATTTAATTGTGCCTTAGTCTTAAGGTATGTGTTGAATTTAGTTTGATTCATATGTTGGGTTTATGATTTAACAGAAGGAAGTGCTGGCATACTGTGTTACAAAGCTCACGTTAAGGTATTTTTCTGGTAGTACAACACACGCACTAGGTCACCCATTTAGTCTGACACAATGAAACCCCTGTGTAGAAACCTGATTGATAAGAACGCCAGAACACAATGTTTCCAAACAATGATAACAGAGGCGTGTTAGTAATCCAGATCTGGGTCACTTTACAGAAAAATCCCTGTTTTTTCTGAAAAAAAAAAAAAAAAACAAGATTCTGAATCTGACTTCAGTCATAAAGTCCTGAAATTTAAGATCAGGTCCACACACATTAGGCCTGCATGACATATAGAAAATGTGAGGTTACAAAGTTAAATGTGACAACTGTAAGAGCATGTCTGCCTTATTTAGTAGCAGAATTTGGTAGGCCAGAAATATTGAGTCTTCTGACTGGTTTATAATCTGTGCAGAGTGCATGAATTTGCAGTCTGCAAAGACATTTGTGTTGCAATTAAATTGTATCATAATTTTCAATTCTGTGTGCGTGAGTAAGACCAATGGTTTTCAGCTGGAAGCTAAGGGCCAAAATAGTAAGTCAATGAGCTGGTATCTGTGGGTCACAACTGAGTGCCTGAAAAAAAAACACCATAGTACAGCTCATTTGATTTAATATATGACTGGATAAATTAACACATTTGCAGGATGAGAATGACTAAAGGCAATAATCTGATTAAAGAGCTCATCAGAACATTCATTAAAAATACGTTTTGTGTAATACTATGACATACATTTTAAAAATGCATGTGAGAAAGCACAATTCCAGTCTTCCCCTTAAATAGGCAGCTGTTGACCAAAGGTGTTTCAAAAGGGGTTTTGTTCAATGTCATGAAGATGGAGCGATGCTGAAATGTGTAATCTTGTAGAGCCTTAATTCTGGATCAACTCTGATCTGAGACTGATTGAAGCACAAAAAGTATTTTGACTCATGGCTTTATGTGCAGGCTCTGATTGAACTTTATGCTCTTGTCATTCTGATAGAAATCAGTAACTCTTCACATTATAAACATGGTCTATCAACCATGTTATTCAATGGTGCCTTAGTCTTAAGGTATGTGTTGAATTTAGTTTGATTCATATATTAGGTTTATGATTTAACAGAAGGACTTGCTGTCATAGTGAGTTATAAAACGCATCTTTTGGTATTTTTCTGTTAGTATAAAAAAGCACCGAGTCAACCATTTACTCTGACATGATGAAACTCCTGTGTGGAAATCTGATTGGCAAGAACACCAGGAAGTAAAGAACAATTTTAAAGAATGATATAAGGGTGTGTTAGTAATGGAGATCTGGGTCACTTTGGTTTTCTGTTATGTTTTGTTTTTCTGGCATTTATTATTTACTGCTCTAAACTTTAGAAAAATCTGTTTTTTCTTAAAACATATTTTGAATCAGACTCCAATCATACAGTCCTGATATTTAAGATCAAGTCCAAACACATTAGGCCTGCATGACATGAAGAAAATGTGAGGTTACAGAGTTAAATGTGACAACTGTATGAGCATGTCTGCCTGATTAGGTAGCAGAATTTAGTAGGCCAGAAACATTGATTCTTTTGACTGGTTAATAATCTGTGTAGAGTGCATGAATTTGTAGTCTGCAAACACTTTTGTTTTGCAATTAAATTGAATCATAATTTTCAAATCTGTGTGCATGAGTAAGAGCAATGGTTTTCAGCTGGTAGTTCAGGGCCAAAATAGTAAGTCAATGAGCTGGTCTCTGTGGGTTGCAAATCAGTGCCTAAGAAAAAAAAACTAATAGTGACAAAACGCTTACATAAAGAAGTCCATAGAAAACATTAACCCATTTACATTCACTTCACCATGTTCACCTGTTCAACTGCGTGATAACACAGCAGCAAATCAGCAACTCAACATGTTAAGCATGTAGTCACGGCTCGGGCTGAAAATGTAGGACAATGTGGAAGTGTCAAAACCTGTAGTACCTCGAGTGTCCACTTGAGGTTGGCTGCAGAAACCTGAAACCCAAATGATTGTGTGCAGAAAATGTTTTTTTACAACCTTAATAAACCTCTTTACAACCTGGTTCAAAAAGACAGCTACAGTCTAAATACATAATCTTTGTGCTCTCACTGTATACATTATATAGCGCCTGTTTTTCTTACACTCAAGTTTTATTGAGGATCTCCATTTATGACACATGGACACGCTATTGGTCACCCAGTCTTAAGTCCTGCCTCAAAATGGCCTCTCTGTCTGTGAGTAGGTTGATCTAAAGTTCTATTGAGATGACATGGACAGTATGGCCGCGTCCATTAAAAGGCATCAACAGCAATTTAAAGGAACTTCTGTGAATTAAAAGGCTGGCGTCACATGGCTTCATCTGTTTCTTCAACAGGTGTATGGGCCCAACCCTAGCAAGGTGTTTGATAAAGTGGCCAGGGAGTTTAGGTTGAAGGGATTTGCAAGTAACTGTAGGTTGCTTTTATTCATGTTTCACACACTGCTACAACTCTCTCTGAATTTGGGGTTGCTCATATAGTTTCTTTATTTGATTTATTAGTATGATCATCTTCCTCTCCACGTACCTCATAGCAAGAAGGTTGCTGGTTTGATCCCCATGTTGGTCAGGGCCTGTCTGTATGGAGTTTACATGTTCTCCCTGTGCATGCACAGATTCTCTCCGGGCACACTGGCTTCATCCCACAGACCAAACACATGTTCATTAGGTTAATTGGTGACTCCAAAGTTTCACTTAGGTGTGAGTGTGAGCATGAATGGTTGTCTGTTTCTCTATGCAGCCCTGTTATTGGCTGGAGAACAGTTCAGTGTGTACCCCGCCTCTCCCGAAATTTCAGTATAGATGATGGATGGATGGGTCTTCCTCTCTTTTTGTCCTTTTCTTGTGGGTTCCAGAGCGTGTACAGCTCATTTGATTTAATATATGACTGGATAAATTAACACCTTTGCAGGATGAGAATGACTGAAGGCAACAATCTGATTAAACAGCTCATCAGAACATTCATTTAAAATATGTTTGGTGTAATACTACAACATACATTTTAAAGTGCATGTGAGAAAGCAACAAATGGGGATGATGTTGACCAACTGTGTTTCAAAAGGGGTTTCTGCAGTGTCATCAAGATGGAGCGATGCTGAAACGTGTAATCTTGTAGAGCAGGGGTGTCAAACTGATCCAGTAAAGGGCCACTGTGGCTGCAGGTTTTCATTCCAACCAAGCAAGAACACACCTGATCCAACAAATCAACTGTGTAAAGACAATCCAGTTGATTGAATAATTTGCAGCAGCTGTGTTCTTGCTTGGTTGGAATGAAAACCTGCAGCCACAGTGGCCCTTTACTGGATCAGTTTGACACCAGTGTTGTCGAGCCTTAGTTCTGGATCAACTCTGATCTGAGACTGATTGAAGCACCATAAAGTATTTTGACTCATGGCTTTATGTGCCGGTTATGATTGAACGTTATGCTCTTGTCATTCTGATAGAAATCAGTAACTCTTCACATAATATACATGGTGCATCAACCATGTTTTTCCGTACGTGTTTTTCAAACATGCACTGGGTCAAACATTTAGTCTGGCACAATGAAACCCCTGTGTAGAAACCTGATTGACAAGAACACCAGAACACAATGTTTCCAAACAATGATAACAGAGGCGTGTTAGTAATCCAGATCTGGGTCACTTTGGAATTCTGTTTGTTTTTTGTTTTTCTGGCGTTTGTTATTTACTGCTCTAAACGTCACAGAAAAATCCCTGTTTTTTCTGAAAAAAAAAAACAAGACATTTGTGTTGCAATTAAATTGTATCATAATTTTCAAATCTGTGTGCGTGAGTAAGACCAATGGTTTTCAGCTGGAAGCTAAGGGCCAAAATAGTAAGTCAATGAGCTGGTATCTGTGGGTCACAACTGAGTGCCTGAAAAAAAAACACCATAGTACAGCTCATTTGATTTAATATATGACTGGATAAATTAACACATTTGCAGGATGAGAATGACTAAAGGCAATAATCTGATTAAAGAGCTCATCAGAACATTCATTAAAAATACGTTTTGTGTAATACTATGACATACATTTTAAAAATGCATGTGAGAAAGCACAATTCCAGTCTTCCCCTTAAATAGGCAGCTGTTGACCAAAGGTGTTTCAAAAGGGGTTTTGTTCAATGTCTGGAAGATGGAGCGATGCTGAAATGTGTTATCTTGTAGAGCCTTAATTCTGGATCAACTCTGATCTGAGACTGATTGAAGCACCAAAAAGTATTTTGACTCATGGCTTTATGTGCAGGCTCTGATTGAATGTTATGTTCTTGTCATTCTGATAGAAATCAGTAACTCTTCACATTATAAACATGGTCTATCAACCATGTCATTCAATGGTGCCTTAGTCTTAAGGTATGTGTTGAATTTAGTTTGATTCATATATTAGGTTTATGATTTAACAGAAGGACTTGCTGTCATAGTGAGTTATAAAACGCATCTTTCGGTATTTTTTTGTTAGTATAAAAAAGCACCGAGTCAACCATTTACTCTGACACCATGAAACTCCTGTGTGGAAATCTGATTGGCAAGAACACCAGGAAGTAAAGAACAATTTTAAAGAATGATATAGGGGTGTGTTAGTAATGGAGATCTGGGTCACTTTGGTTTTCTGTTATGTTTTGTTTTTCTGGCATTTATTATTTACTGCTCTAAACTTTAGAAAAATCTGTTTTTTCTTAAAACATTTTTTGAATCAGACTCCAATCATACAGTCCTGATATTTAAGATCAAGTCCAAACACATTAGGCCTGCATGACATGAAGAAAATGTGAGGTTACAGAGTTAAATGTGACAACTGTATGAGCATGTCTGCCTGATTAGGTAGCAGAATTTAGTAGGCCAGAAACATTGATTCTTTTGACTGGTTAATAATCTGTGTAGAGTGCATGAATTTGTAGTCTGCAAACACTTTTGTTTTGCAATTAAATTGAATCATAATTTTCAAATCTGTGTGCATGAGTAAGAGCAATGGTTTTCAGCTGGTAGTTCAGGGCCAAAATAGTAAGTCAATGAGCTGGTCTCTGTGGGTCGCAAATCAGTGCCTAAGAAAAAAAAACTAATAGTGACAAAACGCTTACATAAAGAAGTCCATAGAAAACATTAACCCATTTACATTCACTTCACCATGTTCACCTGTTCAACTGCGTGATAACACAGCAGCAAATCAGCAACTCAACATGTTAAGCATGTAGTCACGGCTCGGGCTGAAAATGTAGGACAATGTGGAAGTGTCAAAACCTGTAGTACCTCGAGTGTCCACTTGAGGTTGGCTGCAGAAACCTGAAACCCAAATGATTGTGTGCAGAAAATGTTTTTTTACAACCTTAATAAACCTCTTTACAACCTGGTTCAAAAAGACAGCTACAGTCTAAATACATAATCTTTGTGCTCTCACTGTATACATTATATAGCGCCTGTTTTTCTTACACTCAAGTTTTATTGAGGATCTCCATTTATGACACATGGACACGCTATTGGTCACCCAGTCTTAAGTCCTGCCTCAAAATGGCCTCTCTGTCTGTGAGTAGGTTGATCTAAAGTTCTATTGAGATGACATGGACAGTATGGCCGCGTCCATTAAAAGGCATCAACAGCAATTTAAAGGAACTTTTGTGAATTAAAAGGCTGGCGTCACATGGCTTCATCTGTTTCTTCAACAGGTGTATGGGCCCAACCCTAGCAAGGTGTTTGATAAAGTGGCCAGGGAGTTTAGGTTGAAGGGATTTGCAAGTAACTGTAGGTTGCTTTTATTCATGTTTCACACACTGCTACAACTCTCTCTGAATTTGGGGTTGCTCATATAGTTTCTTTATTTGATTTATTAGTATGATCATCTTCCTCTCCACGTACCTCATAGCAAGAAGGTTGCTGGTTTGATCCCCATGTTGGTCAGGGCCTGTCTGTATGGAGTTTACATGTTCTCCCTGTGCATGCACAGATTCTCTCCGGGCACACTGGCTTCATCCCACAGACCAAACACATGTTCATTAGGTTAATTGGTGACTCCAAAGTTTCACTTAGGTGTGAGTGTGAGCATGAATGGTTGTCTGTTTCTCTATGCAGCCCTGTTATTGGCTGGAGAACAGTTCAGTGTGTACCCCGCCTCTCCCGAAATTTCAGTATAGATGATGGATGGATGGGTCTTCCTCTCTTTTTGTCCTTTTCTTGTGGGTTCCAGAGCGTGTACAGCTCATTTGATTTAATATATGACTGGATAAATTAACACCTTTGCAGGATGAGAATGACTGAAGGCAACAATCTGATTAAACAGCTCATCAGAACATTCATTTAAAATATGTTTGGTGTAATACTACAACATACATTTTAAAGTGCATGTGAGAAAGCAACAAATGGGGATGATGTTGACCAACTGTGTTTCAAAAGGGGTTTCTGCAGTGTCATCAAGATGGAGCGATGCTGAAACGTGTAATCTTGTAGAGCAGGGGTGTCAAACTGATCCAGTAAAGGGCCACTGTGGCTGCAGGTTTTCATTCCAACCAAGCAAGAACACACCTGATCCAACAAATCAACTGTGTAAAGACAATCCAGTTGATTGAATAATTTGCATCAGCTGTGTTCTTGCTTGGTTGGAATGAAAACCTGCAGCCACAGTGGCCCTTTACTGGATCAGTTTGACACCAGTGTTGTCGAGCCTTAGTTCTGGATCAACTCTGATCTGAGACTGATTGAAGCACCATAAAGTATTTTGACTCATGGCTTTATGTGCCGGTTATGATTGAACGTTATGCTCTTGTCATTCTGATAGAAATCAGTAACTCTTCACATAATATACATGGTGCATCAACCATGTTTTTCCGTACGTGTTTTTCAAACATGCACTGGGTCAAACATTTAGTCTGGCACAATGAAACCCCTGTGTAGAAACCTGATTGACAAGAACACCAGAACACAATGTTTCCAAACAATGATAACAGAGGCGTGTTAGTAATCCAGATCTGGGTCACTTTGGAATTCTGTTTGTTTTTTGTTTTTCTGGCGTTTGTTATTTACTGCTCTAAACGTCACAGAAAAATCCCTGTTTTTTCTGAAAAAAAAAAACAAGACATTTGTGTTGCAATTAAATTGTATCATAATTTTCAAATCTGTGTGCGTGAGTAAGACCAATGGTTTTCAGCTGGAAGCTAAGGGCCAAAATAGTAAGTCAATGAGCTGGTATCTGTGGGTCACAACTGAGTGCCTGAAAAAAAAACACCATAGTACAGCTCATTTGATTTAATATATGACTGGATAAATTAACACATTTGCAGGATGAGAATGACTAAAGGCAATAATCTGATTAAAGAGCTCATCAGAACATTCATTAAAAATACGTTTTGTGTAATACTATGACATACATTTTAAAAATGCATGTGAGAAAGCACAATTCCAGTCTTCCCCTTAAATAGGCAGCTGTTGACCAAAGGTGTTTCAAAAGGGGTTTTGTTCAATGTCTGGAAGATGGAGCGATGCTGAAATGTGTTATCTTGTAGAGCCTTAATTCTGGATCAACTCTGATCTGAGACTGATTGAAGCACCAAAAAGTATTTTGACTCATGGCTTTATGTGCAGGCTCTGATTGAATGTTATGTTCTTGTCATTCTGATAGAAATCAGTAACTCTTCACATTATAAACATGGTCTATCAACCATGTCATTCAATGGTGCCTTAGTCTTAAGGTATGTGTTGAATTTAGTTTGATTCATATATTAGGTTTATGATTTAACAGAAGGACTTGCTGTCATAGTGAGTTATAAAACGCATCTTTCGGTATTTTTTTGTTAGTATAAAAAAGCACCGAGTCAACCATTTACTCTGACACCATGAAACTCCTGTGTGGAAATCTGATTGGCAAGAACACCAGGAAGTAAAGAACAATTTTAAAGAATGATATAGGGGTGTGTTAGTAATGGAGATCTGGGTCACTTTGGTTTTCTGTTATGTTTTGTTTTTCTGGCATTTATTATTTACTGCTCTAAACTTTAGAAAAATCTGTTTTTTCTTAAAACATTTTTTGAATCAGACTCCAATCATACAGTCCTGATATTTAAGATCAAGTCCAAACACATTAGGCCTGCATGACATGAAGAAAATGTGAGGTTACAGAGTTAAATGTGACAACTGTATGAGCATGTCTGCCTGATTAGGTAGCAGAATTTAGTAGGCCAGAAACATTGATTCTTTTGACTGGTTAATAATCTGTGTAGAGTGCATGAATTTGTAGTCTGCAAACACTTTTGTTTTGCAATTAAATTGAATCATAATTTTCAAATCTGTGTGCATGAGTAAGAGCAATGGTTTTCAGCTGGTAGTTCAGGGCCAAAATAGTAAGTCAATGAGCTGGTCTCTGTGGGTCGCAAATCAGTGCCTAAGAAAAAAAAACTAATAGTGACAAAACGCTTACATAAAGAAGTCCATAGAAAACATTAACCCATTTACATTCACTTCACCATGTTCACCTGTTCAACTGCGTGATAACACAGCAGCAAATCAGCAACTCAACATGTTAAGCATGTAGTCACGGCTCGGGCTGAAAATGTAGGACAATGTGGAAGTGTCAAAACCTGTAGTACCTCGAGTGTCCACTTGAGGTTGGCTGCAGAAACCTGAAACCCAAATGATTGTGTGCAGAAAATGTTTTTTTACAACCTTAATAAACCTCTTTACAACCTGGTTCAAAAAGACAGCTACAGTCTAAATACATAATCTTTGTGCTCTCACTGTATACATTATATAGCGCCTGTTTTTCTTACACTCAAGTTTTATTGAGGATCTCCATTTATGACACATGGACACGCTATTGGTCACCCAGTCTTAAGTCCTGCCTCAAAATGGCCTCTCTGTCTGTGAGTAGGTTGATCTAAAGTTCTATTGAGATGACATGGACAGTATGGCCGCGTCCATTAAAAGGCATCAACAGCAATTTAAAGGAACTTTTGTGAATTAAAAGGCTGGCGTCACATGGCTTCATCTGTTTCTTCAACAGGTGTATGGGCCCAACCCTAGCAAGGTGTTTGATAAAGTGGCCAGGGAGTTTAGGTTGAAGGGATTTGCAAGTAACTGTAGGTTGCTTTTATTCATGTTTCACACACTGCTACAACTCTCTCTGAATTTGGGGTTGCTCATATAGTTTCTTTATTTGATTTATTAGTATGATCATCTTCCTCTCCACGTACCTCATAGCAAGAAGGTTGCTGGTTTGATCCCCATGTTGGTCAGGGCCTGTCTGTATGGAGTTTACATGTTCTCCCTGTGCATGCACAGATTCTCTCCGGGCACACTGGCTTCATCCCACAGACCAAACACATGTTCATTAGGTTAATTGGTGACTCCAAAGTTTCACTTAGGTGTGAGTGTGAGCATGAATGGTTGTCTGTTTCTCTATGCAGCCCTGTTATTGGCTGGAGAACAGTTCAGTGTGTACCCCGCCTCTCCCGAAATTTCAGTATAGATGATGGATGGATGGGTCTTCCTCTCTTTTTGTCCTTTTCTTGTGGGTTCCAGAGCGTGTACAGCTCATTTGATTTAATATATGACTGGATAAATTAACACCTTTGCAGGATGAGAATGACTGAAGGCAACAATCTGATTAAACAGCTCATCAGAACATTCATTTAAAATACGTTTGGTGTAATACTACAACATACATTTTAAAGTGCATGTGAGAAAGCAACAAATGGGGATGATGTTGACCAACTGTGTTTCAAAAGGGGTTTCTGCAGTGTCATCAAGATGGAGCGATGCTGAAACGTGTAATCTTGTAGAGCAGGGGTGTCAAACTGATCCAGTAAAGGGCCACTGTGGCTGCAGGTTTTCATTCCAACCAAGCAAGAACACACCTGATCCAACAAATCAACTGTGTAAAGACAATCCAGTTGATTGAATAATTTGCATCAGCTGTGTTCTTGCTTGGTTGGAATGAAAACCTGCAGCCACAGTGGCCCTTTACTGGATCAGTTTGACACCAGTGTTGTCGAGCCTTAGTTCTGGATCAACTCTGATCTGAGACTGATTGAAGCACCATAAAGTATTTTGACTCATGGCTTTATGTGCCGGTTATGATTGAACGTTATGCTCTTGTCATTCTGATAGAAATCAGTAACTCTTCACATAATATACATGGTGCATCAACCATGTTTTTCCGTACGTGTTTTTCAAACATGCACTGGGTCAAACATTTAGTCTGGCACAATGAAACCCCTGTGTAGAAACCTGATTGACAAGAACACCAGAACACAATGTTTCCAAACAATGATAACAGAGGCGTGTTAGTAATCCAGATCTGGGTCACTTTGGAATTCTGTTTGTTTTTTGTTTTTCTGGCGTTTGTTATTTACTGCTCTAAACGTCACAGAAAAATCCCTGTTTTTTCTGAAAAAAAAAAACAAGACATTTGTGTTGCAATTAAATTGTATCATAATTTTCAAATCTGTGTGCGTGAGTAAGACCAATGGTTTTCAGCTGGAAGCTAAGGGCCAAAATAGTAAGTCAATGAGCTGGTATCTGTGGGTCACAACTGAGTGCCTGAAAAAAAAACACCATAGTACAGCTCATTTGATTTAATATATGACTGGATAAATTAACACATTTGCAGGATGAGAATGACTAAAGGCAATAATCTGATTAAACAGCTCATCAGAACATTCATTAAAAATACGTTTTGTGTAATACTATGACATACATTTTAAAAATGCATGTGAGAAAGCACAATTCCAGTCTTCCCCTTAAATAGGCAGCTGTTGACCAAAGGTGTTTCAAAAGGGGTTTTGTTCAATGTCTGGAAGATGGAGCGATGCTGAAATGTGTTATCTTGTAGAGCCTTAATTCTGGATCAACTCTGATCTGAGACTGATTGAAGCACCAAAAAGTATTTTGACTCATGGCTTTATGTGCAGGCTCTGATTGAATGTTATGTTCTTGTCATTCTGATAGAAATCAGTAACTCTTCACATTATAAACATGGTCTATCAACCATGTCATTCAATGGTGCCTTAGTCTTAAGGTATGTGTTGAATTTAGTTTGATTCATATATTAGGTTTATGATTTAACAGAAGGACTTGCTGTCATAGTGAGTTATAAAACGCATCTTTCGGTATTTTTTTGTTAGTATAAAAAAGCACCGAGTCAACCATTTACTCTGACACCATGAAACTCCTGTGTGGAAATCTGATTGGCAAGAACACCAGGAAGTAAAGAACAATTTTAAAGAATGATATAAGGGTGTGTTAGTAATGGAGATCTGGGTCACTTTGGTTTTCTGTTATGTTTTGTTTTTCTGGCATTTATTATTTACTGCTCTAAACTTTAGAAAAATCTGTTTTTTCTTAAAACATATTTTGAATCAGACTCCAATCATACAGTCCTGATATTTAAGATCAAGTCCAAACACATTAGGCCTGCATGACATGAAGAAAATGTGAGGTTACAGAGTTAAATGTGACAACTGTATGAGCATGTCTGCCTGATTAGGTAGCAGAATTTAGTAGGCCAGAAACATTGATTCTTTTGACTGGTTAATAATCTGTGTAGAGTGCATGAATTTGTAGTCTGCAAACACTTTTGTTTTGCAATTAAATTGAATCATAATTTTCAAATCTGTGTGCATGAGTAAGAGCAATGGTTTTCAGCTGGTAGTTCAGGGCCAAAATAGTAAGTCAATGAGCTGGTCTCTGTGGGTCGCAAATCAGTGCCTAAGAAAAAAAAACTAATAGTGGCAAAACGCTTACATAAAGAAGTCCATAGAAAACATTAACCCATTTACATTCACTTCACCATGTTCACCTGTTCAACTGCGTGACAACACAGCAGCAAGTGTCAAAACCTGTAGTACTTTGGATGTCCACTTGAGGCTGGCTGCAGAAACCTGAAACCCAAATGATTATGTGCAGAAAATATTTTTTTAAACCTAAATAAACCTCTTTCCAACATGGTTCAAAAAGATAGCTACAGTCTAAATACATAATCTATGTGCTCTCACTGTACACATTAAACACTGAGGATCTATTAAGGATCTTCAGTTATGGACTCACTTTTGGTCACGCAGTCTTACGTCCTGCCTCAACATGGCCTATCTGTGAGTAGGTGGATCTTAAGTTTGATTGAGATGACATGCATAGTATGGCAGCATCCTATACAAGGCATCAACAGCAATGCAACGGAACCTTTGTTAATTAAAGGGCTGATGTCACATGGCTTCATCTGTTTCTTCAACAGGACTATGGGTCCAAGCCCAGCAAAGTGTACCTAATAAAGTGGCCAGGGAGTGTAGTTTGAATGGGATTTGCAAGTAACTGTAGTTTGTTTTCATTAATATTAATATTTCACACACTCCTCCAACTGCTCAAGTTTCTTTATTTTTTTGTTAGTATTATATCTCAACCTGCCTCACAGCAAGAAGGTTGCTGGTTTGATCCCCATGTTGGTCAGGGCCTTTCCTTGTAGAGTTTGTCTGTTCTCCCTGTTCATGAACAGGTTCTCTCCAGGCACTCCAGCTTCCTCCCACAGACCAAAAACATGCTTATTAGGTTGCTTAGTAACTCCAAAGTTGCTCTTACATGTGAGTGTGAGCATGAATGGTTGTCTGTCTCTCTATGTGGCCCTTTGATTGGCTGGAGAACAAATCACTGTGTACCCCACCTCGCACCAAATGTCAGTATGGATGATGCTGGATGGATGGATGGATGGATGAAAGGTCCTCATATACCTTTGATTTTTTGTCATAGCACTTTGTAAACCTTTATTTGCAGATGTTCTAAGCATATAACATTATTGTTATGATAATTATTAGTATTTTGTCATAGTTATTATTTATGTATTATTTGATTAAAATATTAGTCAGTGTGTTTCTAACAGAAGTGCTGGAAAAACACTTATCACCAGAACAATCAAAGTATCATGGACCTTAACAGCCCAACCCTGTCATTTTTGTCTAGTTTTGTCTGATTGAATTTTACTCTGGTAAAATTTTTATGTAAATCCATCCAGTAGTTTTTGCGTAATCTTGCTAACAGACAAGCAGACGGACAAACAAACAAACAGACAGATCAGGTGAAAACATAACCTCCTTGGTAGATGTAATAATGATATTAACATGATTCTGAGTGCTAGGTGTGGGTTTCAGGGTCAGTCAATCGTATTCTGATGGTAACTTTATCATGGAACTATTGCTTATCGATTTAACAGCAATATGTGAGCTACCTTGGCAGAGGTGTGCACTCTCCGAGGGCTTTCTAGTTTGCTACTGTATTTAAACAGCCTGAGTGCAGCGCATAAACATGACCTCAGTATCAATAGGGAATTGAAGACAACTGTGCTTCATGACAAAATGCTTTGTGCCAAGCAATCGATAGAGCCTTAAGAGTCTTGGTGTGGTGGCTGCTGTGAAACAGACATAGCAGCCTCCAAAGTAACCAAACAGAGGACTTCTCATAGGCTTTGAGCCATATTTTTAGCCAATGCATCAAACTCTTCTTTTGTCCCCAGGGTCGCCTGTCTCCAGCTGTGATTCATGTCACAGTGAAACTCCATGCCTCATGTCATCGCTTACTGTGCAGGTATTGATCCATCTAACAGGTCTAACCTGGTGTTAGCAAGATGTACCTAATGAAGTGGCCGGTGAGAGTACATTTTAATGATTCAATCCACTTTCAGATGTGTACCTCATATGTTCATCTGTAGTATGTACAGTCTATGCTAACAGAGTCAATGTATTATATTGCTAACAACAGGTTAGACCTGCTTTTGCCTTCAGTTTTTTGTGGCATAGATTCAACAAGGTGCTGGAAACATTCCTCAGAGATTTTGTTTAATATTGACATGATAGCATCTCATAGCTGCAGCACATTTGTCAGCTGCACATCTGCAGATCTCCTATTTAACCACATCCCAAAGGTGCTCTATTGGGCTGAGATCTGGTGGAGTACATTGTGATGTTCAAGAAACCAGTTTGAGATGGTTTGAGCTTTGTGATGTGGTGCTTTATCCTGCTGGAAGCAGCCATTGGAAGACTAGTGCACTGTGGTCATAAAGGGATGGACATGGCCAGAAACAATACTCAGGTAGGCTGTGGGGTTAAAACAGTGCTCAGTTGATACTAAGGGGGGAAAAGTGTGCCAAGAAAACAACCCCCACATAATATCACCATCACCACTAGCCTAAACTGGCAAGAGGCCCCATACTTTCTTGTTGTTTATGCCATCTGAATGTTAGCCTTCCATACATCTTGTAGGGCTCCGTAACAATTGAGCTCAGTCTGCAGAGGCTCTGCCCAATCAGTGTTCTTTAAAGCAAAAAGAGACAGAAGATACAAGCATGATGACAGTGAGCAACTACTCCAAGATCGACATAGATGCTGACAGCTCCAGTGGCAGTTTTGACTGGATCTAGACAGCATTTCCTCAATAAATGAAAAACAAACAGCAACACTGAAAGAATATCTTTATAGAAAGGATAATTTTGCTCAACTTCCAGCATGTTTTTGCGAGAGAAAGTTGGATCCTGTTCAATTTGAGTTGAAACCAGGTAACATGTTATATAGTTGCTCATGGATACGTTTTTAGACTCACAGATCCTATAAAAATGTTGTGAACGTCTGGAAGTGTACTTTTGAAGTGTTTGATGTGACGTACAGTGCGTAATTTTAACAGCTAATTTACCGATCTCAAGCTAGGCTATTGTGTTGGCCGTTTCTCATGTAGCCTCCCATGCTCTCCACTCCCCCTTTAGAAGTGTGCTGGTGGAGATCAGATGCATAAAGTGTGGTCCACTGAAATTGTGACGTATTTTGTACAGGGATGTGAGCCATTTTGATTTGCTTTGGTTTCAATTTTTTTATTATTCTTATTTGTCAAATTAAATTCTATTTCATTGTTATATTGTATATTAATTTTGTTTGTAGTTTGTTAATGAAATACATACATATGTATATATATATATATAGTGACATTTATACATATATATATGTATAAATGTCACTGTGGAGCAGGAAATGTCAGATGCCTTGAGGAGAGACCGGCTTTCGGAATAAACCTGCTCCAGTGACAAACCTGCTGTCCACATCCCTTCTATCTACCAAACACAACGCAGTGCGTATCTTGTAGCAGACAGAGAGAGAGTCAGGCCAGACGGGCTACACATACCTCGGTGGTATCGAGTGGTTATTTAGATTACATTGTCTTTCTATCATCAGGAACAACTCTAGCCATTCTCCTCTTACTTGGCATCAACAAGGCTCACATTTTTACCGCTTACTGGTTATTTCATTCTGTTTTAGGACCATTCCCTATAAGGTCTAGAGATGGTTGTGTGTAAAAATCCCAGCAGATCAGCTCAGACCAGGCCATGCAACAATCAAAATCACCTTCCATCCCCATTCTGATGGTCCAGTTGATCTTCAGCAGGTCTTCTTGACCATGTCTAGAGTTGCTGCTATGTGATTGTCTGATAAGCTCCTTGAGAAACAGAGCAGTTGAAGTTGGTGAACTTCATAAAGTGGCCATTGTGTGTATTTTTGCAACTTAGACAATAGTTTTGATGAAGATTAGACCGAAGATGATGTTACTGTCCCTTAAACGTTTCGGAGAAAGTTTGGTTTACATGCTATTGTTCAATGAAAAAGGGCCTCATATTGGCTCCTAATCAACAAAAGCTGATCTCTATGTAAAAGCCATTTCTTAACCCAGTCCATATGATATGTTAATTCAGTTTAGTCTGTGGTGCTGTTGTTGGCTTAATCTCATGAAGAATGATTTCTGTCTTTGTTACGCACCCGTCTAGGGGGAAGGTGCCTAACATATTTGGAAGGGAAAAGGGAAAAAAGAAAATCACTCTCGGTCTCCAAATCTCAATTAACCAAACAATGATCAAATTTCTCACAATTTATTTACAACAAACAAACAAAAACAAGCCAAAGGCAAAAAGGTATGTACAAAAAAAAAAAACAAACTTAAAAAAAGCCGAGATCTTAAGCCAAAAGGGGTTCAAAAACAAAAGGCCGCGAAGGCTGGCACCCAAACTAAAGATTTACCCAATACTAGAGCAAGCTATCTAACTACAAAGTAAATAACCGAGAACTATACTAACTACAATTATTACACAATTAACAAAAACACGTTTGGAGGCCTACAGTGACGGAGCTGCTGCTGTCAGAAGGGACGCTGACTTCCATCTTCTGACTGAGGCTATTTGAATAGGAAGCCGTTCCTCTTGAGCCAATAGCGGGGCCGCTTCTCCCTCAGCCGATCCAGCACCCCAGTCAATCAGGCCCGGCCACCTGAGTACTGCCCCAAAGATCCTCCTGAGGAGAAGAGCTCTCACTCCACACGCACTCTCAGACACTCACACACGCAACACTCTACAGGATAGAGCATCTCAACAAATATCTCAAATACGGCCAGGGCCGTAACAGTCTTGTTAACAAGACAAATGTTAAGTCAAATTCAAGTCAAGTCAAAGTTTATTTGTAGAGCACATTTAAAAAACAACCTCGGTTGACTAAAGTGCTGTACAGGGGTACAATATTATTATGCATACACTTAATAACAATAAAAGCAGTAATGATAATAAAAACAGTGCAACATGTATAATGAGAAAAGGAGAGGGCCCAAAATGGAACATTGAGGCACCCCACAGCTCAGAGAGGAAGTGGCTGAGGAGAACAGGTCTAACTGGACAGAAAAGCTCCTGTCTGTGAGGAGACTCAGACCACTTAAGAGGAAACCACTTAAGAGCAGTACCCCTAATGCTCACACAAGTATTGAGGCATGACAGGAGGATGTTGTAATCCTTCGTGTCAAAGGCAGTTGTGAGACCCAGAAGCACCAGGACAGCAGGGTTCCCAGAATCAATTGTTAAAAGGAGATCATTTAAAATTATTAAAAGCGCTGTGTCTGTGAGTGGCTTAAAAAGAGACTGGAATTTTTCTTAGATATATTTTTGTCAGTATGGGACTGTAGCTGCTCAAATACCACCTCGGGAAACCTTGGACAGAATAGAAAGCTTCGAGATGGGCCTAAAATTTGAAAAACTGTGAGATCAAGATTATGCTTTTTGATGAGGGGTTAAACAACAGCATGTTTAAGAGCAGCAGGAACACACCCAGACATCAAGGATGCATTTATCAGATCCATAACCCAGGGCCCAATAAGTATGGAAGACCTCCTTAAAAGCACAAGGTGTAATGTTGTCAAGGGACAGTAAGAAGGTCTGAAGTGCTGGACAATACCAGTTAATGCTGATTTATATACTTGCTCAAATCTGTCAAAAACAACAGGGCAAATGGGAGAGATGGCAGGATCTGATATGGATGGAATAAAAGAGGGCCTAATGTCGGATACTTTGTCATTGAAAACCTTAAAAAGTTGTTGCACAGTTTGACTGAAGGTACAAGGTCACTTTTGTCACAAGGGTTTTAAAGATTATTCAAAGTAGTAAAAAGATACTGAGGTTTATGGCTGTTGACTGGAACGAGGTTGGATAAAAACTGGCTTTTAGCATCTTTGACAGCGTTCTGATATTCTAATAAACTATTTTTAAAAGTGACCAGGGAGATCTGGAGATGATCCTTCTTCCAGTTCCTCTCAGTGCCCCTGCATGCACGCCTTAAAGAGCGAGTAGAATCATTACTGGCTTAAAGCATTTGTACCTAAAAGGAGCCACCATGTCTAATATGCTGGAACAAATGCAATTAAAAATGTCACGCAACTTATCAGAAGTAGAAACACGGTAATCACCCTGAGTCGAGCCATAAAAAGCTGCAGAGAACTCAGAGTTAATTGTGCATACACAACGGTCACTGGCGCTCAATTTAACACAGGAGTGAGTCAGCGTAATGTTAAATAAAACAGCATAGTGGTCGGAAATATATATATTTCTCTCAGATCTCTCTGATATTTAGTTGCAGACCAAATGATACACTAGGTCCAGTGTATGTCCTTTCTCATGAGTTGGACCACAGACAGACTGGATGAAATTAAAAGAGCCCATATGATGCAAAAAGTCTTTCACCAAAGGGCGGGATTCACAGCAGATATGAATCTTAAAGTCCCCAACAATCAAAAAAAGATCATGTTTCACTGTCAGTCCTGCTACAAAGTCAGTGAAGTCGTTTATAAAATCCTTATTGAGCTGAGGTAGACGATAAGCCACAGTGCACAAGACGAGTGGATTAGAATTCAATATAAAAGTCTGCAGTTCAAAACTCGAGAAAGAGACTGACAGACAAAGGTGACATTGGAAGGATGACTCAAAAACAGACACTACTCCTCCACCTCTGCACGAGATTCAGGGTGAATTAAAACAAAGACAGTTCAGGGGAAGCAACTTAGAGAACTGGAAAGACTCACCAGCTTGAATCCACGTCTCTTTCAGGGACATAAAATCCATTTCACATGAAGTGAAGAAGTCATTCAGGATAAAAGTCTTGTTTGTTAGTGACCTAGCATTCAGGGGAGCTAGCTAAAAGTTGTCTCCTCACTGGCCTGGGTGGAAAAGCAGCAAGATTCCTGTGATCCACTCAGCCTTTATGGACCCAGCGTCTGGGAAGGTAACATTCCGCCGGCAGGTGAAGACAGCTGGAACCTGGGTGAGGGGGGACAACAGGCTGGTACTATCGTGGATGTACCAGCCTGTCGTGTGTAAATAGGATCCTCTGGCGGGGTGAGGGCCAGTCCAACAGATGGATCGTCTGAGAAGTTTAAGTTTCACCACAATTCCAGCTCTCTTTCCCCGTCTCCTGGAGTGTTCCTCCGTGGGATGACAGCTGTGCAGGTAAGAGGTAAGTTGGCACAGACCTCAGGTTAGGAGGGAGACTTGATGTTTGACCACCCAAATCAAGCTTCTGGAGTGACTCTTGAGGTGGTTTAATGCTGATGAGCATTTGTAGATCATATACCAACAAAGCAGAGGAATCTTGGCAAAGTTAACAAAGTAAAACAGCAGCAAAGACCAGATACAGCAGAACAGGTGGACGACAGGCTGTACACGCTGGCACCATCTTGCCTCGCTGGTGCCATCTTGCCATCTTGTCAAAGCTCCTGAAGTGTCTTCTACACCCCCTTTACCTCCAACTGCTGCAACAACACAGACCCCCACTCCAAACCAATAGTTCACTGGTTGAGGGTGAGGTCCTCCTGGTTAATGAAGGGATCAGCTCCTGCATGGGCAGAGTGGAGATCTTCTTTTGCAGACAGTGGGGTGCAGTGGTGGGCAAATTACTTTAAAAAAGTAATTAGTTATAGTTACTAGTTACTTTCCCAAAAAAGTAATTGAATTACTAATGGAATTACTCCTTCATAAATGTAATTAGTTACCAGGGAGAGTAATTGATGGGAGATTTCTTTGAAAAAGCTTTTGCTGCTTGAACTGTGTGGCTCTGTCTCCTTGTTGTTACCTGTCCTGCTACAGCAGCTCTCACATCATCAGCGGAGTTTTCTGTGTTTTTGGTCACTAGATTTTAGATTTACTTACAACAGACAAACGCTTAGCTTTGGGACATAATGTACACTTTACATGTGTGTTCTTGCCCGTTATCTCTTGTACTTCCATCCTGAAAACGCCAGTTTTAAATCCACAGACCGCTACAGACTTGACATTGCTACATCTAGCCGTGTTGCCAGATTGTGCGATTGAAATGAACATTTTTAAAGAGAAACCTACATGAAGCGTGTTTTAATTTTTATCCACGTTACATTTCAATTTCAAAGTGATATTTCCCCTTTTTTGCCTCCTAATTTACTTATCTAACATCCTTTTGTTTGGTGGTGGAACATCCTTGTCTTTATACAAAAGTGAAGGGAGGGGCTACAGCTATTTGTAACTCTGTTATTGCTAAACAGTCTGTCTAACCTCGATTTTTGTAACCAAAAAGACATGTCAGGTTTTGATCTAAGTTTTATGTTAATCCTCTACAGCTTTATTATGGTGAAAAAAGTAGTAGCTACATTAGAAATAAATTTAATTCTGGCTATAAGGATTTATTTTAGGTGGAAACATCATTTTTACAGTAAAATTTAAATTTGTGTTAGGGTGAGATAAAATAATTTTAATAACTTCTGAATTGGGTTTATATTGATGGTAGATCATGCACCAGATTCATCCTTGGTTTGAGGGTACAACAAGCCCAAATGAGCAACTGCACTATTGGAAAAAACTGCAACCCATAACTCTCAATATACACACGCAAGTTAGAAAAAGAAGAAGCAGAAAGTCGCTTGTAATAAGTGGACCTGGCAACTCTGGCATCTCTTTCTCTCATGTGTCTAGCTGAGCGAGGCAGGTCGAATAACAGCTGCTTGACATCAGTGCAAAGTAACGGGCCACATTTCACTGTCGGTAACGGCGTTATAACGTTTGAAATTATAATTAATTAGATTACCCATTACTGGGAAAAAGTAACGGCATTAGTAATGCCATTATTTTTAACGTCGTTTCTCCCAACACTGGTGGGGTGTGTGATGAGTCCTGGAGCCTGGTTGATGCTCAGGTGGTGTGCAGACAGATGGGCTGTGGCACAGCACTGTCAGTACCAGGAGTTGCTTACTTTGGACAGGGCACTGGACCCATCTAGTTGGATGATGTCACCTGCAGAGGCAATGAAAACAGTCTCAGTGTGTGCCTACACGGAGGGACTGGAAACCATAACTATGGTCATTTGGAGGATGCTGGTGTCGTCTGTACAGGTAAATAAAACTGTTGTCTTGTCTTGATAGCATTAGTGACTCACAGGGTTGGGCAAAATGTGGCCAAGGGGTAACATGTGGTCATCCCTCCCACTTAGTGCAAACCACAATTTTATTTCATATATCAATAACGTATAACACGAAGAAAGAAAAGAGAAAATCTGCAATGAAAACTTTAACAATATTTTAATAACAGAATTTTGTTATTACAATTTTTTCTGTAAATTATCTGTAAGAGCACAAACCTCTGTGAAGGCATTTCTGACATTGTAAGGTGAATTATTTTCAAAATGTGGAAAACTGCCCAATCTCAGAATGTCAAAAAATCTTCAATGAATTTCTGATTCAGATCACCGTAAGAAACTGATCACTTCTTCCTTGTGCCATGACCAGTATTCCCTGAAAATTTTCATCAAAGTCAGTTGAGTTAATTTCTTTACAGACTTGACAAAACAAACAGTTAGAAGGAGGTAATACTGAATATCTTGCTGTTGGTAGTGTGTGCCTCCAACTGTGTGGATAGCAATAATGTGGCCCTCTAGTAGCTGAAGTTCCCAATCCCTGATCTAAGACTAAAGGTGCGTTCACACCGAATGCAACTTTGCGACCAAGATTGCATCGCAAACCCAAGTCCTGTTGCCTGTACTTAGCTCATTTTGTCGCCGTTGCTGTTGCTCAGTGATGTCACGCCCGCTCAAGTTTCACCCCGTATTCATATCATATCCTATAATAGGACATATTAGCTGACATTATTCCAACTGTATCCTTTTCACTCACCTACCAACCACAAAACACTGCACAGCTAGCCCTGCAGCAGCATCGTCTACGAGTTTTCTGCAGTCCATCTAGGCATAACTAATGTACTCACTAACTAATGTTCCCCACACAGACATAGATTGTCACTCTGTGAACCAGAATGAAAACAGTCTGTCATGGGTGTCAATCATGCACCCACACAACACTGATTGGCTTTCGGGGCATGACATCGCCTGAAAGGTTCAAATATTTCAACTTTGGCAACAGAGCACGATGACCTGCTCCATGTCCAAAGTGACCCCAGAGTTCCCATCTGCAGCAACAGGGGCGCCGCCCCCATGTCTCCAAAGATGCAGCCAAGTTGCCCAGAACACGTCCGTCACGTCGCGTGAGATCTGGTCGCGTGTGGTCTTGGCTGATCATGGCTGTACTTTGACTCTGCATGAAGAGCGGTCGCCGAGGTTGCCAAAGTCATGTTCAGTGTGAAAGCACCTTAAGATTAAAATGGTCATCACCTACATTTTTTCCGGACTAAGAGCAAGACTATAAATAGATTAAAAAATGTTCTGACAAAATAGATTTAGATTATCTTATTCAGCCATGGAAAGACTTAAACAGAAAGAAAAAAAATCATAAAATTACCATGTTATTACACCAAGGTAGAATCATCATACTATTACAAGATTTCATGTTGTTATTTGGTTTACTTGTCCAAAAAGAAGTGGGCGAGAGTTCAGTCTTATTCAGTCCCACCCCTTCTCTATAAGTCATTTAGTATTACTTATCCAGACACAAACCTCAACTAGAAAAGCACTCTGAGCGCAGACCTCCGCCAAGCAGCTTCAGTCCTACCTCTAATACAATCTCCGAATGACAAAGTATCCCTCAAAAGAAATTCCTGGATCCAAATGCCAACCTGGCACACTACCAAAATGATCCAGATCAGTCCCAAAATCTAATCATTTGTTCTTTATCCCATTCCACACATTTCCTGAAAATTTCAACCAAATCCATCCATAACTTTTCAAGTTATTTTGAACACAGACAAACAAACAAACCAAGGCCGGCAAAAACATAACCTCCTTGGCGGAGATAACAATAGTTACTCTCTTAACACATCCAAAGCCCGATTTGGGGATTATCTTGGCATTACAAAAACCTCTATTGATATATCACAAAGTATCCTTAGATAAACATTAGACAATATCTTGCAAGCAATTTATGATTTCAAACATTTCCAATAGTTTTTCATGCATGTCCCACAAGGCCCCTAACTCTAAGGTCCCATGTCCCAGAGTGTTTGACCATTTGCCTTGGTGTCTATTGAGTAAGGATTTGATTTAGGCTGTATTAAAAAATGAAGAATCGAAATTCTTTAGAGCAGTGGTTCTCAAACTTTTTAAATTGTGTACCACCTGACAAAATATCAAGCTCTCAAAGTTCCACCATTATGTCCAACCTGAACATACAGTAGCGAAATCTTACCCTATTAGCTATGGACAGTTCACAAAGGAGGCATGCATACTCTGAATATGAGGATTATTTGTTGATGACGACAGGAATGAACATTCACATCAAGAAAGTCATTGCATCATGTATGAACAACACATGAAGACCTCTTTTGTCATCACTGTCACCATCTTCACATGTAGGATAAAAACGCACACCTGCCAAAACCCCAAACCTGTCAATAACCAAAAATGCACACCTGAACATATTAGGCTCATTACAGTCTTTCAGTCCAGTTTGACCAATGTGCCCTTACTGTTAACATTCTGCTACTTAAAATCATAACCTGTAGCAACATAGCTGGAAAAGGGGTTCAATGAACTACTCACAATTATTAAGAGCTGGTCAGCATATTAATGACTATTATCAACTTACATATGACTAATGAGAGGGGTGAGCCGGTCTCTGCACACACAGTCCTGTGATGTCTGGCTCGATCGTGGTCAGCTTCAGTCTCAGGTCTGGCTCAGCATCCATCTTACTTCTGTATTTTGTCTTAATGACAGCAAGTGAGGAGAAACCTTTCTCGCACAGATATGTGGTCGCAAAAGGAAGGAGAAAGCGCACAGCCTTATCCAAAAGTGCAGGGTATTCCCTCTGTTGCTGTATCCAAAAGTCCAACAGCGACTGTTTTTTGAAACCAGTCTTTAAAGTTTCATCACAAGACAGTTCTATTAAACTCTCTTGCTGGCAAATAGTAAAGTCCTCTGGGATTTCAGAGGTTGCAATGCTGAATGGGTTTCTCATTCATTTGTTCACTTTGGGCATCATTGGGAAATATTCCCTGAATTGTTGTCTGAGGGAGGCGAGGTGAGCAGTGATTTTGTCCCTGACCCTTTCATCAAGTTGCAGGTTTTTGTCAGAAAGAAAACTCTCCAAAGCGGGGAAAGCTGACACATCACCAGCCTGACTTTGATTTCAAACAGCTACATCTTTCTCAGCATTGAACTGATTTTGTCCTGCACTCAAAAATGTCGTCAGAGAGTCCCTGTAGTCCCAAATTCCGTTGGTTCAAACGGAAGAAAATATCTGACAAGCCAGATGACTGTGCCATACAGTATCCTCAAAAACATCTGATGTGGAGAAGTTTTTGTCCTGCAAGAACACCTGAACCTCTCTGTGCAACCCAAAAAAGCCTTGAAAGCACCTTCCCTCTTGATAACCATCTGACTTCTGTATGAAGCAGGAGCTGGACATGTTCGCTGCCCATTTCATCACAGAGCACGTGAAACAGACAAGAATGCATTGGTCAAGCCTTTATAAAGTTCACAGTTTTTACAGCTGAGTCAAGCACTGACCTTAGTTCATCGGACATCTTCTTCACCTCAAGTGGCCACCCGATGGATGCTGCAGTGTGTCCATCGCATCTCAGGTGCCACCTCCCGAATCCGGGCTGCTACTCTGCTGTGACGGCTTGTCATCGCCCTGGCCATCGGTGCAGACTCCGACACACTTTTATCAATCGAGTCCATTCTCTTGTATGAAGGTGTTCAATAGCTGGAATATGTGCTCAGCTGTAGTTTTGGTCTCCAGTGGTTGGCAGAATAGAAAATCCTCCTGAACTGCACCATTGCACTCATATCTTACATACACAAGCAAATAAGCCAAATCTGCAGCATCAATTGTCTCATCCAGTTGGAGGGAATAATAACGACTTCTTTTAATGCACTCAGTCAGTGTCTTCTTAACATTATCTGCCATGATCCGTATTCCCCATGACACTGTTGTTTGAAAGTGGCACCAAGTTTAATTGTTCAGGAGCTTTCTCCCCGCACATGATGTGTTATTTCTTTACAGACATAGATGTTCACCAGTCGTATGTGGCTCTCCGACTTTCGCTATACAGAGGCTGGCACGGTATGAGGCCAGTTGTGCTTTAGCCGTGGATGTAACACAGGACAGCATTGTTAACTTGGACTGCTTCAGCTCGTCCTGCTTTCTTAGAAAAAAATCCAATGGTTTATCTTTTAGAGCAGTGTGTTTGGTTAAAAGGTGCCGTTTGAGGTGCACTGGTTTCATGGATTCATTGTTGAGGACTTCACCACATACCACACACTGGGGTCTTGGCTCTTCGTTGCTCCCGCTCAGCTAAATCCAAATTTTATGTAACTGGGGTCATATTTCCTGACTGCTTTGCGCCGCTTGGTGCTAGTCAGTGCTAGCACCGAGCTAGCTCCTTCACTGACTCCTGTTGAGTAGCCGCTAGCACTTGAACCCACTTCACTGTTGTCCTCCTCTTCATTTTCAATTCGGCTGCCTGGAATATTCTCCTCCTGAGCCGCAGTCCTCTTCGTAATCATTCCAGTTTGAAGCCCCGATTGCAGTGTTCCTGAGTCACTCACCTTCTCTCTCATTTGACCCAGTCTCATCACACACACACAGTTCTACTTATAACTACTGTCTCCAGTATGCATGGGCTAAGTGCATGAACCAGGCCAATATTGAGACAAAGAAAGGAAATACAATGCTTATTTTAAACATGAATTTAATGTTTTATGTATTTTAATCCTAAATTTAGTACTAGTTTAATAATATTATGTATTTTCTAATTAATTTATTTTCAAAAAATATTTATGACCCTCCTCCACGTACCACTAGAGGGACTGTACAACACTTTGAGAATGAAGGCTTTAGAGGATCAGATGCAGATCCTTTTCCCTCCCCTTTGGAAATGCTTGGATCAAAGGGGAAGGTCACAGGAGGCTATGATAATGGTCTCTGTGCTGAATGGATGCAAAAACGATGTCTGATGGGAAGGGTTACAGGCCACAGAGCAGACTTTCAAAACAGTCATATTGTCTGCCCATGAGGAGCGGAAAGCACACATGTAGATGGAGGCTGTATGGCTATGACATCATAAACCCCAGGAAGTAAAAATAAAGGGGTATTTTTCTGTAAAGAGACAGAGTGCATTTTTTTCCATGAACTGAGCAATAAGGAAGAAAAGTGTCACATTCTTCTGCTCCTCAAGCCCCTTTTAACATTAAAAGCAAAGAAAACTGATTTTGCAGACCTAGGGTCTTTAAATGGTGCCTTATTAACAAAGAGCATCAGAAAAAAATGTAACTAAAAAAATAAACATTAGAAATCACTAAGAACTCACCCTCAGCAACACTGGAGTTGAAAAGACAGATTCATACATTTCAGAGCTGATTCAAACTCCAAAATTATTATTAATCTTATGTAGCCAAGTGGAAATTATATATATATATATATATATATATATATATGTATACACTATATTGCCAAAAGTATTTGCTCACCTGCTTGACTCGCATATGAACTTAAGTGACATCCCATTCCTAATCCATAGGGTTCAATATGACGTCGGTCCACCCTTTGCAGCTATAACAGCTTCAACTCTTCCGGGAAGGCTGTCCACAAGGTTTAGGAGTGTGTTTATGGGAATTTTTGACCATTCTTCCAGAAGCACATTTGTGAGGTCACACACCGATGTTGGACGAGAAGGCCTGGCTCTCAGTCTCCGCTCTAATTCATCCCAAAGGTGTCTTATCGGGTTGAGGTCAGGACTCTGTGCAGGCCAGTCAAGTTCATCCACACCAGACTCTGTCATCCATGTCTTTATGGACCTTGCTTTGTGCACTGGTGCACAGTCATGTTGGAAGAGGGAAGGGGCCAGCTCCAAACTGTTCCCACAAAGTTGGGAGCATGGAATTGTCCAAAATGTCTTGGTATGCTGAAGCATTCAGAGTTCCTTTCACTGGAACTAAGGGGCCAAGCCCAGCTCCTGAAAAACAACCCCACACCATAATCCCCCCTCCACCAAACTTTACACTTGGCACAATGCAGTCCGACAAGTATCGTTCTCCTGTCAATTGCCAAACCCAGACTCGTCCATCAGATTGCCAGATGGAGAAGCGCGATTCGTCACTCCAGAGAACGCGTCTCCACTGCTCTAGAGTCTAGAGCCGGCGTGCTTTACACCACTGCATCCAACACTTTGCATTGCACTTGGTGGTGTATGGCTTGGATGCAACTCCTCAGCCATGGAAACCCATTCCACGAAGCTGTTCTTGAGCTAATCTGAAGGCCACATGAAGTTTGGAGGTCTGTAGCAATCGACTCTGCAGAAAGTTGGCGACCTCTTCGCACTATGCGCCTCAGCATCCGCTGACCCCGCTCCATCAGTTTACATGGCCTACCACTTTGTAGCTGAGTTGCTGTCGTTCCCAAACTCTTCCATGTTCTTATGATACAGCTGACAGTTGACTGTGGAATATTTAGGAGCGAGGAAATTTCACGACTGAGTTTGTTGCACAGGTGGCATCCTATCACAGTTCCAGGCTGGAATTCACTGAGCTCCTGAGAGCGACCCATTCTTTCACAAATGTTTTGTAAAGCAGTCTGCATGCCTAGGTGCTTGATTTTATACACCTGTGGCTGTGGAAGTGATTGGAACACCTGATTCTGATTATTTGGATGGGTGATGCGAATACTTTGACAAGTATAGTATATATATATATTTGTTTCCAATTAATAGACGTTAAAAAGTTTTAAATAAATAAAATCTGGGATTAGAATGTTAAAATAAGTTAAAAAGATAAAGTCATAAGAAGTTTAAAATTATAAGAATGTAGTATATTCCATTTATTTCATTATTGATGAAAAAAATCTTTAATTCTATAAGAGATACCTTCTGGAGAGATGTACCTGGTCACAGTCGTAGTCTGGTGAGTGTTGATTGGCTCACAGGAGGTGCATGCAGTGTTCTTATATGTGTGAGAGTAGAGAGAGGTTAAACTGGGCTTATTTTTATACAATTGCAGTGTATTTCAAGGTATTCTTACAATGTTTAAAGGTCCTAACAAATATTCAAAGCTAAGGACTTGGTGAATCTAAGTTTTTCAGAGTTTTATTATTTCCAAAGTCTAATAACTTCATTGAGTTAAAGGTGTCGTTGGTAGGATTTTGCTAGTCAATGCTATTTCTTTGAGTTCCATTTAGATCAAATGTTGGAATACTCCATTGAGATTCCCTTTATGAGAGTAGTAAAATTGCACTAGAGTGAGATCTCTGCGTTTCCATCTGTCTCTGTTATGAGCTGTCAAAAATGTTCGGCAGCTCCAGGTATCTTTGACCAATCAGAAGAGCCCCTGAGGCTTCTATCCTGATTGGTCGAGGGGCGGCGCTTCGTCCTTCATCGTGATTGGTTGTAAAGCTCTTCGTTCACGTGAACGCGCATGAGGAAGTAGCAGAACAACAACAAATCTCGTACAATGGCGGACAGCAATAATCCAGCGAGCAGCGGGAAAGTGCCGATTCCACCTATGCCCCAGGCAGCTTCCACCAAAAAGACAAGGACCGTGGAAACGTTTACCGAAAAGCAAGAGTACAAGAAGGAGGAGGACCGTTTGAAAATAAAACAAGAATCAATGTCGGCGTTGCATTCAAGAGGTGGATCTCTTCAGGATTTCAAGGGTTTCAAATCTGATGCAGAGCTAGCTATGTTTCTGTTGGACAGGTAAGATTTTTTTTTTCCTCTTATGTTGTTTCGCAACATGCAATGTATTACTCAGTTTTATAATATAAAACAAACAAATATGTTTAGATTCCCTCTTAGAGGAGTACCTTATTGGCATGTACTTTATTACGAGAAAGCACAGCCTGTTTCCCCCATGGGGCTATTGGTAAGCTCAGTATCAGACACTGTCACAGCAGTAGTGTTGCTCGTCGTTGAGAAGCTTTTTGGTAAACAGCTCACTGTACTGGAGTGTTTTGATACCGGCGGGCACAATGTCGCATTTGCGGGCACATTTTTTGTGGAAGGGGCTAAAGTCGCGTGAGGGAGTGATCTTAGAGAAAACAGGACGGGAGGGGCTGTGCTGGTTTTCTAATTGCCATCTTAGCTGGCTGTGTGCCAAAATCTTACCAACGGCATCTTTAATCTGAGTTACTCTTCTAAAACAAATTAGGCTAAAGAACTCTGGGTCCCTACTTTTACCTGGTAGATGGGCTACACTACCTATTGGTTAAAGTATTTTAAATGTTGGAGTTACTTACACAGTGTTGGTCCATCAGTGTCAAGCCAACTCTCTTCAGAGTCAATTGATTTCAAATCTAAAGGTAAAGCCCTTTCCACTTTCTCTGGCGGTGCCACAAAACTACCTCACACATTTTACAATGTTTAACTATTTCAACACTGTCAATTTGACTCTAGAAAGTATAGACCTTGTATAATCCTGCTGTAAGGGATATATCCATAGCTTTTCTAGAACCCAAAAGAGCCAACTCAGAGAATCAATCAAGCTACAACAATACAGGATCTATTGAAAAAAAGGGGGAGGATTGGAAATGGAGGTGAGGTGAGCTGAGAGAGATGAGTACCAGAGTGAGGCTGAGTTCTGAGCATGTGGAGCACAGAAGGCACAAATTAGCCAAAAAAAAATCAACACATGGAACATCAAGCGCAATGAGAGAAAACAATAGAGATGCTGAGGTTTCACTTGAGGTGACCAACATTACCCACAGGAGATGCGGGATAATCTGGCGCTGTGACAGTCTTCGGGAGGCTTAAGTAGCAGCCGGTGATGAGTTGATCTGAACCAGGTGTCCTGCTGTGCAACAAAGAGATGCTGCAGCAGGAGGACACACCCCCACACTCCTGTGAGGAGAGCTGCAGCAACAGGGAGGCAGAGGGAGCAGGAACAGTCCAAAGTAACAAGTCACTCACCGAAGACTCATCACAGTTACCCCCCACCAAGGAATGCCCCCTGACATTCCTCCAGGCTTGTATATATTTTGTTGTGTATTTTTTAGATAAACATATCTGTACATATGTACAACATATTTGCATAGATGCTAAAGCAGAATTTATTTTTATATGAGAAACAATAATAAGGGGTAGTAATTCAAAATTATTTACTTCTACCTATTCCTTTTCTAACATGTATAATTACTTTATTTCTTTTATTCTTGTATGTCAATGCAATTTCTCTATTTTTTATTCTTCATACTTGTTCGAAATAAATTCAATTCGGAACAAAGAGTTCTTTAACAGGGAAGTGAGCAGAAACAGAAGGAGCTGAGGGAGCAGGAGCTCTGTTAACTCACAGAGGTGGGAGTGTAGGTAAGAAGCAGAACACTGTCAAAGTGAGAGTGTAACTGGTAAACCTGATGATTTAATTCCTGGAGAGAGAGCTGAGAACACCAGTCCAGCATGGAGTCATGATGACCTGTCATGATCCCGTGAGCAGAGAGAGCCTCCTTCATTGATTCTGCTTTGCTTCGATCCATCAGGCCAGATGATCCTGTAATGGATAAAATCCATAGGTTTTTCTACTGATCATATTTTTAAAAATTAAAATTGGGTTAATTATTACCCAGGTGCTTTAATTCCTCCCACAATTACCTAATGGGTCCTATTGTTACTTTGTGGTGTTAGTTTAATTATATCAAGTAAAGATGCAACATAATAATGCACCATATTATTGTTCTTTTTATTATATTTTACCATTAACATTTGACCCATGCTCTTTCAAACTAAAAATGTACAGTTTTTATTTTAAATTTAGTCAAACATCTCACACGTTCTAAGTATAATTAACTTAACTCACTTAACATTGATGATTTCGTTTTAATGTGATGCCTGCTAACCACAGTTTGTATCTGTGATTAGACTTTGCTTTACTGTTTAATGGTAGGTGTGGAGGTAGAATAAGAATAATCTCTCATTGTTTTTCTTTTGCACACTAAGTGATTTAATCAATCAGTAGGCTAAAAAATCAAATATGAGATAACTTACTGTACTCATGCAATTAAGGCACTCCTGTCGTGTGCATGCAGTATGCATCCTCTGCAGTCAGATCAAACATATCTTGCACGGATACAGCGTGTATGTTATTTTTTGATTGGCTGATGGGTCGTTGATCTTACTGACTGGGTCGTGTCAAGCTCCCGTTGGGCTTTCTGATGCTCAGAGCATCTTCCTACACTTTCCAAAGCATATATAGCGCTATAACTCGGTGGGGCAGTACGTCATTAACTTTTATGCGTGAGAAATACCAGGTTTGGCGAGTGAAAAGGTTCAAATGTGTGTCATATGCTAATTTCGTAAGATTTGAGAGCCCTGCTCTCTTAACATTGAAGATATGTGGATGTTCTGTAGGAGATACATGGATACTAGAGGGTACTTGCATACTGTGAAGTACAAAGAGGAAAAAAATACTGTCTCTACTCTGTTTTCTCCTATAACAGAGGTTATTGGGCTGTCTGGCTCATAACTGTGAGCCAGGGACAGCTCAGTGATTACATTGAATACACAATGCTCAGTCTAGCTGCACAGACAGAGGAGGACATAGCTGACCTTAGGGTATAGATAAACTCATAGTGCATCCACCATCCAGGCCAAGAAGAAAAAAAAAGCTGTGCACGTGTATTTCCTTTTTCTACACTTGATAATGAGGTTTTTATTGCCTATCTGACAGACAGCCATGACTCAAAACGCATAAATCCTGACATGTTGTTCAAGCCGTTTGATTTAAATCATGAAAAAGAATTCTGTCATGAAACAAATTTAGATCCTGATCATTTTTTTTTCATCAAAACTGCAGTCAAGCCCCTTGTCATTACTACACAGAAATCAATTGAACATCCTTATCAAATCTATTTCAACAAAAGTCTCCTATTTTTTTCTTTATTCCCCCTCAATATTCGGAGCCTTTCAAAAAATTACAATGAGCTTGTACACTATCTGCCACACCTCGAACATGCATTTTCAGTAATTGCTTTAATAGAAACATGGCTTACTGAGGAGACGAAGGAATTTATAAGAAATGTCATTGTACAACTTAATTCGTGCGGTTAGAGCACATAAAAGAGGTGTTGGTGCTTCAATTTGTGTACACAAAAAAAAATGAGGGGGAGGCATGTTACATTCTTGGGGAATTCAATGTAAATTTTTTAGCAGTGAAAATCACTCCCCAAATGAAGATTTTTTAAATAATCTGTATGCAAACTACTTCTATCCAACCATAAGTAAACCAACTAGGGTGACTTATAAATCTGCAA
>JBAMNC010002091.1:0-68538 GCA_037902135.1 Cetoscarus ocellatus | reverse complement strand
ACCAACCCTGTTCCTTACCTTGAGCATCTTTACAGAAGTAGCTATGTACACTTTTTAGGCTGAGAGACCAAGCTATCTCATCCCAAAATATCCAAACATATAGATGCAAACCTGAGTCCAAAATTATTAACTGTGGTGCAGAAATACAAAAACAAGGCATATGCATTTTTGGGAAACACATCTGCCAGCTGTCTGCATCTTGCCATGTCACTGGCCGAACACTGAACACTAGGTTTACCTGGATCCCAGGCTGCTTGTGATTGTGTGACTCTAGTGTGTGTGCATTCTTGTGCATGCTGAATGTAACTCCTTGGTTGTATTTGTGTGTTTTTATGTGGGTGCAAATGTTCAGGTTGAACAAAGACAGTTTGTTCTGCAACTTTTAAAACAACACATTGCTTTTAAACAATAAAAGAACATCATCAAACAATGTAGAACAGTCCTTAGAAAAAAAAACTTTTCAGTCAAAGAAAAAAAGTGTTCAAATGAAATTTTTTGGGTCTCAAATTTTTTTTTGCATTCAAACACTGTTTTTCTTTGATTGAAAATGCTTTTTTTTCATTGAAGTGAAGTTTTTTTTGATTGAAAATATTTTTTGGGATTAAAGCACCTTTTTTTTTGATTGAATAATAAAGACACAAATCTACCTTCATATACAAGCATCTACTTACCTTTGGATGAATTCCAGGGTGCATGCAGCTTGCTCCTGGTACACCAGATTGAAGTTGTAGTAGCATGAAAACAGCGCTGCCAGTCCTGCCGAAAAGTTGGGGTGTGGAGGCACAACCACCTGCCCCTCGATGCTCAGCATCCACTCCTTTGATGTGAGCACTTCACCTAAACATAAACAAACATATGGTTTATATGTTAATTTTTTTTATCTCGTTGCTTTCCACATAAGCATATCCACAATAAACTGTTTCCTTAATTTGTCCTAGATATGGCCTTTGTCTTTGCAATACTTTACAACATTTAAATTCCTTTTATGTGTTGATATGATTGGCCAGTAAAGCTGATTGATACACCACTAAGTGGTCTCCATGACAGCAGGCAATGTTTCAGATATGGATGCTGCTAAAACGTGGATATTTCACACACATCTTCCAGTCAGCAGTACAGAAAGATCTATACTATTAGCACAGCTTCAAGGTGGGCACCCAAGATTAGAGTGACTAATTTAGTTTCTGACCAAATGTGAAATATGGGCCAAGCTGCCCTTCTGTCCCTGAGTTAGGGTGTTGAACAACAGACAGAGAAGGGTTTCTGCAGAAAATGATGACATCACAGTAAAGCAGACCTTTTGTTATGGGTTGATCAGTGTGTTTATGTGTATGTTTACCAGATCTCTAAATTCTCCTCGCCTGTTTCCCCGTCCATCTCAACATGCATTCCTTTATTATTATTATTATTATTATTATTATTAAGTTATCAGCCCCCTTCATATACTAGTCCATCTCCACTTGTCCTCTGCCAGATGTCTAGAGTGTTTGTTCCTAGCTTTCCAGCATTTGTTCTGCCTGTCCGCCTGTTTCCTGGTTTTTGAGATTCTGCCTGCTCCTCTTGGATTTGTCTGCTGATCGTCCTGCCTGTTATTTGACACCGAATAAAGCCTTTTGGACTTTGAACTCAGCCTGTGGTCATGCATTTGGGTTCCCTGCATTCTGAGCCTTTACAGCTTGAACCTTTTGGAATGGCAATGTCACTTCATTTTATACTATTAAACATTTGTCATATTAAATGTATGGATTCTTGGCCAAATCACATCACATAGGTCACAGTAGCCCTGACGTCTGACCTCCAAAATCTAATAAGTTCATCCATTTTTCAAAATGGACATTTGTGCCAAATCTGAAGAAACTCCCTCCCCTAGTTCTGGAGATATGGTATCCAGTCAATGCTGTTCAGTCAAAACAAACACACCCTAGTGTGTAGGCATTAAAAATACTATATAGCATACCTAAGACAATTAGTCTTGGAGAGTCAGGAAGCAGCAGTGTTCTTTCGGTGTCAGCTGCGGTTCCCAACACCTAAAAACAAAACAAAACAAAACAGAAAAAACTGACAGACAATTACTTTCAGTCTCACTTTTGAGTATATCATCATAACGACCCGATACAACTTATTAGCATACCTCTAAAATTAAGAGAAAGGGTAGGGTGTGAGAAAAGGGCTGCAGAAATGTCTTTCATAGGGTGACTTTTTAGTTTTATAATTGAGAGGTCATTCCACATGAGTAAAGAACATGTATACTTCTGCTATCTCTGCAAACTACAATTTCACACTTACATCTGTCTGCAAAATGAGTCCGTCAGGGTTCTCTTTGAAGTGTGCCATAAGCAGGAGGATCACACATGGGAATGGATCACACTTGTCGTCGTTGTTGTACTTGACCAGGATGCGCTCCTTCTCATCTGCATTAGGCCCTGCTGGCTTCTTCTCAAAAAACTTGAGGATCAGCTTCCCTTTGTCTTCTATGGCCTGCTCCATTTTATGCAGTATGTCAATGTCAGCAAGCAGCTGGAAATGGCTGTAAAGCTCTTTGGGTGTGAAAAGATATGGCCACTCATTCTTCAGCTCAATGATCGAAGGGGGTGGGCTGGCATTGATAGTTTTTCTTTCTAAGTAGTAGGTTGCTTTCATTAAGTGAGTCAAATGTCCTCTCTCTGCACCAGATGGCCCCTCAGTGCCGTAGAGCTCTTTCATTTCTCTCTGTTTATCTTTGAGACTTTCTTCAGTTTCGTCCGCTGGACAGTCGGGCTGCCATCTCACGCAGCCATATTGGTCAGCTGGTCCTCTAGCTATATCTGCAGGTGATATTGAGACATTTTTTGACTTCCTTCGTCTAGAGAGAATGCTTCCACGATTAACATGTTCTACCCGTGTTTTTAACTGAGTCACAAGGGATCCAAAGCCGCTGCCAATTAGAGTGCCATCTTTCATGACATCTGCAAAGCTTTTGGGATGCTGCTTTACAATCTTCTTGGCCACTGTCAAGCACTGAGACTTTGATGGATTTAAGTCACTCAGCCTCATTTCATCAACAATTATTCGTACCATTTCCCTGCGGTCTTTAGCAGAGGGACGTGTCTCCTGTGCAATGGCGTTTCTGATACCAGTAGGCATTCTGTTCCAAGGAAAAATGAAGTTTTCAGGCCAGGCGCTTAAATTCACAGTCATTCCAGAGCTATCATAGCTTGACGGACTTGGAGAGGTAGAGGAGGATTGAGAAGATGAAGGATCCTGTGCGACGGTACTAAAGATTAAGTCAGAGGGTTCGATGGCAGTCAGTGTCACTACAAGGGAAAAAGAAGACTGACATTACTTAATATCTACAGACAAAATGCAGACTTTTAATAAACATTTTTTGTTGTTGCTGTGCATTGTTTTTATAAGCAATATCTGAGAAATACCTTCGGTTTGCCATGCACTGATAAGCCTCCGACACTGGATAGGTGTGATGTTAGCAGAAAGATCCTCCTCTTTAATAAACGGCAGGTCACTTAGGGATTCCACACCAATGCTTTCCAGCTTGGTAATACTGACAACACAGCTTGTTTTATGTCCTCCCCTGGTGTTGCCATGTTAGTATGTATCTGGGAGAGAGTGATGGATAATGATTACTGATGTACCGTTCAGATTGTACCCCATTAAAGGATAATAATCAAGCAGGTCTTCTTGCCTCACACAGGTGTAGCCTGACTCCTGGACAACCTCTGTTAAACTGTGAACACCCAAATCAGGAAAATCCACAGCTTGCTGCCTTCCCACAACGAAGTACACACAGTCACCACGATGGATCAAAATCAATATGATCTCACCCACGTGAAGGCCTTCATCATCTTGTCCTAAAACAACATGCATTCCTTTTTTGTACTTTGTCCCTTTGACATTGACAGCACATGTGGCTATAGTAGAGTCATGTGTGAAGTTAAATGGTGCAGTTGCTACCTTGATTCTTTCACTATAGTCATCAACATAGAACTCAGTTCCTTTTTCAACTTGTATGACAGGAGGGAAAAAACTTCCTGCACCTAAGTATGCTTGGAGGAGCTGGTGTCGCTCTGCAAGAGTAGCACACAGGTTTTTAAAGTTGTGTAGTTTCCTGGCACACTGTTTAAAAAAAGTATGCTTGCTCTCGAATCTCAATGTCCAAAGACGGATGAGAGGTCCAAACTGAAGAATAAGCTCAGGATAGTGACAGAGATAGTGGTGCTTAGGTTTAAGAGGATGGTGTGGAAACAGCTCTACTCTGGACTGAATGTATTCCTCAATAAGAACATTCAAGTAGGCAATCTGATCTGCAGTAATTGCTGGTGCACATACATAAGCAACTATCTCTCTCAAGAGCAAAATCAACTTCCAGACATCATTTTCAGAAGGATTACTGATCCTGTCACCAATTAACAGAGGCAGTACTCTCAAGAGACACCAATTCTGTACAGCATGACCGCTCAACTTCTCACTACCGGGGCTGAACTCTGGAGGTTTTCATCTGCTTCATTTCCAAGATATGCAAACCGACTTATTCTTCTGTTCAACTCAATGAAGGAGAACTGTTTTTCCTGGTTTGCCAAGTGGTTGATACACAATGCCAGGTCAACAGATACAACGACCTCAAAAAGGTCATGTCCAAGACATGGTGGAAGACCAGGCTGGCAAACATGAAAGTAACAAAGCTGGTTGAACACAGAGTCAAATTTTATGCCACACACTGTATCTGTGTTGCCTGCTCTCAGTTCATGTACATGCTGCTGATATGATTGTTTTGTTCTCTTTGACCCAGTGGACAGTGGACTCAACTTAAATGTTACTCTGTCTACATCACAAAACCTACAGAAATGGGAACTCTTGCTGAAGTTTTCCACAAAGCCACCAATACTGTGAGAGCCGAGATTATCTCCAGCTATTGCACATACAAAACCTTTGATGACTTTGCCATTACTCAAAGCAATGCCACTGTCCTCCAGCTGTTTCAGATCTTTTATCAGTGGACTGAAGACCATCTCCTGTCCGAATGACTTGAAGTTTTGTTCTCTACAGAGAAGAACAAGCTGCATGTGGTCGATGTTTGATCTGTTGTAGGGCAAAACATCACCAAGTGTCAGATAAACTGCCAATACCTTATGTTTTTTTCGGGCTGATCCTAACGGATTGACTACCTCAAAAGAATCTTGATAGAGAATCAAGGCTAAAGATGAGGTTTCTGTTTTAAGCAAGACATTATCAGTCATATTCTGTCCATCCCATACATCTTCCAACACATCAGGGGACGAGAGGCGTGAATGGGACTTTTCATACTGTTTTCTGAAAGCCTCAGATTCAAAGAGAGAAGTAATAGTTTCTTTTATTGGCACATACTGTGCAAAGCATTCTCTCCCTGAGTCAGTTACCCCTAAATACAAAGGCAGAGGTGCAACATAGTTGAAGTGGTTTTTGAATACTGACTTGCGACGCTGATCTGTACGCAAAATGTTGTTGCCCTTCTTTAATATGTCATTTTTTGTGAGCTCTTCAATTACATTAGTGATATCTGTGTCAGGAACCCCAAGCAGAGACAATTTCTCTTTGAGTTTGGAAAAGATATGCAACTGAGCAGCATCATGGATGTCCTGGACTTCCTCAATAATAGTCTGAATTACTGATGCTGGTAAAACTAATTTAGCCTGAAGCCCCAAGTAAAACAGAGACAAGTTTTTTAAAAAGAGGTCTTCATCCACAACATCATCCAGTTCTGTGTCTGTATGTCCATCATACTCGGAGAAAGAGGTAGAGGGCAGACTCACAGGTTGGGAAGGGGTTTCAAATTGTGTTTCTTGCGCTGGGTGTGGAAACACCACCTCACGTATTTCTCCTGCCAAACTTCTTTTGTGTGTTCTCGAAATGTGAGATGCAAATGTCGATTTTACCCCAAATGTTTTCTCACAAGCCCTGAAGGGACATGTTATTTTTCTGCCCTCTGTTATATGACCTTTCAGATGATTAAGCAACTCCTTCACATTTGTAAATATACCCTGACAAAATTCAATCTGACAACTCAGTGTTGTACCAGTTGGCTCATCTGTAGTACTTTTGTCAGACTTGTACCCTTTATGATCTCTGTACAAATGAGACTTGAAAGCTGCAAATTTACTGAATGCACGTGTACAATTAGGTACACCACAGGTAAAAGGGCAGTTTGCTGCATTACTGTGGAGTTTCATATGATTAGTAAAACCTATTACAGTTTTACTCTCATGGGCACACTGCTTGCAGTGATACATCTCTCACCTATGTAGAGCAAAATGAAAGAGAGAAGAGAAAAATGTTATTTAAACAACAACTAAAAAAACAACAAATGTGCATAGTTTAGCTCTCTACATTTTACAGGTTGCTCGTGCAATACTGGGGAAATAGCTATTTATTTTTTACATTAATATAAATTATTTTAACATGTACTAATGGCTTTGAAACAATTTAACCACAGAAGGTTTTTTTGACATACAGCTATGAGTGTGCACATAAAATTCTAGCCTGATGCCTAGTTTGTGAGATGACAGACACACACGCACAACCGAATGCATGATTTCTTGGCTGAGATAATAATTTAGTGTTAAGTGTGTGTAGGCAAATATAGTTTACTTGCGGTAACCTGGACACAAACTGAATCCCAAATAAACTTTCACTGCAACAGACTGCATAGTCAAATGAAAAAATATTTTCACCTGAAAATCCCCTTCTCCTCTGTGTTTTACTTCAGGTCTTCAGTGGTGGCACTCACTGCATGTGGCTTCCCTTGGCATCCCTCCACCTGTAGCTAAAAGATGCACAAGTTGCAAAACACAAGTCATGCTGAATTAGCCTCACAGTCATTCACACATGCATTGACTCATGAAGTTCATGATTCAAAACTTAATTGTCCATCAAAGCAGGTGATAATGGAGCAAGAAAACCTATTCCAGGGCGTACACTATGTCAGCGTTGTAAGTTATCACCTACCAGTGGCTGGTAAAATCTGAGGATTCACCAGCCATTTTCAGGTGGACAAAAAAGTTCATTTTGCACTGTAGTGTGTGTGTGTGTGTGTGTGTGTGTGTGGCAGACAGAGAATGTCTAGTGTCACCACTTTTCACATGAAGTTAGACAAAGGTCAATTTAGTGTTTTTATTTATTTTCTAAATGAGATTAACATTACTGGCTGTAAAAAAAACCCAGGGGGACAAACAGTAACACATTGTAACTTGCATTCAAAGAAAAGAACCTTATGCATTGGGTGTTTTCATATTGCGTTGTCACAGTTTAAACTGTAAATTGTACAAAATGTTTTTACCTCAAAATCCCCTTTAATTGTGTTTGGTCACTGTGGGCTTCAGTGGTGGTGCTCACTGTGTGTGGATCCCTCCAGCTCTGTAACAATATGATGCACAAGTTGCAAAACACAAGACATGGAAGATTATTACTTTATTATTTTTAACTAACGGGACTGTGTCTATGTTAGCAGAGGACCTGTCCTGCAGCTGCAGCAGCAGTCCGGCTGGGTGACTGTCCGAAGGAGGCACAGCTCTCAAAACACAGAACCACAGTTCATGACGCACTCGAGCAAAGCCAAATTTTAACTGAAATAAATAAATAAATAAATAACCCTGTTAATATGCGACACGTGCTGGAGGAGAGGAGAGGAGAGGAGAGGAGCGCAAGGTGGGGGTGTTTAACACAGGTTCGGAAAGACGGAAAATTGTTTTAAAGAGGAACTAAGCAAGATTTCTACCGTGGCTATGCTACATTTTTACCTTCATTAAAACGCTCCGGAGTAATTGTGATCGTTAACTACATGATTTGTGATTTGTTGCCGGTGAGAACGGAGGCTCTCTGCCTGCTACCGGCCGTCTCACGGCTGAAAACCAACCTTGCAACATCAGTACAGTACCTGACCTCCGCCCCGGTGTCCCAGCTCTCTCTCCTATCTGCACCGCGACATAACCCTCCGTAATCTTTTGTTTATGACGGTTGAGACTACACAAACATACATACCGCAACATTGCACGTGTTATATCATTATCCACCACTCAATTTATTGATTTTTCGCCGGCTTCGTTGTAAACCAGTGCACATGGACAAGAGGAGCAGTGGAAAACAGCGGAAAAGAACTTGCACAGATCCCATTTAAACCCAATTTCTACGAAGTGAGCTTTTCCAGCTCGGTCCAAAACGGTCCAAAACACCACTAACTTAAAACTTAACCGAATACAACTTTCTCTGCCGACATCAACATCACCCCAATCCCTGTTCTGCAGCAGAGTGCACAAATGCATGTTACCTTAGCTGTAATGTTGCCTGTTTATCGGAGAAATGCGACGTGGGGACGATGCAGACTGCCCTTGTACTAAATGCTACATCTGTCTTAGCTAAAGTTATGGAAAATTACCGTCACTGAAACAAATATTACTCACCAGTCCGCTGAATTCTTAGCCTTGCTCCAGTGACTATACAGGCTCCACCATTGCTTCCTCTCCTCTCGGAAGTTCTAACCACCAAAATCTGAGTATCAACAGTATTTACCTGTAATACACATAATCTACATGCCAGAACACAGTTGCTGTAAATTTTACAATATTTAACCGTGAAATTATGCAGCAGGTTACTGTAATTTGTTTTTACCCATAATGCATTGCGGTATACAGTTAAACATTGTAAAATGACAAAACAAGAAGATACTGTAAAATTTTACTGTAGATATTACAGCAATTTGTTACAGTGCAACAGTATCACAAAAAGTATGACGTTTAATTGTTGATTGTTAACGAAGGTTTCCATAGTAACACAAATTAAGTGAAATTAGTGACTCTTTTTGGACAGCTGCTGTAGTACCACTAATAAGGTGTAATGAGTGACTCTTTTAGGACAGTTGCCATGGTAACACCTAATGAAGTGTTATAAGTAACCCTTTTAGAAAAGTTGGAGGAGAGAATTAGAAGTTATTGTAACATTGGTGACTGTTTTTGGAAAGTTGCCATAGTAACACTAATGAAGTGTAATAAATGAATCTTTTTGAAAAGTTGCCATAGTAACATTAATGAAGTGTAATAAGTGACTCTTTTAGGAAAAATGCCATAGTAACACTAATGTAGTTTAATTGCTGATTCATTAGGAAAGTTGTAAAAGTAACACTAATGAAGTGGAATTGGTGATTATTTAGGAAAGTTGCCATAGTAACACTAGCAAAGTCTAATTGGTGACTCTTTAAGGCAAGTTGCTGTAGCAACACTTATGAAGTGTACTAAGTGACTCTCATAGGGAAGTTGCCATAGTAAAACCAGTGACTATTTTAGGAAAATTGCCATAGTAACACTAACAAAGTCTAATTGGTGACTCTTTAAGGAAAGTTGCCATAGCAACAAAAATTAAGTGTAATCAGTGACTCTTGTAGGTAAGTTGCCATTGTAAAACTAGTGACTATTTTAGGAAAGTTGCCATAGTAACACTAATGAAGTGCCATAAGTCACTCTAATAGGACAGTTGCCATAGTAAAACCACTGACTATTTTAGGAAAATTGCCATAGTAACACTAACAAAGTGTAATTGGTGACTCTTTAAGGAAAGTTGCCATAGCAACAGAAATTAAGTGTAATCAATGACTCTTGTAGGTAAGTTGCCATTGTAATACTAGTGACTCTTTAAGGAAAGCTGCCATAGTAACACTAATGAAGCGTAATAATTGATTATTATAAAAAAGTTGCCATAGTAACACCAGTGACACTTTTAGGAAAGTTGCCATGGTAACAGTAGTGAAGTGAAATTTGTGGCTCTATTAGAAAAGTTGCAATAGTAGCACCAATGAAGCGTAATAAGTGACTCTTTTAGGACAGTTGCCATATTAACACTCATGAAGTGTAATAACTGACTCTTTAAAAAAATTGCCATAGTAAATCTAATGAAGTGTAATCGGTGACTTTTTGGGGCAGTTGCCATTGTAACATTAATGACGTGTAATAAGTGACTCTTTTTTGTAGATTGCCATTAACAGTAATGTAGTTTAATTGTTGATTCTTTTGGAAAGTTTTACAAGTAACACTAATGAAGTGTTATTGGTGATTATTTAGGAAAGTTGCCACAGTAACACTTGTGACTCTTTTAGGAAAGTTGCCATAGCAACAGTAATGAAGTGTAATAAGTGACTCTTGTAGGTAAGTTGCCATAGTAACACTAGTGGCTATTTTAGGAAAGTTGCCGTAGTAACACTAATCAAGTGAAATTATTGGCTCTTTTAGAGAAGTTGCCATAGTAGCACTAATGAAGTGTAATTAGTGACTCTTTCAGAACAGTTGCCATAGTGACACTTATGAAGTGTAATGGATGACGTTTTCAGGACAGATGCCATTGAAACACTAGTGGCCTTTATAGGAAAATTGCCATAGTAACACTTATGAAGTGTAATTAGTAACTCTTTTAGGAAAGTTGCCATAGTAACACTAATGAAGTGTAATTAGTGACTCTTTCAGGCAAGCTGCCATAGCAACACTAGTGACTCTTTTAGGAAAGTTGCCATAGTAACACTAATGAAGTGTATTAAGTGACATTTAAAGGAAAATTGCCATAGGAACACTAGTAACACTTTTAGGAAAGTTGCCATTGTAACACTATGAAGTGAAATTAGTGGCTCTTTTAGAAAAGTTCCCATAGTAGCACCATTGAAGTGTAGTAAGTGATTCTTTTAGGAAAGTTGCTATAGTAACACCAGTGACTTTTTTAGGAAAGCTGTCATAACAACACTTACAACGTGTAATTGCTGACTCTTCTAGGAAAGTTGCCATAGTCACACTAATGAAGCGTGATTAGTGACTCTTTCACTAAAATTGCCATAGCAACACTAATGAAGTGTATATGTATATGTAATGAGTCTCTTATACTCTTATAGGAATGTTCCCATAGTAACATGAGTTATTATCTCAAGAAAGTTGCCATAGTAACCCTAATGAATTGTAATAATAGACTCATATAGGAAAGTTGCCATAGTAACACTAGTGACTCTTTCAGGCCAGTTGCTGTAGTAACACTAATGGAGTGTAATAAGTGACATTTTTAGGACAGTTTCCGTACTAACACTAATGAAGTGAAATTAGTCATTCTTTTGGAATAGTTGCAATAGTAACAATAATAAAGTGTAATAAGTAACTCTTTTAGTACAGTTGCCATAGTAACACCAATGAGTTGTAACAAGTGACTCTTTTAGGACAGTTGCCATACTAACACAAAAGAACTGTAATGAGTGACTCTTTTGGGAAGGTTGCCACAATAATACTAATGAAGTGTAATAAGTGGCTCTTTTAGGAAAGTTGCCATAGTAACACTAATGAAGTGTAATGAGTGACTATTTTAGGAAAAATGCCATAGTAATACTAATGAAGTGTAATAAGTGGCTCTTTTAGGAAAGTTGCCATAGTAGCACTAAAGAAGTGTAATCAGTGACTTTTAGAGCAACATTGCCATAGTAATCCTAGTTACTCTTTTAGGATAGTTGCCATAGTGACACTAATGAAGTGTAATTAGTGACCCTTTTAGGAAAGTTGCCATAGTAACACTATTGACCCTTTTAGGAAAATTGCTACTAATTTAATTAATTACTATTATATGAACCCAAATCTAAGGGGAAAAAAGGTGAATACATTATTGGCATTTAAATTACTACTTTCAATCATGAATTCTGTATTATTATTTCAATAATTTTTAAAACATCTACTCTTTTTACTATTGCCATTACCAATATTTCTGACTAATTCGATACAACATACAGCTATACCAGTGGAAACACTCATTTTTTCTCCCTTTATATTTCATTTAAAAACATATGTCTATTCTGTCACTTCTCTCCTTTCTTCTTTTCTCTCATTTATTTTAGCCCTTTTTTTACCATTATTATTATTGTTGTTATTATTAGTACTATATTATATATATATTTTTATTATTATTATTATTATTATTATTATCATTATTATTATTATTATTTACATTTAAATGTATTTATTTGTTATTATGTATTTAAATGTACCTTTTCTTTCCCCATAAAACATATGCTGTGAAGGCTACATCACAGTAGTACATTACTACACTTCATAATTAAGCTCATTCCCTCCCTAAACACTCCCGCCTGGAACCCACTCCCTTACCTACTTTGACTACTCTCAGTTGGTGCAATCAACGAAGAGGCAAGATGTCCGGTATGGGCACACTCATGTCATAAACAGGTGAATCAACCAGCCGGCTCCCTCCGCAGGGTCTGGGAGCGACTGGGGTTGGACCACCTAAGGTTAACATATCTGCACGGACAGTTGGAGGGTCCGGGGGAGGGGGATGGGGACTGTGGACAGTGAAGGGAGGGTGGATGTGATGTTGGGAGTTGGATGAATCATAAATTACTTGAAAAAAAAAAAAAAGGATTATTATCATTATTTTTATTTTAGATATGTTATTTTTAGTTATTTATCTTATTTTCCTCATTTATTTTTTATTATTATTATTATATTTTTATTATTAGTTTTTCTTCCTTATCTCAGTCTCTAACATATATTACAATTTATTTCTATCACTGATTTGTTCTTTTGTTTTGTTCTTTCTTTTCTCCCACCTCCACTTTGTTTACCTCCTTTCATGTGCCGACCTAGGTCACTCCATGTTGCATCCCTGCAGTGTCCCTCCCCTTTTTTTTTTTTTTTTTTTTCATATAATTATGCATTTCATTCTCAGTTTGGACTTTTGGCCCACCAGCACACCTCTCTGACCGTAGTGTTTCCCAGGAAACAGATGCTCTCACTCACACACCCACACCATCCCCATACAGACACACATACACACATATATACACACACCCCTCCTACAAGTTAAAACAGAACCTTCCAACACCTACAAACAGAATATCTAAAGAGTTAATGAGTTCCTGATTTAGTGTTGTTTTAGTCGATTCTTTGCTGCTGTTTTTTTTTTTTTTTTTTTGTTTTTTTTTTTTGCTTTATAATTATTATTGTTGTTATTGTAAATTTTGGTATTATTTTATTATTATAATTAATATTTCTTTCTCTTTTTTTTTCTTTTTTCTTCCCCCTTGTCTGTGTGTATCTCGTGTTCATTGTCCCACTTGTCAAGAATTGCTTTGCTTGACTTAATCAAAAAAAAAAAAAAAAAAAAAAAAGGAAAGTTGCCATAGTAACACTAATGAAGTGAAACTAGTGGTTCTTTTAGGAAAGTTGCCATAGAAACACTAGTGACTCTTTTAGGTAAATGCCATACTAGCACTAATGACGTGTAATTAGTGACTCTTTTCGGAAAGTTGCTTGGTGATTCTTTAGGAAAGTTGCCAAAGTAACATTAATAAAGTGTAACAAGTGAGTCTTATAGGAAAATTGCCACAGTAACACTGATGAAGTGTAATTAGTGACTCTTTGAGGAAAGTTGCCATAGTAACTCTATTGAAGCGTAATTAGTGGCTCTTTAAGGAAAGTTGCCAAAGTAACATTAATGAAGTGTAACAAGTGACTCTTAAAGGAAAGTTGCCATACTAACACAAAAGAAATGTCATAAGTGACACTTATAGGAAAGTTGCCATAGTAACACTAATGTAGTGAATTCAGTTGCTCTTTTAGGAAAATTGCCATAGTAACACTAATGAAGTGTAATGAGTGACTCTTTAAGGAAAGTTGCCATAGAAACACTAGTGACTCTTTTAGGAAAGTTGCCATACTAACACTAATGAAACTTAATTCGTGACTCCATTAGCAAAGTTGCTTGGGGATTCTTTAGGAAAGTTGCCAAAGTTACATTAATGAAGTGTAACAAGTGACTCTTTTAGGAAAGTGTCCATAGTAACACTATTGAAGCGTAATTAGTAACTCTTTTAGGAAAGTTCCTTGGTGATTCTTTATTAAAGTTGCCAAAGTGACATTAATGAAGTGTAACAAGTGACTCTTATAGGAAAGTTGCCAAAGTAACACTGATGAAGTGATATTAGTGACTCTTTTAGGAAAATTGCCATAGCAACACTAATGAAGTGTAATGAGTGACTCTTTTAGGAAAGTTGCCATAGAAACACTAGTGACCTTTAGGAAAGTTGCCATACTAACACTAATGAAACGTAATTTGTGACTCTTTTAGCAAAGTTGCTTGGTGATTCTTTAGGAAAGTTGCCAAAGTAACACTAATGAAGTGTAACAAGTGACTTTAAAGGAAAGTGTCCATAGTAACATTAATGAAGTATAATAAGTGTCTCTTTTAGGAAAGTTGCCATAGTAACACTAATGAAGCGTAATTAGTGACTCTTTTAGGAAAGTTCCTTGGTGATTCTTTAGCAAAGTTGCCAAAGTAACATTAATGAAGTGTAACAAGTGACTCTTATAGGAAAGTTGCCATAGTAACACTGATGAAGTGAAATTAGTGACTCTTTTAGGAAAATTGCCATAGTAACACTAATGAAGTGTAATTAGTTACTCTTTTCGGAAAGTTGCCATAGTCACACTAATGAAGCATAATTAGTGACTCTTTTAGGAAGTTGCTTGGAGATTCTTTAGCAAAGTTGCCAAAGTAATATAAATGAAGTGTAACAAGTGACTTTTATAGGAAAGTTGCCATAGTAACACTAATGAAGCGTAATAAGTGACTCTTTTAGGAAAGTTGCCATAGTAACACTTGTAATGGCAAATTTGTATATCTCCCCACAAGAATGGAAAACGATGAAAAATGAAGGATCTTCAACCAAATGCTGCCGTTGTGATTTTTTTTTACAAAAGTAAAACACGGGATTGCAAGTCCGTAGACAATTAAAGGAACAGAGATTGGCAGTCCATCATCTGCAGAGAACGTTTGAAGACATAAGAAGAAGTGTACACATTTAAAGCATAGCAATTCAATGATATGTGTCTTTGGTATTTGTGTATGTGTGTTTGTGAATGTGGGAGTGTGTGCGTGTAGAGGTACGTGTGTATGTGTATATCCAAAAACGCCGACCGGTGCCGTCTCTAAATTATTAGACACAAACAGCTGATATCTTAGTTGGAACTATGTGTGTGGACCAAACAAGGACATCTATGCGCCGCTCAGCTAATCTGTGTGTATGTTATTAATCTCATATATGTGTGAGACTCTGCTCCTGTAAAGAAGACGTCATGAAATAACATAAACCGTTCAAATGCTGATGAAGTAAAGTGAAGGTCTTTATGTAAGACGAGAGCTCATATATGTGTGGTGAGACAGAAATGTGAAGTGAAACTCAAATGTGAAGTGTTAGCAAGCACCAGAGTAAAATTTCCACAGCAAGGTCCTTTAGTGTGTTATACGTCTGTTAGTGTGTCATATGACCTTTAGTGTAATAAAAGCCCTTTACTGTGTTATAAGCCCTTTAGGGTATTATACGTAATTAGTGTGTTCTAAGCCCTTGAGTGTGTTATATGCCCTTTAGTGTGTTATAAGTCCATTAGTGTGTTATAAGCCCTTTAGGGTGTTATATGTCATTTAGTGTGTTATAAGCCCTTAAGTGTGTCATATGACCTTTAGTGTGGAAAATGCCCTTTAGTGTGGTATATGCCCTTTAGTGTGGTATAAGCCCTTTAGTGTGTTATATGTCCTTTAGTGTGTTATAGGCCCTTTAGTGTGTTATAAGCCCTTTAGTGTATTATAAGCCCTTTAGTGGAATATAGGCCCTTTAGTGTGTTATATGTCCTATAGTGTGTTAGAAGCCCTTTAGTTTATTATATGCCCTTTAGTGTGATATAGGCCCTTTAGTGTGTTTTAAGTCCTTTAGTTTATTATATGCCCTTTAGTGTGATATAGGCCCTTTAGTGTGTTTTAAGTCCTTTATTGTGTAATAAGCCTTAAGTGTGTGATATGTACTTTAGTGTTATAGGCCCTTTAGTGTGTTATAAGCACTTTAGTGTATTATATGCTCTTTAGCGTGATATAGGCTCTTTAGTGTGTTATATGTCCTTTAGTGTGTTAAAGGTCCTTTAGTGTGTTATAAGCCCTTTAGGGAGGTAAATGCCCTTTAGTGTGTTATAAGCCCTTAAATGTGTTATAAGCCAATAGTGTGTTATAAGCCCTTTAGTGTATTATATGCCCTTTAGTGGAATATAGGCCCTTTAGTGTGTGATATGTCCTATAGTGTGTTAGAAGCCCTTTAGTTTATTATATTCCCTTTAGTGTGATATAGGCCCTTTAGTGTGTTTTAAGTCCTTTAGTTTATATGCCCTTTAATGTGATATAGGCCCTTTAGTGTGTTTTAAGTCCTTTATTGTGTAATAAGCCTTAAGTGTGTGATATGTACTTTAGTGTTATAGGCCCTTTAGTGTGTTTTAAGTCCTTTATTGTGTAATAAGCCTTAAGTGTGTGATATGTACTTTAGTGTTATAGGCCCTTTAGTGTGTTATAAGCACTTTAGTGTATTATATGCTCTTTAGCGTGATATAGGCTCTTTAGTGTGTTATATGTCCTTTAGTGTGTTAAAGGTCCTTTAGTGTGTTGTAAGCCCTTTAGGGAGGTAAATGCCCTTTAGTGTGTTATAAGCCCTTAAATGTGTTATAAGCCAATAGTGTGTGATATGTATTTTAGTGTATAATAGGCTCTTTAGTGTGTTATAAGCCCTTTAATGTGTTTTAAGCCTTAAGTGTGTGATACGTACCTTAGTTTATCGAAGGCATTTTAGTGTGTTATGAGCCCTTTAATGTTATATGCCCTTTAGTGTGATATAGGCTCTTTAGTGTGTTAAATGCCCTTTAGTGTGGTAAAAGCCCTTCAGTGTGTAATAAGCCCTTTAGTGTGTTATAATCCCTTTTATGTGCTGTAAGCTTTAAGAGTGTGATATGAACTTTAGTATGTTTTATGCCATTCATTGTGTTATATGCCCTTCTATGTGTTATATGTCATTTTGTGGGTAATATTTCCTTTAGTGTGTTTTAAGCCTTAAGTGTGTGATATTTACTTTACTTTGTTATAGGCCCGTTAGTGTGTTATAGGCCGTTTAGTGTGTTATATGCCCTTCAGTGTATTATAAGCCCTTTAGTGTGTTATATGTCATTTAGTGTGTAATATGCCCTTTAGTGTGTAATAAGCCTTAAGTGTGTGATATTTACTTTACTGTGTTATATGCCCTTTAGTGTGTTTTAAGCCCTTTAGTGTGTTATAAGCCCTTTAGTGTGTTTTATCTCCTGTAGTGTGTTATAAGCCCTTAGTTTGGTATATGTCCTGTAGTGTGTTATATGTCCTTTAGTGTGTTATAGGCTTTTTTAGTGTGCTATAACTCTTTAATGTGTTATATGTCCTTTTGTGTGTTATAAGCCATTTATTGTGTTATATGCCCTTTGGTGTTTTATAAATCCTTTATTGTGTTATGAGCCAGTTAGCGTTTTATGCACTTTAGTATGTTATATGTCCTGTGGTGTGTTATAAATCCTTTAATGTGTTCTATTTCCTTTAGTGTGTTATAAGCCCTTTAGCATTTCATACGCTTTTGTCTGTTATATGTCCTGTAGGGTGTCATAAGCCCTTTAGTGTGTTATTTGCCCTTTAGTGTGGGATATGTCCTGTAGTGTGTTATATGTCCTTTAGTGTGTTAGAGGCCTTTTTGTGTGCTATAAGCCTCTAGTATGTTAAATGTCCTTTAGTGTGTTATAGGCCGTTTAGTGTGTTATAAATCCTTTAGTTTGTTAATAGCCCTTTAGCGTTGTTTGCCCTTTAGTGTGTTATATGTCCCTTAGTGTTTTATAGGCCCTTTGGTGTGTTATATGTCCTTTAGTGTGTTATAGGCCTGTTAGTGTGTTATAAGCCCTTTAGGGTGGTATAGGCCCTTTACTGTCTTATAAGACGTTTAGTGTATTATATGCCCTTTAGTGTGTTACAGGCCCATTAGTGTGTTATATGTCCTTTAGTGTGTTTTAGGCCCTTTAGTGTGTTTTAGGCCCTTTAGTGTGTTATTAGCCCTTAAGGGTGGTATAGGCTATTTAGTTTGTTATATGTCCTTTAGTGTGTTAGAAGCCCTTTAGTTTATTAAATGCCCTTTAGTGTTTTGTAAGCCCTTTATTGTGTTATATGTCCTTAGTGTGTTATACGTCATTTAGTGTGTTAGTAGCCCTTCTGTGTGTTATATGTTCTTTAGTGTGTTATATGACCTTCAGGGTTTTGAAAGCCCTTAAGTGTTTTATTTGCCCTTTAGTGTATTAATGGCCCTTTAGTGTGTTTTAGGCCTTTACGTTTGGAATATGTTCTGAAGTGTGTTATAGCACCTTGGTGTGGTATATGCCCTTTAGTGTGGTATATGCCCTTTAGTGTGGTATATGCCCTGTAGTGTGTTATAAGCCCTTCAGTATGTTAGATTGCCTTTAGTGTGTTATAGGATCATTAGAGGGTTATATGCCCTTTAGTGTGTCATATGCCCTTCAGTGTGTTAGATGTCCTGTAGTGTGTTGTAGGCCCTTTACTGTGATCTACGTCCTTTAGTTTTTTAAATGCCCTGTAGTGTGTAATAAGCACTTTAGTGTGGTATATGTCCTGTAGTAAGTTATAAGCCCTTTAGTATGTTAGATGCATTTTAGTGTGTTACAGGCCCTTTAGTGTGACATATGTCCTGTAGTGAGTAATAAGCCATTTAGTGTGTGTATTATGCCCTTTAGTGTATTATAGGCCCTTAAGTGTATTGTATGTTCATTAGTGTGTGATAGGCCCTTTAGTGTGTTCTAAGCCCTTTAGGGTGGTATAGGTCCTTTTGTGTGTTATAAGCCCTTAAGGGTGGTATAGGCCTTTTAGTGTGTTATATCTCATTTAGTGTGTTATATGCCCTTGTGTGTGTCATAAGTCCTTTAGTGTGTTATAAGCTCTTTAGTGTTTCATGCTCTTTAGTGTGGTAAATGTCCTGTAGTGTGTCAAAGCCGATTAGTTTGTTATATGACCTTAATTGTGTTATGAGCCCTATAGTGTGGTATGTGACCTTTCGTGTGTTATTTGTCCGTGAGTGTGGTATATGTCCTGTAGTCTGTTATAAGCACGTTAGTGTGTTATATGTCCATTACTGTGGTATGTGTCCTGTTGTTTGTTATAAGTACGTTAGTGTGTTATAAGCCCTTTAGTGTGTTGTATGTCGTTTAGTGTGTTTTAAGCCCTATGGTGTATTATATACCCTTTAGTGTGTTATAAGCCCTTTAATCTGTTGTATGCCCTTAATGTGTTTTAGGCCCATGAGTGTGTTATTTGTCCTTTTGTGTTTTACAGGACCTTTAATGTGTTAAAAGCCCTTTAAAGTGGGATAGGGCCTTTAGTGCGTTATATGACCTTTAGAGTGTTTAAAGCCCTTTCCTGATTTACATGCCCTTTAGTGTGTTATAAGTACTTTAATGTGTTATAAGCCCTTTAATGTGTTATAAGCCCTATGGTGTGATGTCCTTGAGTGTGTTATAGGCCCTTTAGTGTGTTATAAGCCTTTTAGTGTGTCATAAGCCCTTTAGTGTGTTGTATGCCCTTTAGTGTGTCAAAAGCCCTTAAGTGTTATATGCCCTTTAGTGTGGTGTATGAACTTTAGTGTGTTATAAGCCCTTTAGTGTGTTATATGCACTTTAGTGGGTTATAAGCCCTTTAGTGTGTTATATGCCCTTCAGTGTGTTATAAGTCCTTTAGCGTGTTATAAGCCCTTTTATGTGTTGTAAGCCCTATTAGTGTGATATGCCCTGGAGTCTTTTATAAGCCCTGTAGTGTATTATATGACCTTTAGTGTGTCATTGGCCCGTTAGTGTGTTATAGGCCCTTTGGTGTGTTATAAGCCCTTTAGTATATTATATGCCCTCCAGTGTGTTATATGCCCTTTAGTGTCTATTACGCCCTTTAGTGTGATACCAGCCCTTTAGGGCATTGTATGCCCATTAGTGTGTAATAGGCACTGTAGTGTGTTATATGACCATTAGTGTATTGAAAGGCTTTTAGTGTGTTGTATGTCTTTTAGTGTGTTATAAGCCCAATGGTGTTTTATATGCCCTTTAGTGTGTTATAAGCCCTTTAATCTGTTATATGTCCTTTAGTGTCTTATAAGCCCTTATTGTTACTTTGGCAACTTTCCTTAAAGAGTCACTTATTACACTTCATTAGCGTTACTATGGCAACTTTCTGATAAGAGCCACCAATTACATTTCATTAGTGTTACGATGGCAACCTTCCTATAAGAGTCACGTTTACACTTCATTAATGTTTCTATGGCAACTTTCCTAAAACAGTCATTAATTGCGCTTCATTAGTATTACGATGGCAACTGTCCTAAAGTATCACTAATACACTTCATTAGTGTTACTAAGCAAATTTCCTAAAAGATTCACTAATTACGCTTCAGTAGTGTTACTATGGAAACATTCCTTAAAGGGTCAAGATTGTAATGTTGGCAACTTTACTAAAAGAGTCACTTATTACATTTCATTAGTGTTACTTAGGCAACTTTCCTAAAAGAGTCACTAGTGTGACTACGGCAACTTTCCTAAAAGAGTCACTAATTACGCTTCATTAGTGTTACTATGGCAACTGTCCTAAAAGAGTCACTTATCACGCCTCATTAGTGTTACTATGGCAAGTTTCCTGAAAAAAATCGCTAGTGCTACTATGGCAACTTTCCTAAAAGAGTCACTAATTACGCTTCATTAGTGTAACTATGGCAACTTTCCTAAATGAGTCACTACTTATGCTTCATTAGTGTTACTATGGTAACTTTTCTAAAACAGTCACTTATTACACTTCTTTAGTGTTACAATAGCAACTTTCCTAAAGGAGTCACTAATTACACTTCCTTAGTGTTACAATGGCAAAGTTCCTAAATTAGTCACCAATGAGGCTTCATTAGTGTTACTATGGCAACTTTCCTAAACGAGTTGCTAATGTTACTATGGCAACTTTCCTAAAAGAGTCGCTAATGTTACTATGGCAACATTCCTAAAAGAGGACCTACTTATGCTTCATTACTGTTACTATGGCAAATTTTCTGAAGCAGTCACTCATTACACTGCATGATTGTTACTATAAAGACTTTCATAAAAGAGTCACTAATTTCGCTGCACTAGTGTATGTATGGCAACTTTCCAAAAGAGTCACTTATTACACTTCATGAATGTTACTATGGCAACTGTCCTAAAAGATTCACTGATTACGCTTCATTAGTGCTACTATGGCAACTTTCCTAAAAGAGTCACTAATTATCATTCATTAGTTTTACTATGGTAACTTTTCTAAAACAGTCATTGATTACACTTTATATGTGTTACTATGGCAACTTTCCTAAAAGAGTCACTAATTTCGCTTCATTAGTGTTACTATGGCAACTTTCCTAAAAGAGTCATGAGTGTTACTATGGCAACTTTCTGAAACAGTCACTTATTACTCTTCATGATTGTTACTATGGCAGCTATCCTAAAAGACTCACTTTTTACACTTCAATACTGTTACTTTGACCTGAAAGAGTCACTAGTGTTACTAAGGCAACTTTCCTAAAAGAGTCATAAATTACACTTCAATAGTGTTAGAAAATCAGCTTTCCTAAAAGAGTCACTTATTACACATCATTAGTGTTACCATGGTAACTTTCCTAAATGTGTCGCTAGTGTTCCTATGGCAACTTTTCTAAAAGATTCACTTATTATGCTACATTAGTGTTCCTATGGCAACTTTCCTTAAAGAGTCACTTATTACACTTCATTAGTGTTACTAAGGCAACTTTCCTAAAAGAGTCATTAGTGTGACTATGGCAACTTTCCTAAAAGAGGCACTAATTACGCTTCATTAGTGTTACTATGGGAACTTTCCTGAAAGAGTCATTAATTACGCTTCATAAGTGTTACAATGGCGACTTCCTAAAAGAGTCACTTATTACACTTCATTAGTGTTACTGTGGCAACTTTCCTGACGGCATCACTAATTATGCTTCATTAGTGTTACTATGGCAATTTTCCTGAAAGAGTCATTCATTACACTTTATTAGTGTTACTAAGACAACTTTCCTAAAAGATGCAATGATGTGACTATGGCAATTTTCAAAAAGAGTCACTAATTACGCCTCATTTGTGTTACTATGGCAACTTTCCTAAAAGAGTCACTAATTATGCTCCATTTGTGTTACTATGGCAACTTTCCTAAAAGAGTCGCTAGTGTTCCTATGCCCACTCTTCTAAAAGACTCACTAATTAAGCTTCATTAGTGTTATTATGGCAACTCTCCAAAAAGAGTCACTAATTATGCTTCATTTTTTGTTTCTATGGCAACTTTCCTAAAAGAGTCACTTATTACATTTCATTAGTGTTACTTAGGCAACTTTCCTAACAGAGTCACTAGTGTGACTACGGCAACTTTCCTAAAAGAGTCACTAATTACGCTTTATTAGTGTTATTATGGCAACTTTCCCTGAAAGAGGCACTAATCACGCTTTATTAGTGTTACTCTGGCAACTGTCCTAAAAGAGTCACATTTTGATTTTTATTAACTATTAACCAGACTACATCACTGGATAGATAGATAGATTGATAGATAGACAGATAGATAGATAGATAGATAATTGAATGAAAAAAAAATGAACAGAGAAAGATAGATAGATGAATGAAAAAATGAAAAATTATTAATATAGATAGAAAGATGAGTGAATAAACAAACAAAGTGATTAATATAGATGATCCTGAACAACGGACAACTTTTCTAAAATAATCAATTTTTTAAAATAATCAATTATTACACTTCATTAGTGTTACTATGGCAACTTTCCTAAAAGGGTCACTAATTTCGTTTCATTTGTGTTTAAATGGTAACTTTCCAAAAGAATCATTAATAACGCATCATTACAGGACGGGATGCTCCACCCGAAGTGTGTGACGGAGAGGTATCGCAGGTCCTTCCTTCCTGCAGCTGTCAGACTTTATAACAAAAACCTCTCCAGTGTGCAATAAACCACATTTATATTTATATGTGACACCTAAAATGTTTCACTGCAAAATACCAAACATGTACATAGACACCATATTTATATTATAATATCTCAAATCTCATCCTGTAAAATATCAACATGTACATAACGTTCTGCCAAACAACAAACATGTACATCAGGACTGTAAATATGCCACTGACTGTATAGTATATACTTTTTTACACTTTAAAAAAAAAAAAAAAATATTTCTATTTTTTCATTACTCTATTTGATTTGTAATTACCTTATCTTTCAGTACTTCTCCTGTATCCTGCAGCTGCTGTATATTTTGGAATTTCCCCCTGTGGGACTTATAAAGGATATCTTATCTTATCTTATCTTATCTTATTAGTGTTAATATGGCAACTTTCCTAAGACAGTCAATTAATATACTTTATGATTGTTTCTATGCCAACTTTTCTAAAAGAGTCAATTATTACACTTCATTAATGTTACTATGGCAACTTTCCTAAAAGAGTCACTAATTACGTTTCATTAGTGTTACTATGGCAACTTTCCTAAAAGAGTCACTAGTGTTACTTTGGAAACTTTTTTAAAAGAGTCATTATTTACGTTTCATTAGTTACTAAGGAAACTTTCCTAAAAGAGTCACTAATTACGCTTCATTAGTGTTACTATGGCAACTTTCCTAAAGGAGTCACTTATTACACTTCATTAGTGTGACTAAGGAAACTTTCCTAAAAGAGTCACTAATTTCGTTTCATTCGTATTTCAATGGTAACTTTCCGATAGAATCACTAATCATGCTTCATTAGTGTTACTATGGCAACTTTTCTAACACAGTCACTTATTACACTTCATGATTGTTTCTAAGGCAACTTTTCTAAAAGAGTCAATTATTACACTTCATGAGTGTTACTATGAAAACTTTCCTGAAATAGTCACTATTTACGCTTCATTAGTGTTACTAGGGCAACTTTCCTAAAAAAGTCACTATTGTTACTATGGCAACTTTCCTATAAGAGTCACTTATTACACTTTATTAGTGTTACTATGGCAACGTTCCTAATATAATCACTTATTACACTACTTTAGTGTTACTATGGCAACTTTCCTAAAAGAGTCACTTACTTCACTTCATTAGTGTTACTATGGGAACTTCCCTAAAGAATTACCAATTACACTTAATTGGTGTTTTTAAGCAACTTTCCTAAAGAGGTCACTAGTGTTACTATGGCAACGTTCCTAAAAGATTAAATAGTGTTACTATGGCAGCTTTCCTAAAAGAGTCCCTTATAACACTTCATGAATGTTTATATGGCAACTGTCCTACAAGAGTCACATTAGTGTTACTACTGTAACTTTGCTAAAAGAATCACTTATTAAACTTCATGATTGTTACTATTGCAACTTTCCTACAGGGTCAAAAATAAAACTTCATAAGTGTTACAATGGCATCTTTCCTAAAAGGGTGACTAGTCTTACTATGGCAACTTTCCTATAAGGGTCTCTAAATACACTTCATTTGTGTTACTATTGCATCTTTTCTAAATAATCAGCAATTACACTTCATTAGTGTTACTACTGCAACTTTGCTAAAAGAACCACTTATTAAACTTCATGATTGTTACTATTGCAACTTTCCTAAAAGAATGAAAAATAAAACTTCATTAGTGTTACTATGGCAACTTTCCTAAAAGGGTGACTAGTGTTACTATGGCAACTTTCCTATAAGGCTACTTATTACACGTCATTAGTGTTTCTATGGCAACTTTCCTAAAAGGGTCAGTACTAAGACTTTATTGGTGTTACTATGGCAACTTTCCTATAAGAGTCACATGTAACACTTCAATCGTGTTACTATGGCAACTTTCCTAAAAGAGTCTCTAGTGTTACTCTGGCAACTTTCCTATCAGAGTCACTCACTACACTTCATTAGTGTTACTATGGCAACTTTCCTAAAAGAGTCACTAGTTACACTTCATTATTGTTACTATGGCAACTTTACCAAAGAAGCACCAGTTAAAACTTTATTATAGTTAACATTGCAACTTTCCTAAAAGAGTCACTTATTACACTTCATGAATGTTACTATGAAAACTTTCAAATAACAGTCACTTAATACACTTCATTAGTGTTACTATGGCAACATTGCTAAAAAAAGTCAATAATTAAACATCATTGGTGTTACTATGGCAAGGTTCCTAAAAGAGTCAATAGTGTTACTATGGCAACTTTGCTTAAAGAGTCAATAATTACACTTTATTAGTGTTAATATGGCAACCTTCGAAAAGAGTCTCGAATTACACTTCATTAGTGTTACTATGGCAACTTTCCTAAATAATCACCAATTACACTTCATCAGTGTTACCATGGCAACTTTCCTAAAAGAGTCACTTGTTACACTTCATGTAAGTGTTACTCTGGCAACTTTCCTTTAGAATCACCAATTACTGTTCATTAGTGTTACGATGGCAACTTTCCTTAAAGTGTCACTTATTACACTGCATTAGTGTTACTATGGCAACATTCCTAAAGGTGTCACTAATTACACTTCATTATTGTTACTATTTCAACTTTCCTAAAAGGGTCACTAGTGTCGCTATGGCAGCTTTCTTATTAGAGCCAATTATTATATTTCATTAGTGTTACCATGGCAACTTTCCTAAAGCATCAACAATTACACTTCATTTGTATTTCTATGGCCACTTTCCTATAAGAGTCACCTATTACATTTCATTATTGTTACTATGGCAACTTTCCTAAGAGAGTCACTCATTACACTCCATTAGTGTTACTATTTTAACTTTCCTAAAAGGGTCACTAGTGTAACTATGGCAACTTTCCTATAAGAGTCACTTATTACACTTCGTCAATGTTACCATCACTGTAAACAAAAAAAAAACTGTAAAAAAACGGTAAAAGCACTGGCAGCAAAGTTTCCAAACGGATACCGTAAAATTACAGTCTAACACCGTAACACAAAACTAAGTAAAATAACTGTAAAAATACAGGACTAGATTTTACAGTCAAAATTAATGAAAATACAATGTTTCATAGTAAATAAATGCCATTTAATGGTAAAATAACATATATATTCAGTAAAAACACATTGAAATCAGATTCTTTTCAAGTTAAGCTCTGTAATTTAATGGTATAAATTATTTATTTTAGGAAGCAGTCAAATCTATCTACAGTAATTTCATGTTAAAATACAATTTTTCCATGTACAATAACAAAGTTATAACAAAACAAACTCTGATCACAAAACTAAAGATAAATCTCTGTAAATTTACAGCATTAATTTGCAATTTTTAGAGAATTAGTAGGTTAAAAAACAACCACTGGACACTGGAAAAACAAGCCAATTACATTATAAATACATCAGAAATAGCTACATTCAAGGCCAGACTCTGTAAATTAAGAATATTTAGTAGTTTTTTCCCATGGAATAGGCTGTAATTTCACTGTATAAATGATTTATTTTAGGAAAACAGCTAAATCTGTTTACAGTAATTTCACTTTAAAATACTTTTTTTACATGTACAATGACTGAGAAATAATGTATAAAAATGCTATATATACATTAAGTCAATGAAATCTCTGCCCATTTACAGTATTAATCTGCAATTTTAAAGAATTATGAGATTTTAAAATGTTCATTACACAATGGAAAAAAGCAGAGTACATTAAATATACATCAAAAGTAGCTCTTTTTAAGGCCAATCCTTGTAAATGAACGGTATTAATTTTGTGAAACAGTTTTGTCCATACTGATTTGCTGTGTTATTGTGGTTTCCCCAAGTAAAAATACAATAACACAATGTATAGAGAAAATATATACCTTTAATCAAAAAGGAAAGTCTGCACATTTACAGTATTAGTTACTTTAAAGAACTGGATGATGGAGCACTGTACATCAAAATACAAACAAAACAGGTATATTTAAATATCTGTAAATTTAAGATATTAAACAGTCATTTTAGTAAACTGAACAAATATTGTACTTTATTACACTTTGAAACAACTAAGAAAAAGGAATATTTCAATATTTCTAACCCTTGGCCCAAACAACATGTTTTCAGTCACGATCCCTAATAGTGGAAACCAGATAGTTCCCTGCTCTGACTGTCCAGAAACACTGGAAAGCCCTCTTCTATTCTGCATCAACATCAACATAAGAAACAATCTAAGAATCTTTTTTAAAACATGACATGACCAGGATAATCATACTGTAATCAGTCTGTTATCTTGAAAAGCATTGTTTGAAAAAAATAAATATAAATAAATAAATAAATACAACTATGGAGATCAAAGAAAAATTGCAAATATGAGAATTGTTTCATTTTTGAACACCATGGAGTAAATGATATGATTTACATGATATGGTACATAAACATAAATGTTTCTGGTGTTGGATAGATGGTCCATAGTTATTAACAGAAAAGAATTGCAGATTTTGCTCTTTTCACAGGTCATTTTGACAATAAGTTAACACTGCACCAATTGTATCCCTTAAAGTGATATTGATAACTGTTGTGTTGTACTGTACATAATGTCCAAAATATTGAGCAGCTTCTTCAGCAGTTGCTCCTGTGCTTTACAACTAAGATACATTGACTAGACCCCCATATACATTAAAGTCCATGTAAAGCAAAAATAAATTTGTGTTTTAAGTTTATCATACCACAGAAACATGTGTCATTGACCACTGAGCCAAATTTGAAAGAAGAAAATTTTTTTAAGTATATAAAATTAAGTCTCAAAATCATGCAAAAACAAACACTTCTCTTTGCTGTGAAACGCTGGGGGCGTGTCAGTTAGAGGCGCTGGAACCACAACCACAGGCGAGAGGGGAGGGGAGCCGCCTCCGTCTACTGTACAAGGACGTAACCTACAGTAACAATGGAAGCTAGCATTGTAATGTAAAACCCTCTTTATATCAGCTGGAAAGGGCTTTGTTAGTGAGCTGACATCACTAGCAGACTTTTTGGAGACTTGTGTTACTCACAGAACAGAATGGTCCTTAAAACCCCAGTCTACATGTATTTCCTTGTCATAGCTATATTGGTGGCACATAAAAAATACCTGTGGTTAATCATTGCACTCTCATATGGACTCCGCTCAGGGAATGAAGACAAATCATGTCATGATTACATGCAATAACATTTGCTAACATTACATGAGCATGGCAGGATGCTCAATGTGAAATCACAGCAAAAAGCATTTAATTGCCAGAATTCACAATATTCATAATATAAGCACAAACTTCCACTCCCTGGCGGGCACATAATGCGAGTGGCGGAGATGACAGCACCTGCTGTCGGCGGGATGGAGAAGTCGGTGGTTGGTACATCATGCTGGTGGCCGGGATGGCGGCACACTGTTGGCAGGATGAACTCTGCACAGGAGCTCCTCTGGACAAAATTGATCCACCGTTTCCTTACTTCTTCATCAGTAGAAACTTAAATAAGCTAACGGAGATATTAACCCTGCATGCTGTGGCATCCAGGAAAGATGCACAAGCGACGTGGAGGAGACATGACTGGTTAGCTGACTGGTTGACTGGTTAGCTAGCTGCAAACTATCATAACAGATGCTATCTGAGACTGGGAGTGGGAAAACCACTGAAGCTAATGTGCTGAATGTATTTATACCACTGAAGCAGCAGGGGCGGGGTTATACTACTGGTGGCTCCATTATGTAACGCGGCCATGATTTCTGACCCCCCCATTAAATCCTGAACAGAAATTTTGAAAAACAGCTTGTGAAGCCTAGCTCCACAATTAAATTCTGAATGGTTGAATGGCTTTCACATGTTTTAAGGAAATACATTTATGACCTATTTAATGTATTCAGAAGAAAATGGCTGAATTTTTGCTTTACACAGACTTTAATTGTTAAAAGTATCCCACTGCAAACTATTTTCATCTATGAGTAGAACCATAAGAACTACCTGTAATGACAGAAACCATCTTTAAAATAAATAAGTTTCGTGTACTATGAATTTTTCTTAGTTTGGCCCACGTTTAACCAGACAACATGGAGAGGGTGGGCTTTATGTCCCATACTACAGCGAGACGACAGGGGGTGATTGAGATGTTTTGATTTCACTTGACATCCCATTTCCTAAACCAAATCTAAACAGAGCTAAATGTCTGGTGGGTAAAGCTGTGTGGAAGACCATAATCCACTGAACGTAAAGAAGACAAAAGTGGATGTCTACATTTGTTATAAGGGAAGTAAACATTGTGTATGTATGGATTATGTTTTCAATAGAGTGAAAAAGCAATGTATCCCCATGGGGAAATTAAAATCTGACATGAATTTTGTAACATGAGAATCTACTTGCCTGTTATGTGCAATGAGAGTAATTTGAGGAAGTTTAAGCACAGGAACAGCTTATGAAGACAATTACCGACATTTGGACTAAAATCATGGCCATTAAACTTTGTAACTATTTCCTGCAAGTGAAACAAATATAGAAATTATGTCAGGTTACATTCAATGTGGGCAATACATACTGTGTGTGAGAAACTGTTGTCAGATCATTTCAAACTGTCTGTTCACTTGCTGCTTGGGCCTCCTTAAATAAATACTATGGAGAAAACAGGCAGTGGTTAAACAATCCGTGTAAACCTTTTGGCATTCTACGGACAAACATTCATGAGAAACTGAAATTAACATTTCTACTTTGAGTTGCTTTTTTCTTATCAGACATTACCAGAGTATATGCAGGAATCCTGAAGTTCGAAACCTTAAGACTTTTTAAAAGACCAACTCAAAATACTTTAAGACCTCATTGCCACGCCGAGCTGTAATCAGCAACATATATTTGACTTTGTTTGTGGCTCTTGCCCAGATCTGTGCCTAGACACAACCCTGTTCATGAGCTCTGTTGAAGAACTCAGTTGAGACTCTAGTGACAGTTTTCCAAAATTAAGTTATTTGCAGAGCAGTGTCACATTTCATGAGTTGAGCACAATTCTACCTTCTTGTTTTTTGGTTTGTAAACATGCGCAAATATAGACTTTGTGTTTCATACAATATAATGTATCTGCCTCTTATGTATGTTTGGTAATTTCTGGCATGCTATAATGTCAGTTTTGTTTGTGTGTGTATTTTGGGGAGACTGTTTCATTGTTTGGTTTTATCTTGAACAATAACAACAAAAAATCACCATAAGATTAAAAATAACTAAAGCACAACACAAATAAACAGTCTCATCCAGTAAAAACAACAACAAAATAACATGCTTGAGAGGGAACAGGAGGAAGCAAAAAGCTTATTTAGTCCTGCCCCTTCCTCTCAAAATCATATCATATGCAATTAAAAAAAACAATATTGTCATTCAATAGCCTCAGTTTATTGCTGACTGTTGGCATGCAAGATCATATCCACTTATATAAAAAAATGAAACAAGTAATTTATAATAGCCAAACCTGCATTTTTAGCAGTTACTGTTATATATTAAGACTTACTCATTTGTATGCATTTTACCATTGCTTTATGTACTTTCAGATGACAAGAATAAATGCGAGAAGTATGATGTTACAACAACTGCAGAACTGAGTGGCTCAGAAGAGGAGTTACCAAAAATATATATATATTATCCTGATTACCAAATGGGTATGTTGTGCATTTTTACTACTCTGATCATTTGTAACATTTTCCATGTTGTAGAATACTGAAACATTTGTAATTGTCTATCAAAGATTTATTGACTTTTTCCTTTTTTTTAGATGAACAATCTGTCAATGAAGACAGTCAAAAAGAATCTACTCCAGGTCTTATGATAAAGAGTACGGGTATGTAATAAATTACTGGTTTTCACATTTATTTTCATACCTCTATCACAGCAATGTGGTTGGAGTAGGGTTTTCTCACCTTTTTTGTCAATTCAAATTGAGACAGTCAACACAGGTATGTCTAATTGTTAGAAAGATGACCACTGTCTTACAGAATGCATATTACCAATTTTAGGTGAAGAGGCCACCAAGAAGTCTCGAAAATGTACTCCTTGTGAAGGTATGTCTTAATTTACAGGAACCAATGCACTGAAGGCAATGTTTACATGGCCCCAAGGCCTACAGCACATTTTTCACACATAACATTGTATTTCTAGAGTAAACCAACAAAATGATCTCCTTGTGCACAGCCAGTGTGATCATCAGGTGCAGGTTGGTAGCAGGAACATTTAAAGAAAAACAGTGAAATAGACCACCGCATGCTGAAAAACTTTACAGAATCTTTGTGAGCAAGCAACATGTTTTGCCTGTAGCTCCCTCTGATTGTTACTCACTCAGATCACAGATTCATGAAAGTTTTTCAGTGTGCGGAGGTCAAACTAGCGGTTTTGCTTTCATTGTATTTTCAGAGTTTTGGTGCTTTTTGTTTTTGAACAGTGGTTCATTTTGGGGGATGCCACACCTAAAGGGGGCAGTGACACCTTGGTGATGGGTCATATCACGCAATCAGGTCATATGAAGACACGGTTGGGCTTAGTATGTTTGAATCATAGGAGAGATGTAATGGTTCTTACTGCAAACTCACAACTAAGTCACACTTTTCAGTAAATTTTGCACAGCTACTAATACAATAAAAAGAAGCCACATCCTGCAAATACAAGTAATGAGAATCAAGCTAAGGAAAGAATAACAGGGTTAGGGTTAGGATTTGTAGGCATAGCAGCATTTAAATCACCACTGTGGCTATCTGGCCAATTAGTCACTGCAGTTTTGAAAGTACTTTTTTTATGACTGTCACTTATTTATTACAGATGACTTTGTTCTTCCAACTCCTCCCAAAATGATCCATGCACAGTCTGGTAAATATTGCAAAACTTCCAACACAAAGAAAAGACGCAGCATCCTGCATCCTGCCAGTACAAGCAATGACAATCAAGCCAAGAAAAGAATAACAAAAGGTATGCACATCCAGAACACATCATTGTAGCATCTTAACCACCATGTGTTTATGTCAGTATCTGGCCAATTAGTACTTTTTTTATGACTGTCACCTATTTATTACAGATGACTTTGTTCTTCCAACTCCTCCCAAAATGACAGATGCACAGTTTGGTAGGTGGTTGTGTGAAACCAGTTTTGTTTTTGACTGGGTATCAAATATTTTAAAGTTTAGTATGCTATCCCAGAACTGAAAGGTTGCAACTTGTATTGAATGCCACAAAATATAAATTTTAATTGTCTTTTATGTTAATGTCAACTGTTAATGTTGCTTATGTTGACTAACCAAATACGTGTAAAGTAATTTTGAATTTTTGACATATTAACCCTTCCCAGTGTCTAAACCCTCTATAAACGGAGAAAGAACCCTGATGGACACCCCCTCAAGCCCTCAATCTCGATCCTTGGCACACAGTGGTAGAAGAAGTCCCTTTGACTCTCTCCTTCTAATGGTCGAAGGTATTTAATTGAAATATGATTAACAGTGCAATATTTCAGTGCAAATGAAGCACTATTATTATTATTCTTATTGTTGTTGTCATTATTATTGTTATTATTATTATTTTTTTATTATTAGATTTTATTTGGTATGGACATCACAATTACACTGGACAAACCAGATGCACTGATTGAGTGCTTTAGCGTACATGCTAATTATCAACACTTGTCCACAGGAGGCTTTTAAAAAAGTACAGACAATAAAATAATACATTGTAAAGCTGCAAAGTCTAAACTACAAATCTTCAAGATGTAAGAAAATGTTTGTTATACTGACCTCAGCAAACGTCACATGTTCATGATATTACTTCTTCTCTAGTAAAAATACAAATTGCAACACAAAATGATCATTCCCACTAATCTGAATTATACTTCATTTGCAATACCTGCCATAGCAATTTCCCTTATTTTATTTTTTAAGCAGATCATTCAGCCCTGGCCAAGAGAGTCTGTCCGAATCCCTTTCTCAGAGACAGCGTGGCGGTTCCTCAGGGTCTTCCACTCATGGACGGAGGTATTTAATTTAAATATGAGCAAAATTACAATATTGTCAGTATAAATGAAGCATTGTAAAGCTGCAGAGTTTGAACTACAAATCTTCCAGATGTAAGAAAATGTTTGTTATACTGACCTCAGCAAATGTCACAATATATATATTTTGTAAAAACTGCAATGCAAAATGATCATGCCCACTAATTTGAGAATTAGACTTCATTTGCAGTAATGGTCATAGCAATTTCATTTTTAATTTAAATATTTTTTTAACCATATCATTTAGCTGTAGCCGAAGGAGTCGGTTCAAGCCACTTTTGCAGAAACGTGGGCGGAGTTCCTCAGAGTCCTTCTCACGGCTGCAGAAGGCTTCTGAACCCACAAGGAGCAGTAAGAGGTGAGGGTGTTGTGAGGAACATGTCCTGGCACCCAAGACAGATACTTGTATCTGTCTTGGGTGTATGCTTGTACATGATCGCTATGGGTTGCATAGTATCTAACCCATTTTCTCCATCAGTGACACCCCAAGAACGACTATCGACTGGAGCCTCAAGGCAGCCTCCTGAGAAGTCTATGGGAGCTGAAAGGGATTCCCCAAATGCAGCCGAGGCAATGTCCACGCATGCAAACTCAAACAGATTGAGGAAGGAAGACTTCCCGATGTCCGAAAAAAGTAATGTTAATGTCTTATTTTTGCTGACAAATAATTAGGAGTCTTCCAGTGTCCCTAGCTGTCCCAAAAGTTTCAGTTGAATCAGATTCAGCAGTTCAATATGACACGTTCCTGATTCTTCAAATGAACCTGATTTTTTTACATGGGCACATAGTAACACATGTAAGGTTTTTCTTTTGTTTTTATTACAAGCCAAAAAAATTTTGCTCCACTGGCAGATTTTTCTACTTATTTCAAGTGAAAATTTCTGTGAAACAAGTGAAAATTGATATTTTGAGTGCATGAGATTTATTTTGACTAGAAATGAGACATTTTTATGGGGCCAGTATTGTAATGTGTATTTCAACCTGTGTGTGTTATCAGATCCACAAATGTCTAAAGAAAATCTCTCTTTGCATAACTAGATCCATAAATGTGCAAACAAAAATCTGTGTGTGTGTAAAATAATCTGTGTGTGTGTAACCAGATCCACAAATATGTAAAATAAATCTGCAGCTGCGTACACTGATCTGTATGAGTAGATAGATCAGTAAATACATTCATCAACCTGTAGAGTGTGGTCTGTAAATATCAGGCCACTACATTGGATGTATTCTCACACGTGACTTTTGTTACACTCCTGAAAGAAGAAGCAGAAATGTGTGCAGTGATTTGTATGTGTGTGGAGACTTGTCTGTGTGCCTCTGTAGCTATACAGCTTCATACCACCAGGGGGTGCAAGCACCAATGATACTGTTCACCACTACTGTTTTAAGCTTGGCTGGGTCACCGAAGTATACGCCGAAGCAGCACCTTTTTTCGGTGTTTCGGAGACCAGGAACATGGATGGTTCTTCTACAGACCCATGGGTAAGTAACGCTTACACTTGCATCTTTTCATTTTAATTAAAAACAAGAATAAGATGGTAATAAGAAAATGTTTACACAAATAGTACTATATCCTCACTGAAGCTGCCAAAAAATGGTGGAAGCTTCTCACAACCCACCAGCTATTTAGAAATCATATTCAGCCAACACACTGGGCAATGCATGCTTCCCTCTATTGCATTTAGCAAACACTGTCAGTTAGTTTTCAATCAAACAAAATACACCCGCTTATGTACTAATATGTCCTTCTGCTGCGGTCACACCATCCACACCAGGAGGTGCTGCTGCTCAGGAAAGATGGGTCACTCCGACTGAAAGTTACGATCTGTCAAACATTACAACTTAGTCACAAATGCATTTATTCAGTAAGTACAACTGTAATGCAACTCAACATTTTAAAGGGATATGCCAACTTTTTTTTGTCTTTTTGTGTCTTGCCTCAGTCCAGAGTCCATGACAAGCAGACAGACACCATTATTTGGATTGTGCGTGCAAAACAAGGAAGAGATGGGCAGAGCTCGCTCACCACTAGTTAGCTTAGCTCAAACACTGGGAGTATAGCTTGTTACTTATCTTCTACTATCATTGTATTATCTTCTACTCATAAACAGAGGCTTTGTTTTGTTGTCCTACTTCCACGGTGGGAGAGATGTGATGTTTGTAAATGAGTCGAGGCTTTTGAACAACTCTTTTAAAGGATAAGTTCGTTTTTTTGACACCTGGACCTTATTTTTAGGATTAAATACGCTCGTAGACTCACCCAGACAATTTTGGCGGAGCTCTGAGCCGTTTTTGAGCAATTTAGATCCATCCGACTGCGTTTTTCTCTCATGCCAAAGTAGCAGACGGGGCCAGAAATCATATTTTGGGGGGCATCAATACGTGTTTCCTCTGGTCTCAAGTCCCACTCTGAGCAGCAAAGGCACTCCTCTTCTGCTGTGTTTGCCGTGCAATGTCCACAACAACACCACCAGTTAGCCCCCATTTGTGGACGTGCAGTGGTTGCTTGTCCTCTGGCTAGCTGTTCGGCTCTTTCCCTCTGCATCCTCCTTTCAAATAGCTCCTCATCGGTATATTCTGGCTCAAAACGATACGGGCATCCATTATACTCAAAGTCGTCATCAGACACTTCTACATCGGATAAATATTCCGCCAAAATGCACAAAAATAGCCGTGTAGCTGTGTAGCCTAGCAACAACAGCGGCTCTACTCATGTTCTTGTTCTTGACGTCTATGACGTCACCAAAAGTTACCCATCCTTGTGAAGCCCTGGATGACCATAACAACAAAGTTGAGGTGACATGGTGATAACACTGGCCATTCATTTATAAAATGTAGCTGAAATGAGCGAGTTTCGCAGCAGATATTGTCTAATTTAGGGGCTTCAATTTCTGGCCCTGTCTGCTACTATGGCATGAGGAAAAATGCCGTTGGATAGATCTAAATTGCTCGAAAACGGCTCCGAGCTCCGCCAAAATTGTCTGGGTGAGTCTACGAGCGTATTTAATCCTAAAAATAAGGTCCAGGTGTCAAAAAAACGAACTTATCCTTTAAGTGAACAATGAGAACCGATTAGCAGTTGTGAGAGAGCCATTCTTATGTAAGCCATTCTTCAATTTTTAGACAATTTGCATTTAAGAATGGCTCACATATGAACGGCTCACTCACTTTGATTCCGTCCTCATTGTTCACCTAAAAGAGTCATTCAAAAGATTGGACTCATTCGCGCATGTCACATCAAGGAAGTAGGTCAACAAAACAAAGCCTCTGTTTAGGAGAAGAAGAGAATATGATGATAGTAGAAGATAACATAACATAATGCAGTAAAAAAGCCGGTCACAACAAGCATACAGGAACATTTAGAGTTGCTGAAGAGTTTATCTGATGACTGTATAAAAGGAGGCCAACAATACCCGTTGACTCCCAGTGATTAAGCTAAGCTAACTGATGGTTGACAAGTTCTGACCATGTCTCCCATGTTACTAGATGCACAGTTGAATTAATGGTGTCTATATGCTTGTCATGAACTCGAGACTGAGGCAAGACACAAAAAGAGTAAAAAGAAAACTTTGCATATCCCAGTGAGTTTCCCAACTAACATATATTGCATATGCAGTGCATTTGTCTGTGTTACACTGTGCAGAAAATTTAAAATTTAATTGGAGAACAGAATTATTTTGTAGTAACAACTTCTTTCCCTGGACTGGGAATTAACCTTTTTGTGACTGTCATTACATCATCAGTGTAAAGTGCCTCGGCATGAGTGAGGTCTGCTGACAAACTGTTCAAAATGAGGATATAATGCAAAAGGAAATGTCTGCCTAAACTAATGCCAAGTTATGCTTGTTTTATAGGTTGTGCTTCATCACAGCATCCTTGAGAAGCTACATTCTCGGCTCCAACATATTCTAGACCACAGGCCATTGGATTTGGACCGCATAGAATGTAGGCTCTAATTTCCTGGCGCAACTCAGGGTGGCGCAGGGTGGCGCACCCTGCGCAGTGGTAATTTCGTCCGGCGCACCACCATGCGCAGCCAGTTTGGCAATTTGGTAGACCAGCTGCGCCGAGATGGGTGTGACAGCGCACCAGGGGGAGGTGTCGACAGATTCAGCTTGGTGCAGTGACAATTTCATGCCAAAAAAACGCGCGGAAGGTGCGCTGAAAGCCCGCCATGGTCTATTCATGGCCCAAGCGAGGCACACCCCGTGCAGTGGTAATTTGGCTGACAGGTGCACAGTGCGCACACGTCACCAAAACCTCACAGGCAGGTATCCACAGTGTCGGGCACATTTCAATGCAATTAAAACTATCACAGCAACCACTATTTAATGTAACCGTCTGAACCAGCACATACATTTCTATCTATATTAATTGTCCCATCACATCTGATGTCAGATCAGAGACTTTTGTCATTACTAACGAGTTCATAACTCTCAGCCAACCACAGCCACATCATCCGATACGGAGTATCCGGCTTCCCTTATCTCATGAAATTCAAAAGAAAAGAAAAAGAGAGAGACGCTTGCTGAATAAAAGTAAGTCACTTGGTGTCTGAAGGATTTACCTGTGATTGCCCATATTTCTCTGTTTTAATCTTTATTCATAACGTGATCTAAAAAGATGGAGTACATTATTGCAAGGAGGATGAGGAGGAGATATATTTTCACCTAAGGCGCTGCTATTTGGCGATGACAGACCAGGAATGCAGGTGGATCACAAGCATGATGAATGGATTATCCTGCTGCTGTGTTTAAATGTAATTATCGCTTAATTTTGTACTCCTATTATGACACAGGAACAGATTACACCTGTCCCATGAGGTGGTCCACACAGTGACGCGCATCGTGGCCTCCAATGCGCGGCCCGGTGGCCCCTGCGCTATTCCAGTTGCTGGAAAAACGACAGCGGCTCTGACCTTCTTCGCCAATGAGGTGAAATTGTCACTGCGCCTCACCCGCGGCACATTTAAAGGCGAGGAGAGGCGTTCATTTGATTGGTGAAGATCACACTCGGCTTGTCACAGCCACAGCCTCAGTCTCAGCCTGCCTCACTCCAGCTCTGACGTAATCAGCTCAACTCCTGACACCTGTGCGCCTGCTCACACCTGCACATCATCTACTGCAATCAGTCCGCCTACTTAAACCCCGGCTCCACACTCACTCGGTGTCAGATCGTCTATTCGCTCACATGCTAAGAACACCAGACCAGCTATCCGGACTGATCACCCGTTGCCGACCTGTTCTGTTCCCATTGCTGCCTGTATTGCCTGATCCTCGGATAGACCTCAAGGTATCGACCTGTTTTTGCTCCGCACTTACCTGCCTGCCTGATCCCTGGTTGCCGACCTCGCCTCCTGCTTCTGACGCCGAGTACCTGTCTGCGAGTTCCGATCGGTGGTGGTCGTCTGATCCCCGGCACCTGCTCCTGTTTCCTGTTTCCTGTTCCTGACGCCGAGTACCAGTCTGTGAGTCCCGATCTGTGGTGGCTGTCTGATCCCGGTATCCACTCCTGTTTCCTGTTTGAGACACCGAGTACCCGTCTGTGAGTTCCGATCTATGGTGGCCATCTGATCCCGGTATCCGCTCCTGTTTCCTGTTTGAGACGCCGAGTACCCGTCTGTGAGTTCCGATCTATGGTGGCCATCTGATCCCGGTATCCGCTCCTGTTTCCTGTTTGAGACGCCGAGTACCCGTCTGTGAGTCCTGATCGGTGAGGGTCGTCTGATCTTCGGCTATCCTCGTCACTTCCTGTTTTGAGAGAGCAAGTGAGTCTAAGCACGCTCCTCATTATAGACTCTGATAGACTGAGAGTGAGTGCGGCTACGGCGTGGCCGAGAGGACAGTGTCGCCGGCTCCTGATCCGGAGATCCTGTGCCTGTTCAATAAAACTGCTTCTTGTGAATATACTGTTTCGCATCTGGGTCCTTCCTGTCTCCTGGTCATGGCTGTGTTAAACCCACTCACACCTCCTCTCCTCCCTCACTGCTACTTGCGCAGGTGGGAGAGACGGAAGCGTGGGTGCGCCTGCCTGCGCCAGACTGTGCCGTGCACGAAACTTGCAAAATGCCCTGGACACACCCCGCTTGCACGGTGCCAAGGCGCAGGTGCACCTGCCCTGCGCCGCGCCTGTGCCTGGTCTACAAAATTAGAGCCCCTAGTGTTTGCTAGGGCCAAATTAAATAGGCCTCAACATTCCAGTGTGCATCAAGGACTAGGGCTGAACAATATATCGTTATCGTATCGACATCAAGATATGAACATTCAAGATATTGATATCGAAAAGCAACGATATATACAATATAGATTTCCCCCGCGCTAAAACTGCACTTTCCACATTCTTTTGTATTATGATTTTTTAATTTTTCTAAAAAATGCTTGGTTTTCACCGAACCCATAGTCGTATCGTATCGATATATGGCAAGGTATCTGGCATGAATATCGAGATATGAAATGTTGTCAATATCGTTCAGCCCTATCATGGACACACTATCTGAACTGATTAGGCTGATCAGGGTTGAAAGGGAACACTTCCAAGGTTTGGAATCAAATTTTCAAATCCAAGTAGTTCAAGGGCACACAGGACGTCTAAAGTTCTATTTCAGCCCCGAGTACCCTCAGCATCTTCTTGAAATCCCCTTGTCTGTCACAACCATTGCAAGTTGTTGGGAGTGTCAAGACATATAATCCCCAGAAGACTGTCTGAAAAAATATGTCAGTTGCTTCTCTGTACAGTCAAATGACAGATGAAGAGTTGGATGCTCTATCCTTGGGCTCTATCCCTCTCTCTCTCACACTCTCTTTCCATATCTGCCTCTGCCCCTTTCTGTTTGCTCCTGTACTCGTCTCTGGCTCTTGTCTTTTAGGTGGCCTGGGATCCTTGGTGGAGACTAACTACAATTACAGACGTAACACATATTTGGCCATTTCATTCCAGTTCATAATCATTATAGCTGTTAATGTAGATATTAACATGATCTTTTTATCCATGGTTGATGATACATCTATAGTAACTATCTCTAGCTCCACATGGACATGAGATCCCTCTTGAAAATGAGGTGTCACATCTCAAGAGGTCTACCATTAATACATTTATATTTAACGGAGACAAATATGGTAGGGATGCACTTGTGGTCTGGGCACCCATGAGTTCATCACTACCATAAATTCTTATTTTCAGTAAGACTTTCATTGATTATACTTCTATAAAATTATCACCACAACCACACAGACATGAGGACCCTCCTCTAATAAATTTGTTTGCAGCAGAAACAAATTTGACGACGACAGGTCTATGATTGGTCCATTGATCTGTCACTAACTCTAGTTCTTACTTTAGTCCACTTGTCTCCACTTACCTCCCTCCCTTTGCCCACACACCCAACACAGCATCATGTGGATTTGCTGTTCATCATGAGACTGGGGTCCACATTCAAGATTTCCTGCTGCTTAACAGAAGGTTTTTTCTTGCCGCCATGATGGAGGGATTCATGATTGGCTATATGGATTCATGTTGGGTGTTGGATGTATATATTTGTATATATATGTATATGTGTATTTTATATATGTATATATAGATCTATGCATATATGTGTATCCATAATATGAAGAGCTTTGTGCTCTATTGTAAAGTGTCTTGAGATAACACTTGTTATGAATTGGCGCTATACAAATAAAGATTGATTGATAAATAAAGATTGATTGGATGCCATGGTTGCAGACATAAAGCAGACAATGCCGCACTCTGGGTGTCGACTGGCCAAGGGAGCTCTGAAATCCAGGGGCTGCCTTGTTCAATGGGAACGTGTGAGGGCCTCCATGCACTGAGTTGACACCTTAGGGGTGTTAACAAGACTGACCTCCATGGGCTGTATTGTGAGACGCACATATTCAGTCCCTTGCCCAAGATCCCTTGTGCATATCGATACCAACCACAAGTTGATTAGGTACAACATTTTTGATTGTACCCTTAGGAACAATGGATATGTTCAGTCAAATCAAATTTGAATCTAAATGTAGACAGAACAGCAATGATAAAATGTTGCTCAAAACATTGATAAATAATTATACAGCTGTATATGGTTTCCCCAATCCAGTTTATACATCCCAATGCTCCATTTTGACCTTTGTTAAATAATTTTAATCTTTTTTTCACCCAATAGGCACAGTATTGTCATTTTTGGCGGAATAGATGGGTATTCCAGGAAGGTGGGTTTGTGAATGAAAATGTCGCTAAAACATGAACTTTTTTTTTTATGAATTAGATATTCTCAGTCTGTCTCAATCCATGTCTTTTGCATGATTTTTATAGTGTAGTATACTCTGTACAATGTCTAACAAAAGCACATCAGAAACCACTCTCCTGTTCATTTTTTAGTACACTTATCATTTTACTTCATCACTGCATTGTACAGATAGGGCTATGATTGTTTTGCATTGCAGTCATGGATGAACTTATTTCTTGTGCACAACAAAGTAAAATGACAGGAAAAAGAAGCTCTATTACATATGTACAAGATGATTTTGGAAATAGCTGTAGTGTCTATGGCAGTTACATCTCACAATGCAACGCACCACCTTGTAATGATACAAAAATTTCTGTAGTGCAACTACACATCTGTCAGCGATGAGAATAAATAATTATTACAGAAAGCAGTGTTAGGTCAATGTAGGCTTGAAAAAAACAGAAAAAAACATTTATAGGCATGTACTAATGCATTAAACAAGTTTTTTTTTTTTTTTCAATCTTCCAGATAATGTACCTTGGGGCTTCAAACAACAATCTGTCCTCCACAACCTTGGCATTCTTCCAAGAATCTGGCATAAAATATGGCTTTCCACTGAGGTACTATGGATGTAATGTTGCTAACTCAATCTGGGCAGAGCAACAAGAGTTGTGCAGCTCTATATGTTTCTTTGCCTATGTTTTTTAAGCACTGTGCATTCATTATTCCATAAAGTGACATGGTTTTTTTTGTTTGATTTTTTGCACTAAATTTTAACATGTTTCATGTACATTTTTCAGAATAAGAGCTGATCAAGGAGGGGAGAATGTCGATGTTGCATGCCTCATGTTCACTGTTCATGGCACTGGAACCGGGAGTTTCATTGCAGGAAAAAGTGTACACAATCAAAGGTATGCTTTATTAAAACATTTGTCCAAGGCTCAACCATACAATTTACAATCAGCCATAAACTGGCAGGGCTCTGCAATGACCTAGAATACACTAACAACCATCTCCCAGTGTATCATAAACCACCCTGTTTACTTTTGCATCCACCAACTGAGCAGTTGCCATGTATTTTACCATGGAGTAAACCGAAATAAGCATAACAGCATTTTATCCACCTACAAAGGCCTAACAATTGCACCTACTGGTGATATTCTTGCAGTGACCTGCTTTGTTCAACATCAACATAAGGCCTTTAAACAGACTAAACAACGATTCAGCAGCCCTTGTCATTTATGTTGTTAAGCCGCATTATGTAGTAACGCCCCATTATGTAATAATGTAATAAATTTTCACTTTATGATGTAATAACGCCGCATTTTGTAATAATCTGCCGCATTTTGTAATAAAAATTTCGAACGCAATATGTAATAAACTTTGCCGCATTTTGTTATAAGTTATTACAAATTACGTCGGGTATTACATATTGCGGGTGTCGCCCTTTTCTTTATAAGGAAAATGTAATAATGTGGTGCATTATGCAATAAACCACCAAAATAGATGTCTATATCTATTTTGGTGGTATAGTGCAAAAGCACTGGCTTCCCAGCACACAGTAAGGTCTCTCCATCCTGGCTCAGAGAGTAGAGATGTCTATTCCTCCACAGCCTCACCAGAGCATTTTGCTGCTCTCTTGTGCGTTCATTAACAGGAACATTGAACTCTCCTTTGAGTTTTTTCACTATAACATCATAGGCATCCTTGCTCATTGATCGTTGCTGGCCATATCCCATGCAAACAATCCAGGTACTGGCCACAATTATGGTAAACTGTAGGGCTGTCAAAAAATAGGTAAAAAAAAATTGTATTAATTGTGTATATAAAGTTGTTGTATTATGCCACTATGTAATATTTTAGTCTTTGGTTAGATGAATGACACATTTTCAAAACAGGCATGAAAGCAATTAGAATCTAAAATGCTTTAAAGCATACAGTAGCACCACATGGTTTTGCTCAATACTTAACAGACATGAAAATCTGTACAATGTATGGCCTGTTCCTCTGTGAATTAATTTATATAACATTTAATAGTTAAGCTGTCATCTCAGAAACGTTTTAAAACCAGTCTGGCATCTGCTAGGCTACTTTACATCGATGGTCATTGTTAGCTTAACTATTTGTAGGCCTACTTTTATTTCATATTAGTTTCATATTAGTCATATTAGTTTTAAAACAAGATAAAATTCTAAATTTCTAAAATCTAGATTTTCTGAATCTGTTCTTTGTTCATACCTTTCATCATGTTGCCTTTGGATGATTTTCTAGCTGCAGTTGTGTTATTTAGGATGAAATCGTTTCCCAAAACCAAAGCCAAAATGTTTGAATCTCCCCCTGGTGGCTGATTGTAGTACATGCATAAATTCTGCCAGGGCTCAGTGTGGAATTACAGGTCTATACAGAACAATATAACATAGGTTACACATTAACAAATACCTTCCAATTTCTATGTAATTATACACATAGTCGTATGACAAGTATACAGGTGAATATGCACATGGACTGGACTGTGGACTCTGTGATTGTTTCCATTATTCCTGTCTATGGTTGTGCGTGTATGTGTGAGTGTGGAGCGCATCAGTGGATGACGTTAGGCACGTGTGTAACTTTTGGACGTTGTTGCGACTTTCCAGCCCCTTTAAAGTCGCTAGAGAGGCAGAGCATAGGTCCTGTATATTTGCGTGACACACTGCTGCTTATGCAGAGAAACACGATGCATCCAGGTAAATTTCAGGCATTCAGTAAGAAACTAAGGGCCAGATCCACAAAGAATGGATTGCTCCTGCAAGATCACAGTTGACACGACAATGGCAGAGACAGACAGAAAAAGAAAACAAAAATATACAAACCTAGAACTCAAAGTGCTCACTGACGAGGTGTAGAGACAACAATATAAACTCAAGAGGCAGGAAAGAAGAAATATCTATAATGACCTTATTTGACATTCACTTATTGTTCTCGTTTTCAGACTTGTGTGTTTCCAGAAATGCTTAAGCCTTTAAATGTTGATTTATTGGGCTCTAATTTTGTAGACCAGGCGCAGGCGCAGGCGCGGCGCAGGGCAGGTGCACCTGCGCCTTGGCACCGCGCCAACTGGGTGTGTCCAGGGCATTTTGCAAGTTTCGTTCACAGCGCAGTCTTGCGCAGGGAGGCGCACCCACACCTCCGTCTCTCCCACCGGCGCAAATGGCAGAGAGGGAGTATAGTAGGGTTTAACACAGCCGAGTGTGATCTTCACCAATCAAATGAACGCCTCTCCTCGCCTTTAAATGCGCCGCGGGTGAGGCGCAGTGACAATTTCACCTCAGTGGAGAAGAAGGTCAGAGCCCCCGTCACTCTTGCAGCAGCTGGGAGAGCGCAGGGGCCATCGGGCCGCGCATCGTGTCCTCCGTGCGTCACCGTGTGGACCACCTCACGGGACAGATATCATCTGTTCCTGTGTCATAATAGGAGTACAAAATGAAGTGATAATTACATTTAAACACAGCAGCAGGATAATCCATTCATCATGCTTGTGATCCACTTGCATTCCTGGTCTGTCATCGCCAAATAGCAGAACCTTTGGTGAAAATATATCTCCTCCTCATCCTCCTTGCAATAATGTACTCCATCTTTTTAGATTACGTTACGAATAAAGATTAAAAGAGGGAAATATGGGAAATCACAGGTAAATCCTTCAGACACCGGGTGATTTACATTTATTCAGCAAGCGTCTCTCTCTATTTTCTTTTCTTTTGAATTTCATGAGATGACAGAAGCCGGATACTCTGTATCGGATGATGTGGCTGTTTGTGGTTGGCTTGAGAGACGTGAACTCGTTAGTTATGACAAACGTCTCTGATCTGACATCAGATGTGACAGGACAATTAATATAGATACAAATGTATATGCTGGTTCAGACGGTTACATGAAATAGTGGTTGCTTCGATTGTTTATTGCATTGAAATGTGCCTGACACTGTAGATACCGGTCTGTGAGGTTTTGGTGACGTGTGCGCACTGTGCGCCTGTCAGCCAAATTACCACTGCACGGGGTGTGCCTCTCCTGTGCGGAGAATAGACCAGGTTGGAGCTGGCGAGCTTTCAGTGCACCTTCCGCGCGGTTTTTTGGCACGAAATTGTCACTGCACCAAGCTGAATCTGTCGACACCTCCCCTTGGTGCGCCGTCACACCCATCTCGGCGCAGCCTGTCTACCAAATTGCCAAATTGGCTGTGCACGGCGGTGCGCCGGATGAAACTACCACTGCGCGGGGTGCGCCAGGCTGCGCCACCCTGAGTTGCACCAGGACATTAGAGCCCATTGTGTGTAAATGTGTGAAAAATAAACAAGTCGGCTCAGAGCTGTCCATGGTCCTGAATATTGTGTACTGACCTTTTCACTTTAGAGCAGAGCTGTCCTGATTTATCCCCTTATTTAGTCAAGCAAGCAAATCAAAGTAGGAATAACTTTGCACAACAGAAAGTAGAGCACAAAGCTTAAAATAATGTTTTAAAACAGAATAGGCCAACTTTATGTCGCAGGAAATAATGTTATGCCTCACTAAAACAAGTTACTGGGAATAATTCTAAATAATATGCTCCTGGCATGAAAGCCGTTATATAGGCTATGCTCCACAGTTACCACCAACTGAGTGCAATTTGCAATAATTTTGAGCGAGAGAGAGTGAGACAGTCTGCATTAACAAGTAACTGATTTATGATATAGACATCTATTTTGGTGGTTTATTACATAATGCACCACAATATTACATTTTCCTTATAAAAAAAAAAGGGCGACACCTGCAATATGTAATACCCGACGTAATATGTAATAACTTATTACAAAATGTGGCGTTATTACATCATAAAGTGAAAACTTATTACATTATTACATAATGGGGCGTTACTACATAATGCGGCTTAATATACCTCCACTGTGATTTTCATAGTTTGAATTAGCCTCACTGAAAAGGATTAACTACATTCAGCAGTTCCAGTAACCCAACAAAAAACTTGGCATTGAACTGCTGTATTGGCTTGGTTTCTCAGGTGACTTAAGACAGGGTGTAGTTTGCCTGCATTCTGGCATCTTTTGTGTTAAATCTTGTGCTTCTCAAACTCTTATCTAATATATGCATGTTAAATTTATGTGGCACATCCATAATATAATGTTTGTGAGTTATCCCCTAGCCCTAACCCTACCCCTGCTAACTTTACAGGATTGAGAGACTTTGGAGAGATGTGTACATGGCAGTGACAAATGTCTTCTACAATGTTCTTCACACCTTAGAAGATTAAGGACATCTTGATCTGTCAAGTGAACTACACTTGCTCTGTTGCCACTGTGTCTTCATTCCATGGCTCCAGGCCTCCCTTGATGTGTCCCGTGATGGGTGGGACAACCATTCATTGAAATCAGAGCAGAATATGTCTCCTAACCAACTGTGAGAAATTGGACAACTGCAGTGTCCAGTACCAGACCCTGATGTCCCAAATGTATGTATAATCAGTGGCCCCAACTTCAGGTCAACATTGAGAGGTCATAATGTTTTGCTCAAATGTGTTGCACCAAAAAGTAGCCGTCAAGTCTCCCAAAGTCTGCGCCTTTCAGAATTTGAGATTCAGAACAGGGGTTCATGGATTATGTATGATTTATCTTTAATTTGATTAATTCCAAATTGTGATTTTGATGGTGTTTGAAATAACCTGTTCCATCATTTGACAAACTGTGTTACAGTCAATATAATTGCTGTTTGCTTCAAACATGAAAATATTGTTTGGAGTTGAGAAATTGTTATATTTTGCCCCTTTTTAATTAAAATGAAAACCATCCTTTCTTGAGCCAGTTGCAAAACATTTCACCTTTCATGTCAAAATAGTGGTGCATTATGTTAACATTACTACAATTCATAAGCAAATTAAATTTTAATTTAAATAGAAAATTCTGTAAAGAATAACAAGCAGAGCATTTTGTATCCTTATGTCACCTCAACATTTCTTTGTTTCAATAGGAGCTGTACATACCAGAGATCGCATGGGAGTTCAGCGGTATTGAAGCTGACCGCAGACCTGGTATCCATGTGACAGTCCTTGTGAGTCCACTGGATGAACCAGAAATGGACTACCTCAAAAGATCAATAGATCCTTGTGCCCCCTCTGACTGTCATGGAATGGACATTTACATCAACACAGTTGAATGTGTGCAGGGTATCATTAACACCAGATGAAGTTTCTCTGTTCCTTAATCGTGAGCCATAAGGGGTTAGTTTTGGCTATTGATGATCAGAGGCCTTTACACCCAACTGATCATGTGCATCATGTGAAATGCTACGAGCCTTGTAGGCCTTGTACTTGTCTTGATACAGTAAATGTTTGAGTCCACTAAAGCCAAGAAAATGTTGCAACTTAAATAAATGTACAGAAAAGAAGTGTTTTCCTTTTCAGCCCCTTACTTTATTGCCAACATTAAATATGAATTCACTTGTTAGCTGGGTTACACAAGCAAAGAAGGGTAGTGTCCTGGAAAAACATAACTGCACCAGGGTGGTCAGGACAGCTACCAACATACAAATAACATAGTTACTCAAATGAAAAAAGATGTAAGTAGTACCACAAATACCTAATCCTTATCTAAATTAAATTTGTGAAAAACCATTGACTTTGCTGGGAAGACAACTAAAACTGTACTGTTAAACATTTCAAGCAATTATACTGTGACCATACCTGAGTCCAGGGGCGTAGAATTGGGTAGGGACGCTCGGGACACGTCCCTATCAATATTTTGCCACTACCCAGCGCCACCCCTCCCTATACGCAAAACATACGTTGTGCGTAAGGCCCAATCTTGCGCAAGAGCACGCATTCTCTGCCGTCTGATGCAGCCACGATCCGGTCTGTGGACAACAGGCCTGATATTTCCCATTTAAAGAATGGCTGTTATCGTTGTTGTCTGTCAGTAATGTCATTTTGCAGTACAGCCGATGTACATGTGAGCATTTGATATAAATGCCTCCCGAATCGCTCTGCGTCTTGGTGAGCGTAAAGACGCAGACAGATGCACATCGCAGGAACAGTGAGGGATCATCAAATTGTGTGATTTTATAATTCAAAAAGGTGTCTTGATAGCTCAGTTTCAGCCCTCTGTTTAAGTGAACACAAAGACTTACAAAAGTGAGTCAGCCTTTTGTTGAATCAAAACTCAACATTCTTCATCAGTCCAGCTCTGAGCTGCTGTTTTCACTCACTCACTGTTTACTAAATGATAAATTCATCCTGAGGTATCCTCCATCACATATTGTCCATGATATAAAAACAATCTTTAAAGGATCAAGCTTCAAATACAATCTACTACTGCCGCGGTTCTCAACCTGTGGGTGGAGGCCCATAAGTGGGTCTCATGCAATCATGAGACAGAAGAGATAATTCTGTCTAGATGTTGACTGGAGATTAAAATTCTCTACAGCCCTCATTATCATTTATTGAATGTCTAGTTAACTGCTTATACATTCATCTCTGTTGAAAAAGGAGTGGTTAATAATTGATCAGTTGGTGATGGTATGTTGGGCCCGGGGGGGGCCAAAATACCAAAATGAAATTCTGGAGCACTTTTATGTCCCCACCAGTGGCGGCTGGTGCCAAAAATTTTAAGGGGGACGCAGCTTTGGAGGAAACAAACCAAAGAAGTGCTCCATACTACAGTGAACTGAAACTAAAGACAAAACATAATCACAATACAACCTTCTTTGAACAATGCACTATTTGAACAGAAATGTTGCCCTCCTTTCCTTCGGGGCTGCAGATTTCTCAGTGACCCTCTGACTGAAGTCCATCATATCTGTCACCAGTCTCTCTTCCATTGACAGCATGGCCAGTGCAGTCAGCCTGTCCTGGTTCATGGTGTTTCTGAGGAAAGTTCTGAGAAGCACCTCAGCTTCTGCAGTGGTCATGGGTGTGGTGATGAGGATCTTTAGCAGAGTGACAGTCTCTGAAAATACCTCTCCAAGATTATTTTCCATCAACAACAGGATAAGGTCCACAGCTCCACAGCAGGCCTTGAACTCCTCCTTGCTGTAGATTAAGACTGAGCTCTGTCTTCAGCTTTAGTTGAGCACTGGGTCGGCCTTCAAGGAGCTGCTGAGGGAATCTTCAGGAAACATGGTGTGGTACTGTATGAATCTGTCATTAAAAAATACATAGAAAAACACATTTTATTACCAACAGTTAACATCAGTATTTACTGAAAAAAATCAATAAAACAGCCAAAGTTTAACCTGCTCCCAGAAAATAAAGGTGTAATTTATGTCATTTTCACTATTTTATGAACATTTCTTGTGTCACCTGAACAGTTTCTTATCCTATACATGATGTCTCATGGCTCAAGATTGTAAACACAAACAGAATCTTATGCACCACTAAACTGATGCTTTAAAACTAAAGGTAAAACTATGTGATACAGTTTTGGTATAGATTAACTGTAAAAAGTATGAACAAACAAAGCAAACAAAAAAAACAAATAAGAAAGAAATCAGATACAAGCATGCAACACAAGAGGGTTTTCAGCAAAACTACTTCAAATTTTAAAAAGCCAAAAAATAAACTTTACATTACAGGAGTCTGTTTCCATCTGCTGGAGCTTTTGAATACTTTTACTTTGTACCATTATGTGCAGTATTCAGTCAGCAAAAACCACCAACAGAATGTATAATTTTTGTATCCAAATAGAACATTTTATTATAGCAACTAAACATATGGTATACAATTATATATAATGACAATACTATATATATTTATATTGATATTAATTATTTTTATCACATGTTTAGTTGCCATAATAAAACTACAACATTTAAACACAAGATATACATTTTGTTGGTCTGTTTTCATTGATTTTATACTGTGCACAATGGTACAAGCTGGAAAGGCACAAGCTAAGTGTCAAATCTAAAAGCTCCAGTAGATTAAAAATAATTCTGTAATGGACATACACCTAAGAGGTAAAGGATTTGTGTTGTTCACACTTTTGGGACTAATAAAACCCCACTGTTTTCACCAGTCAATTGTAACACATAACTTGATAGCATTATCAAGTCTTCTTTTTGTAATTTTTCAAAGGCTTTCACACAATGTAACAGTAATATTTAATGAGCACTGCAATAAACCTCTGCAATAATCTGAATGCATTTGTGTATTACAATTTCTCCTATCTTGTTCCTGCTTTGCCATGATTTTTATATATATATTTTTATAGGTCCCTTTATACAATATTTCATCAAAATAATGTATCAAATTTATCAATCAAATTTAAAATATACTTCTAGTAGGGTAAAAACAAACTTACCCACCCAATAAAAGCCCCAATTCCTCCTAAAAGTATTGTTTTTGTAAAAATATGCAAGAATTAAAAACTATATAGATTTTTTAGAACTTAAGTCTGCAAAAGGATAACGTTATACTGAACAAAGAATTTATATCTTCTTGGCAAACTCATTTTGTTGCTCCTGATCTATGGTTTATGTGTGACATAAGATGGAAAACTTTGCCCCTGAATCATGTTATGTCTACTAGGAAAGACACATCCTAATCTAATCTTCAGTGTAGCACAGCCTCTTACTTTTTTCTTCTGACGAATCTCTGGTCGAAGCCTCCTCGGTGCATGGGAGCATCGGTTGGACGCGTGAAGATACGTGAGATGCTTGCGCATGCGTAAATCATATCTGCTGCAGTGACGTGTTGATATGATTGACGGCGCTCGTTGTCCAGTCACACGAGGAAAAGAAACACCAAAACAATACTAATTCGCTGCCAGTCCAAGTGGGAGCTTGTGGGGGCAAAGTTGAAGCAGCCAATCCCAAAGATGCCTCAGGTCACATGCTGAGCAAAAGTTTAAGGACTTGCATAGACACCCATTAGACCGGCGCCCCTCCATACGTAAACTATGTATTCACAACAGAGTTACTACGTAAAAACATTGTGAAACCCCTTTTATTGAATGGTGACAGGTGCTGCTGACAGACAATTACTATGTGGTAAAAATAAATGTTTTTATCCGTTATTTCTTATAATTTAAAGACAAATTATGTTGTGTTTAAGTGGACTTTCTCTGTTGAATTTTGGAGGGGGCGGCGCCCCAGCGCCCCCTATTGACAAGCCGCCACTGGTCCCCACCAATGTCAAAATCAAACCTACGCCCTTGCCTGAGTCAGTCATATGACAGGAAGTTAACCATGATGAAATCAACTGACATCAGAAAGAAACTACACTGTAAATGGATAACTACCTCATGTGAACCATTCTAATCCTGTGTAAAGTAAATCCCAATCCCAGCGTCAAATGTCTGTCTTCTGTTATCTTTACACAAGACTAAATCCTGTGTGGCAGGCAGCAACAAAGTCAGACTCAAAATCTTTGTAGGTTGTGTGATGGTCAGGCAACTTGATAGTTTCAAAACATGTCAGGGCCCTTGGGAGAAAGCCACTTGACACCTTCACAATCAGTTCCTTGGGTGGAACCTCCCAACCCACCCAGAGCTGCAGAAGATTCTTCAGTTGTTCTGAGGAAGCTGTTAAAAAGACAGTTAAGACCTGTGAAATACATCCTAAATAATCCTCAGATTTGTACTTTCACAGTTTATTAACTGACTATCATTTAACGGGAAAAAGTAAAGTGCATTTATGGGAGTTAATTTAAAAAATAGACCTTGTTCAATAAAACTCCTGAAGTAACCTGTGACCCATGTGATAGCCTCGAAAGAGGCATCATCTTAGTAGTATATATATAACATGTTTGAGGGGGGATTGTGACCCCCCCTCTTCTAAAGTCATAAAACCATAAATCATGTGTCATGTGACACACAACAGGTGTGGAGTCTAGTAGGAGGGTTTTAGGAGGCTGTGACTTCAGGGGTGTGTCCTCAGGTATGTGTCATCAGGGGTGTGTCATTAAAGGGGTGAATTTAGGAGTGTGTGACCCAATAGATTTCAAGTATTAGTTTTATTGTGTTTTTTATGACTTAAGACCAAATGAGAATGTGATGATGTGTTTTTTATTGTCCTTAGAGAGGAGTGTTTAGTGTTTTTTGCATTGATATAACCAAATATTTTCAGGATTAGCTGTCTTTGTGCCCCTCATCCTTGCGGTGTGACGACAGGCCTCTGTCACTTGTTGGTGCTGCCCCCTGTCTTTTATTTTTCTGCATTGCTGCTGCTGCTGCTGCTGCTATTTTTGCTGCTAACTTTTGTGGCGGACTTTTCTCAACTCCTGATTTTTTGGGGTGAAATTCCTGCACGCGGCTGCAAATTCCACATCCACCTTTAAATCAAAATGGCCAGTCGTGACAGTAAGTGTTGACAAAGTTTTCATCTCATAAATACTCATTTATGCTTTAATTATTGTTGTAAAATGTATTTTTAATGTGTTCTTATAGGGTGTTTTTAATATATTGGGAAGAAAGAATCAGCCTCTAGATATCAGAGGTTAGTGTTGTTTAGTTAAAAGCACAATGTTAAGAGGGGTAAAAAAGAGTGTAAATATACAGTCATGTCTTTTTTTTTTCACTAGACCATAGTGCCCAGTGCATCGGAACTGCTGCAGTGGTTCGAGGTGTAAAGCGTCCATGGGATTCAGAGGAGTCTTATGAAGACATAGTGGCTGAAAGGTATGTATGTTACACCTTTATATGTGTTGTAGAATAGTAAAGTGTTATTATGTTTCTACGTGAATTATGAGTTTACACCATTTTTTTTTCCTGATTCATAGATCCCATAGAGAAGGCCTCTATTATCCGACTGAGGAGGATGTGCATAATGCTGTGAGGTTTTTGGAGGAAATATCATCACATCACACCTTCGAGCACAAGGAAAATAGGGAAGAGGAGCCGGTGGAGCAGATACAGCGCCGCGGATTATTGGAAAACGAGCAAGAAGTCCCGGCTAACAGTGAGTCCCCCAGAAACTTTTCTGAAAGGCCAAGAAGCCCTTTACATTTTGAAAGTAGATTGGTGGAGGAGGAGGAGGAGGACTCACTTCATCTGGACTTTAATGGTGTAGAAAGGGATACAAGGAGTGTAATCCAACCACCTCTTTTTAATACTGGCACATAAGGTTATGCTAGCTCTGTTTCAAGGGTTCTGTCTGAGCTTCACCTGCTTTGTACACCTAATGCCGGGATCAGTGTTATCGCTGATTCTGTAAGAGAGATAGGTACCATTATCAGTAGTGGTATCTCTGAATTAAGAGAAGGTCAGAGTGGAGTGTTACGGGCCGTCTTGACCCAGGGAAGAGCATTGGCCCAGACCAGACGACAGACAAACTTGTCTTTTAATGGTCTGAGTGTAATGCTCAATAATTTAGAGCGATCTGTACATGTTATAGCACAGACGCAGCAAACAATCTTGGAAATATTATCTACTATAGTAAAACCTCCCTCTAACCGTCAATAATTCGTCTCTCTGGGTGTATCTGTTTTTGAGGTTCTTTTTTCATTCATTTTTTTACATTCATCCATCCGTCAGTATCATGGCTCCTCCTTCCAAAAGATCTTAGACGTGACTTAACCAATGGGTGCTCTAACAGGGTTGATAGAGCTGCCGGTGAACAAAATGATTTGTCTTCAGAATCTCACAGAAATGTTTTTCCATTACTCATTCAGCGTACCAGAGCTCAGTTTGAACAAGTTATGACCATTCATAGACTTGCCCAAAGACTATCTGTTAGTATAACAACAATGCCGCCTGTAGATTTGTTAAGTACTCAAAATGATCAGTCTTTAACCAATTGTAGATCTCCCATTCAAATGGCTGCTGACAGATCTGCTCATGTGGGGGTTGCTGCTGCTGCTGCTGCTGCTGAAAGTGTGAATGCTTGTGTGGATGATGGTGTGTCAGAGGGCGAGGATGATAGAGTGAATGATAGTGTGGGAATGACTGATGCGGATGATCAAATGTTTTTAGAGATTGAGGAAATTTATCCTGATGTAGCTGTTCAAGGTGTGCATGATGATGCAGATGTGGTTGAGGATGATGACTATCTTTTTTTAGAGGTTAAGAATGTATTTGATCCTCCTGTAGAGGAGAGAGCATCTGCTTCTATCAGCCCCTCCCCAGCTGAGAGAAACAATGCTGTTGCTAGTTCTGAAAATACGTCACATCCTGCCTTCGATGATGTTGCTAGTGATTTACAGGGGTATAAAATTGGCGATGGTGGGGTCATTTGTCACCCCTCAACCTCTGTACCATTACCGAGTACTGCTTGTCATCCACCAGCTTCTGCAGCAACATCAAACGTAAATTCTAATAACATCCCCACTGCAACTGTTGAAGCGTCGAAACCTGTTACTCCTGTTGCTGCGCTATCAGAAACTTTATTGCATGTTGATCATGGTGAGGAAGGTGTCGAAAGACCTGTGGTGTTTCAAGTGGGGGAGGGGTCTGCAATACCATCTAACAGGGGTCATGGTGATGGGGGAATAGCAGCTCCTAGCACTAGTGATAGAAATCCAATACAGATCAGAGAGATTCCTGCTTTCAATGCTTCTGAATACCGCCAGCGGGTTGATCTCAGAGGCATTAACCAGGATAACATTATAGAGCTTCCAGCCAGGTTGAGGGATAGTCTTTCCAGCGTCATTGTACAGACCATGCAAAATGCACTTTCCCGCAGTTTGATAAATGTTGTGTTGAGAGGCCCGTCACTTGCAGATGATGTACAGGTTATACTTCATTCAGATGATCAAAATAATGTAGACCGCTTTTTGGATGAGGTATCGCGTGTGCTACAAAGTAATGACACATCTATGAGTGATGATGAGCTAGAATTTGTAGTCACATTAGCAAGGAGCATGAGTGGCGGGTTGCGCCTGAGACTTGCTAATGTACTTTATGATGAAATTTTGAAGAAAAAGGGAATATTTTTGCATGATCCGGCCAATGATAGTGATAACAATCTGTGTTTTTCTCTCTGTCTTTCTCATTTTGTTGACCCTGGAATGTCAGTGGATCAGAAATTGGCTTTTGCGAGACAGCTGCACACTACTGTAGGGCTTGATTATACACAAATGGTTTCATTAGCCGACATTTCTAATTTTGAAATACAATTGGATGTTAAAATCATTGTTTTCCACCATGGTGCTGGGCGTAAACGCCTGCAGTGTTTCCAGACACATGACGCGCCCCATCCTAGGACAATCTGGCTGTACCTGCACGGTGAACACTACTATTTGATAATGAATGAAACCGGCTTTTTCGGGGCACCATACATATGTGAATTTTGTTATGCACCACATTACAACCCTATGTTTCATAACTGTAAACACCTGTGCAATGTGTGCCAAACATTGTGCCAAAAGTACTCAGGCAACACCATAAAATGCGATAGTTGTAAACGTATCTGTAAATCTCAACACTGCTTCCAACAGCATAAATCACCTGATAATACATATAACATTACACCATGCACATCACTGAAATACTGTGAAGACTGCAGTAAAACATACAAAACAGGTAGTGCTCCTCACCAGTGTTCTCTTCCAAAGTGCCTGCATTGTCGTGAAAAGATATTGGACACCAAAGCGGGGCATGAATGTTTTATTCAACCCCTTGAAAGGAAAGATTTGGTGAAAAAGTAAATTTTCTACGACTTTGAGACACGATATTCCAATGGGAAACATGAGGCGAATTTTGTTTGTAGCATGAACACTGATGGTGAGCAGTACTGTTTTAGCACATCCAACTATGTCAAATTATTTGTAAAACATTACAGAGGGCCAAAATAAAAGGGTTACACATTTATTGCCCACAACGCCTCCGGCTTTGACAACTACATCATTTTAGAATATCTGGTAACTCAGGGCATCATTCCTATCCTGACTGAGAAAGGCAGCAGGGTTGTTTCCATGTTCGACAGGGCATACAGTCAGCCTTGGATAGACTCTTTCAGTTTTCTTCCAATGCGTCTGGCTAAAACCCCTGCAGCCATGGGTTTTGAGGATCTTGAGAAAGGGTACTTTCCCCACAAGTTCAACACTGTTGAGAATGAGTTTTACAAAGGAAAGTACCCTGATCCAGCCTGCTACGGGTATGACTCTATGTGTGACGATGAAAGGGTCAAATTCATGCGGTGGTATGAAACAGTCTGTCACCAAGTTTTTAACTTCCAGGCGGAGATCCGCCACTATTGTGCCAATGATGTCGAAGTGCTGCGTAAAGCATGCATGATTTAAAGAGAGACATTTATCAAGTGCACGCAGCTTGATCCATTTGCCTTCACGACACTTGCTTCTAGCTGCATGGGAGTTTTTAAAACACTGTTTCTCCCCAGAGACACCCTGGCTCTCACTTATGAGGGAGTCTACATCAAGCAGAACAAGACATGCTCTGATGTATCCATTCAATGGCTAGAGTTTGTGGCTCAGTCAAAGAAGACCATGATTAGACATGCTCTGAACCAGGGTGAAAAAAAGTTTGGCCCTTATTTTGTGGATGGATATGATGCAGCATCAAACACATGCTATGAATTTGCAGGATGTATCTTTCACGGCTGTGTAAAGTGCTGTAATCCTGCCCACACAAATCCTGTCACACATGTGCCTTATGCAGAGTTATACCATGCCTTTCAGCAGAGACTGTCTGCTCTGCAGACACAATATAATCTCACTGTAATTGTGATGTGGGAATGTCAATGGGCGGAGTTGAAAATGTCAAACATTGATGTTCAGTCGTTCATGGCTTCCTACCAGAAACCTGGACGTCTTCAACCTAGGAATGCTCTCTTTGGTGGTCGTACAAATGCTATGAAGCTGTACCACAAGGTGCAGCAGCAAAGTGATGAAAAAATCAGATACTATGACTTTACAAGTCTATACCCCACAGTGCAGTCCAGGAGCGAGTACCCAATAGGCCACCCGGTAATTATCCACAGAGATTTTGAGTCTCTTGATAAATATTTTGGGCTGGTGAAGTGTACTGTGCTCCCCCCTCGAGGTTTGTACCACCCTGTGCTGCCGTACAGGTGTCATGACAAGCTGATGTTCCCGCTTTGTAGAAAGTGTGCTGAAGAGCTCAACCAGACGACAACATGCACGCATCCCGACAAAGACAGGCAGTTGTCGGGTGTATGGGTGTCGTTTGAGCTTCTGAAGGCGGTTGAAAAGGGGTATCAAGTCGTGGTCATTGATGAAGTGTGGCATTTTCCAAACAAAACAGACACCTTGTTCAAATATTATGTTAAAACATTTCTCAAATGCAAGCAGGAGGCATCTGGCTATCCCGGACATGTGAAAACACCTGAAGATCAGAAAAAGTACATTGATGATTATTTTGAAAAGGAGGGCATTATGTTAGACCCAGAAAAAATCTGCGTCAACAAGGCAGTCAGGAACTGTAACAAGCTCCTGTTGAACTCCTTGTGGGGGCCATTTAGCATGAGGGATAACTCACCACCCTGTGAGTTGATCACAGAGCCAGAGAGGTTCACACAGCTCATGTTCAGTGATCAATCTGATGTACGCCAATTCTGTTTTATTTCAGATCAGGTGGCCATGGTACAATGGCAGCATGTCGGTGATCAGTGGGGCAGAACAAAAGATGTTAAAGTCTTTATTGGTACCATGACAACAGCCTATGCCAGACTCATGCTTTACGACTTGCTGGACAAACTGCAGGAGCTTGTGCTGTATTGTGACACAGACAGTGTGATAGGTGAAATATTCTCATCTTTTAGGTTTTATACTTTTCTTTCATTTCATGTATTTACAGAAACACATGTCAGACACATTTTATAAAATAGCCCCACAGGGTTTTTCTGTGTATCTACATCTTCCTGTTTGAAAGTTAATCTCCGCTGTGAATCAATTAAAAATCTGATCTGATCTGAAAAAATAACCCAACCCTTTCAGTGAGGATACAGACGTAGAGCACAGCCATGAGGAAATGAGGAATCACGCCTATGTGCGCTCGCTTCTTCTCTTTTGGTTCTGTGGCTGTCCAGTACAGAGCATCCAGGGATGTCCTGACCAAAGGATGAAAACAGGCGATCCGCCACCTGACGACAAGACAGAAGCCAAGAGAGCAAATATGCAGCTTGCTGAAAATACAGAGCAGTGTGAGTGATTAAATCTATAAAATAATGTTTTGTGAACCTCCAGCATGTTGTATATGATGTAGAGCTTGATGACAGACTGTCCCCTGATCAGGTGGTACATCATGGAGTAATCCACGTAACTCATCATAGAGTAACACAGCACCATGATGAAGCCTTTCAGCACATCACACACCTGGGCTGGCTGCAGTAACCGCGAACCACTAAAAAACACACAAAAACACAAATTACATGAGAGGAAATGTTCAGAGATGTTCATAAGAACTAAAAAAAGAGACAAAGAGAAACTGAGCCACAGAGAGCAGGTTAATCTGATTAGTCTGAAAGTCAGAGAAAGAGCTGCACTGCCCTCTAGAGGTTAAAAACAAAACTGCGATGTCTAATGGGGCTGAAATGGAAAGCTTTGTCCCACTTTGTATACATTCTTTAAGATGAACTAATAAGCTGATGGTCTATGAATTGTTTTATATTAGTAAATTAGTGCTGAATAATCTTTAAGTCTTTCCAAAAAAATCAAAATAACTTGCACTGTTGAAGATTGTTTTCACTAATCCACTTGTGTTTTTAATCTTATGAAAGGCTTATCAGTATGTGTACAAAAACATGTTTATGAAATACTCCTGTGAGAGTTTAGGTCATTGATGGGCAAAATTCAGCCAGGACAACATGTGGCCCCTCTCACTCAATGCAGCCCAAAAGTTTAATAAAAAAATCTATGAAAAAGATATCTAAAAACAAAATATTTCCATAATAATATGTGGTTATTAGAATACAATTTGTTTGTAAAAAAAAAAAAAACAAAAAAAAATACGAGTTTTGCAACTGATGTCACATTTCTGTAAAAATCTTGAATATGGATCACTTAAAGTATTTGTTAAATAAAACCTGTAAGTAAGAAATTAGGGGAAAAAAACTGTTGTTACCACTTTTATCAGACTTTAGGTAGTTTCTATTGGCTAAAAGACTTTGTTAAGCTCATTCAATAAAGTATTACTATTTGCTTTTTACCAAAAAATTGAATGCTGAGTTATTTTAGAAAAGCTACACGTATCCCTTTAATTTAATTTAATTAGGTAGGCATGTATGTTAAATAATGAGTATCTTGATATTTGTATAGTGGCTTTTTCCAGCTGTGTGGGAAACAATAGTGTGGCCCCTGTAGGTTGTTAAATCTTGCTGAGATGATTACTCATCTACTCAGCACAAGGACAATATGCAAGCATTTCATTAAAATCACAAAAGTTATATTGAAACTTGCTCAATCTCAATAAGATTGATTGCAGACAACCTGATAGAGAGCATAATGCCCTCTGTCCTTTAGAGGGCTTATTGACCACCAGAGCCACCAGACATATTGGTTCTTTCCTTCAGAGAGCTGTCTCATTGTAGACTGGTAGTCATCAAAACGTTTCCATTATTTCTAGATATATCCACAGACGTTTCTGGATGTCGTGTCTTTGAATTAATCCTTTGACTGGATTTGTACCTTGAGGAGCTTTGTTCATGTAGCAGGATCTTTTGTTGGAGTATTGTGGTCAGTGGAGCTCAGCAGAGATTTGAATGTTGAGTTGAATCAAGGAATTGTTGTTTATACCTCTGTGGTTTTCAGCTGCACAGCTAAAGGCTGCTGTGTTGATCAGTCAAAATCACAAGCGTTGCAGCTTTCTCTTAGAGCGAGGCATGAGCAATACTGACACAAAGCAGTTGTGCAAATAACTCTGGCAGTGAAAACACACACTTGTAGACAGGTGCTGACAGTCAGACCTTCAACAAATGTGGATGTTTCCTTCAGTAAATAATGAACAGAATTAATATCATGCAATAATTATCGTTCCAATTTCCCTGAGGAAGTTTTTCCAGGGGATTAATAAAGCACTATCTAATCTAATCTAACTAACAGATTACCTTTACTGAAATTCAAGGCTCTGTTCGCAGCCACTGAAGTCAAGTCTTTGATATTGAATTGTGCCCGCCTCTAAAATTGTTTTTTCCAACTACTGGTTAAAAAAAAAAAATCAACAAAAATTACAAGATAAGATAAAACTTCTTAATCTTATCATATTTTACTGCCAAAAGATGCTGGAATCAAAGTGTCTTGCTATAAGTTTTAGCTTTTTAGCAGACAAATAATATGAAAAAGATTGAGTGAGTCATTTCTAATAAAAATGGGTAACACCACAGTCAAAACACACATCAACTGCAACATCAATACATTAAACAACATACAGCAATACAATTCAAAACAACTGCTCTGTGATGTGAGTAAAATTCAGGGTTTTTTGTTAGTTAATCAGACAGGTGCCGAATTAAGTATCAGAGATATAATCAAAGCAAATACGTATTGGCAAAAGTACTGATGGAGAATATTTAATGAAATGTCACGTACAGTAATAAGCATAAATGTACCTGAGACCACAGCAAGGTAACGTGAGGAGCCGTAAAAGGGCCAGAATCACCCTGAGAGGCAGCAGGGTGAACACGTAGAGAAAGCATCCAGGCAGAGGAAGAAGCCAAACGTCATCAACTACAGAGAGAGAAAAATACAGAGAATATTTATCTATTTGTGGACTTCTGTTTAAAAAATAAGTTGTGAGGAAAAGATGTTTTTTGTCTGTGTACCTTCTCAAGCTCCTTGGGGATGCGGAGGCAGGTGTAGACTCTCTCTCTGCGCTCGGTGTATTTGGCCTCATTGTGTTCCAGGAAGTAGCCTCTAGTGAGCTCAGTGGTTATAAACCGGACCAGGGACAGGTCTAGATCCAGAAAAAGACAGATATGACACATTAATGAAAGCCAACTGCTTCTACTGTCAGTCTGCTTTAGTTTAAGCTCCTAACAATCATTTATAAAATCTGAATGACTTTTCTCACAGCATGATAACTATAATTTCCTACATAGACACAAAGAGAGATGTAAATATCTGCAGCATGGGCACTTTGACAACTTCACCTGAAATCCACTGCAAACAAAGGGGGCTTCATGCTTTATTAGGCAGTATGCATTTCAATATTTGCATTTACATTTCCCTTCACCACACTGTAAAGCCTCTCCTACAAAATAAAGGAAAACTGGACTATTAAAAGGCTGATATTTCCAAACTTATACAGTGTCTTTGTCCAGAGTTAAAAGCTTTTAACTCTGCGTACATTTTTAAAAAGCAGCTGAAGACATATCTGTGTAGACTCCCCTTTGTTTAACAGCTCTATCTTTGCTTTTACATCAGTGCCTTACTTATCATCTGTTACTATCACTCTCACAGATGTTAAAATAGTTCATTGTGAAGCACACAAGAAGAGATAGTTTTAATTGAATCCATTCTTTTTCAATTTTGCATCAAAATAAGCCCTGGCCTTTCACTGCAGGACTAGGCATCTTGTACATGTAGCTTATCTAAACATTTAGCTTAAACACCACTGAAGGGTTTAAATTAGAAGACTAGGCCAGAATTGTGATCCACCAAATTAGAGGATCACCAAAGGAAGAAGGGAAACATGGTTTGAAAGAACAGCATCTGTCCCTTCATCTTAAGACTCTTGTAACTTAAACAAACTGCTCAAGGCTGGGCTGTTTCACCTCTCAGGATTGTAAAGACACCACAGTTTGATTGTTCATCCATTTTATCTCAGAGGCGGAAAATCTGAGATGCGAGTCAGATATGTTGCCCAGATCGCCCACCAAGGTCTGAATTCAAACTCTACAACTCTGAGTTCCTAACTCAAATAGTCAACTGGGAGCTCCAACATCCAAGATTGGAGGTCCATGGAGCACCAATATTATACTTAAACTGTGTTTCTCCAACCTACATCAGTTAAGGTTGGAGGTCTAACAAGAATTACTGACAGTCACACTCAATACAGTCACTGAAAAACAAAATGTGACAGTCGAACAGGGTTTTGGTTTGACAGATGGACTCTCTAAATTAGATTTTTACCTAATTGGGTGAGGAGAGGGTGCTATTTCAGACCCTGAGTGCCCATTAGTTACATGAATTTCATTAAAATAGTTTTTGGGGTCTTAATTTCAGAGGGGTGGGAGGCTGCAATGGAGTGGTGGGCCACCACTCTAAATGAAATGTGGGGGAAATACTGAAAAGCAGTAATCAATATCAATACCTGCCCTACTGTAACAAAACTCTGAGGTACCTGGTACTTACAGATATCTTTTTTTTAACTCTTCAAAATTAACAGCTATCTGATGCCATGATCAACACGGTTGCTGATAGCCTGATGCTACAGACGAAGGATTTCCAGGCCCAAGAAAATTGGTTTTGTGTAGTGTGTCATAATGACCAACAACAAAAGACCAGTCTGGGACGACTCCACGACAGAAAGTCTACGTTTGGTCTCTGTCCTGCCTCCTGAGATCTGCTGCCTCACATAAGAGACATTGACCAATAAGAGCAGAGAGAGCCCTGCATGTGCAACAATCACAGATGTACACAGACCAGAGTTGCTGCCTTTAGAGCTATGAAACAGAGAAAAAGGTTGTTAAGCTCTGAAAACAACATGCCTGCCTTATAGACTTGTTTTAGAAGGGCCACCAACAGACTGCAAGAAAAAACAGCAGGGGAGCCTTAACATCTTGGTGACGGACTGCTTTCATTCGTCATCAAGGTAACATAATATGTTTGTTTGCTGACTTCAGTGTCACCCTCCATCTTCAAACATCATCATGTTGATTGCATTCGGTTTTAATTGTGTAGTTTGTCAGGCTTTTCAGGAAAATCACAGCATGAATTTATGATTCTGTGGTCACCTAATCTGACAAAGAAACACTCCTTACCTAAAAAAAAATGTAATTTGACCTCAGTATAACAGCAATGAAGACATTTGCAACTTTTAAATACTGAAATATAGCATCTAATATTTTTGCAGCCTTCAAAAAATATAGGACCTACCCCCCTGACAAAGACTACGTCTATGCTAGGCTGTACACAATGGCAGGGGTCTACAAGCACCTGGGACACAGACCCAAACTAAGCCATACATAGATATAGTACATTCATGTTATTTCACTCAGCTGACAAATAGAGTCCGTAAGGTCCTCTGTTTCTAAAAATAATTCAATTATCTTGCAACTGCCTGTACTTCTTAACAATCAACATGGATCACATCCCTCGCCCTGAACTTAATGTAAATATGTTTGACTTTGCATGACACACGTTTCCGGAGGACACCCGAGGCCATGAGAGTGCTTAGACAGTAAATATCTGCTATCTAAGGAGGATTTTAACTTAAGAAATAAATAGAATTTAAAGATCAGAACCTACATGATAACCTTGACAACCTTGTAAAAGTAAAATTACCTAAAAAAAAATGCTAATATTAACAATTGAAAAGAATAAAAGTTCAACATGTCACGAGGCACAGTAATCTTTAATCCTGGTTACTCAATTTTCATAATAGTTGCTGCCAGTAACAGTAATCTCAATTTGAGTTTGATTAATTGCCCAGCTCTACACAGCAGCATTCTGAGGTGCAGGAAAGGTCGGGGATTATTGTCATATATCATAAAAGAATGTTGATGGCTCACACGTGTTATGAGTTACAGACTCAGACACAGTTATGTAACATTTCACACATTTGCTTCAGAAAGTCTGGCATCCTACATGTTAACACACAGTGGGAGAGCAGTGTGCCAGTTTTGTTGTTGTTGTTGTTGTTTGTTAGTGTATAAGAAGCACCATGATGACAGAACTTGTTTATTCTACAGTTATCACCAGGCCTCCATATAAAGAGGCCTGTGCAGAATCAATGCCAAAGTACACTGTGCTACTCTGGCAGCATGCTGTTGTCAGACTGCTAACTAAGACACTTTGTCATCTGCAGGTAATTAACTGATATTAAATGTCTTATTCCAGCAATACGAACAGGCTGACACCCTCAACACACCTCTGGGAGCTTTCAAAAGAATTCCAGCACCTGACTGAAGGGATTTACTCTCACAGTGAGAGGAGCATTACTGAGAACGGTCATCGATGCTGATTGATAAAGCCTGTTTTACAGTAGAAGATTAAGATCCTATAGGTGCTGGATTGCTCTGAGGTCATGGCTTTGTACAGATCAATAAAATTGCCTTCCAGCTTATCAGGGAATAACGTTACTTTATGGACTCAGGGTTGTGCAAAGGGCATCTGGAGGTTGAAGAATTTAGTTCTTTTCTTGAGTGGATGTCACCAGTGTTAATTTTGACAGCACTTTATAATTTAGTTTTAGTTTTAGTCTTTTGCCTAAAATATATTTTAGTTTCAGTCATAATTTAGTCATCTAAATTGCTTCAGTCTAGTTTTAGTTGATGAAATTTCACAACATTTTTGTCGAAAACTTGACTGTGTATTGAGTCAACTAAAACATGAAGTGTAAAGTGTAAGGCATTTTTTTATGTTTCCTTGAATACATGAAGTCATATTTTACACTTGGATAAAATGAAGCATCTAATAACCCTTTATTGAATGCTACTAAAGTTTAAATTTATAAATTAACAGAAACAAATTTAACTTTTGTGTGAAATGCAATCACCTTTATTTAGGCTGCTGGGCAGAGCATCTCAGTTACAATACCAGAACTGACAACAAACAGTGAACCTGCTCTACATGAATATATCAATTAATAAAGAGAGCAGCTCTGATTGGATTGCTCCAAGGTCTAATTGGATTTAGTCTCTGTCAAACATTTTAGTCTACTTTTTACTTGGTGATGAAAATGTCACTTAATTTGTTTTAGTTATTGTCCGTGTGCAATTGTTTGTATTAGTTACTGTCTAGTTTTCATCAGGGGAAAAAGGTTGTTGATGAAAACTATGACAAAAATAATTAGTCAACAAAATTAACACTGGATGTCACCAAGGTAGAAGCACGCCATTTTCTAAAAGCACAACCCAGAGGTGGACGTTTTCTTTTTTTTTATTAAAATCGTAATTGCACTGAGGATTGCTTCATAAAGACATTGTATAGTTTTGGTTTAAGTATATAAAGATTTTTAGAAGAGTCCTCTGCTCTCCGACATATGTCAGGTTGGCCTTAGTTTCTACAGTTTTTATCATGTATAATGAAAAGGGGCAGAGGGGAAAATGCAGAGTTTCAAGATACATCATGTAGGGATGCACAAAATGGGTGATATATCTGTATCTGCAGATGACTGCTTTCAAGGGTTATTTTCTGTATGGGTAGATGTCAACATCTCTGCAGATATATATCTAGTGCTGATATTATAGCCCGGCTTAAATACATTTAGTCCATGGGTTTTATGTTGCAAACCTGTTGTTGAGTGAGTAGAAATGAGTTGAATTTATCTAATTTGAAAGCTCTATGTATAGGGATGGGAATCTAAAAGCAATCCCAGTCAAGACTTGATAACAAATCCCTGCAATCCCAGTCAAGACTTGATAACAAATCCCTTAAGGAATCTGTACCATTAGTCTTTTGTTTACCAATTCCCTTATCAATGCCTTTCACTTCCACTCGAGGACATCACACTCTCATCAGGAGTCAGCACAAATTATATCAAAGAAGTGAAAAATCATGACAGTAAGTGTAATCAGCAGCAACTTGCAGAATCAGTTATCTGTGTGCACAGTATTGAATGTCAAGAATGATGTGTCTGACATTGTTGTCACATATAACCTATAAAGGCCAACATTTTTTTCCACACAGAAAATCAGTAGGAATGGATAAGGTAATCATTAAAGGATCAGATCGATCAGCAGAATCATTAATTGCATTGGTGTCAATAAAATACTGTCAATTCCCATCCGTATCTGTGAAGCAAGACCAATCACCTGTCAGAGGGTTGTTACATTACAGTTTTGTAGTTCTCATAAGAGCAGCTGAAGGTTGTTTTTTTTGTTACTGTTAAAAAATACACTCTGGGTCTATCAAAAATGGCTTCTATTTATTTAACATATTTGTATCTGTATCAGCTAAGTAAATTTGTAAATATCAGCCTATCTGACATCAGAAAAAATCCACTGCTTTACATCTCTAATATAAGGATGTTCTTGCAAGATAAACGGTAAGACAATATCAGGTCAATATTATTTATAATTGCAGTTTATTTTGCCATAAGATAACATTATAAAGTACTTCTAACCAGGGGTGGAAAGTAAGTCATTGCATTTAATCAAATATTTACTGTAATGTAGTTGCTTTGTCATGTACTCTGCTTTTCAGTGTAAACGTTAATATCAGTAGTTTTACTTCAGCATGTTTTAGCATGTATTATAGTTTGTTGCATCTGTCATAGCAACTGAGGATTGAGACAGTTATAATACCATGGACAGTGATATGATTACTGTTTACAGATTTAACTAGTTGAAGAATGTTTAGTCTAAATGAGGGATTATCTTTGTGTTAATCTTATCTATTTAATTTTCTTCCAAAGGTCTAATTTTAGGCTATTTTTAGTCAGAAAAAGTGCAGCTGGCTGTTGATAAAAATGCCTGAGGCACACTTAAACGTGAATTTGCCTTAAAACTGACTTTTTTGTAACTTCTCTGAATAAAAAAGTGAAACAAATGTACACAGTAAATTGCAATTCGGCTCAGAAATATCGCGACATGTTTCTGGTCCATGTTGCCCAGCACTACTTCATGCTACAATGAAAAACGCTTACTCAAGATCTGTATTTACAGCTCCAACATTTAAGACATGCAAACTTTAACCACGTTAAAAGCTTTCAATTGCAACGAAGAGGGCGAGGGATGCAAAAGTACATGTTCGGACAGAAAGTTCACTAAGTTGATGCATGTATGTGTCCGAAAACAGTATGTACCCTCTCTCACATGTAGGACTGGTAAATGTGCGCCTGTGCAAAAACAAGCACGCCTTACTACTGCTGACAGAGGCACACTGGCCTGTTCAGACTCCTGTATCATTACATGCAGCCGCGTTGATTTGCTGACAGTGGTGACTTCTAAATCCAGCGATTATTTTGTTGCACATTACATAAGAAGCAACCTAACGGGACTTAACTTCAGCTCTTTATCAACCAGAAGAGGAATAGCTAAGTATAATGGGGAGTCGGAGAGGTGCCCACTACAATGCAAATGCAAGCTCAAACAGCACCCCTGTCATTTACAGAAAACGAGACACAACTGTAGTCACTGTACAGACAGACTGACGTTTACGAGCAACGTAAACAATAAACAGCTAGCTAGCACTGTCAAACTGAGCTCTGCTGCTGCTGCTAGCTCTCACCCGACAGGTTCCGTTTCTTGCCCATATTGCCGCCATTTTTGTCGTTGGCGCTCAACGTCTCCGTAACTCCGTCTTTTTCCTTGTTCCTCTCTGATTTAGAAGCATTTCTGTTCCTTTCCTTGTCCTCCTTCTCCTTCTCTTTCTCCTCTCCAAGACCTGACGACAGCGAGTCCGCCATCTTCGCCAAACGGTCTCATCCGCTGCCTGGGAGACTGACAACTGCGTCACATGATCTAGCGTCATCACGCACGCCCTGCAGTACTACCGGATCACCAACAGATGTCGCAAAATCGTCCAACTGAGTACGTCTCCCACACTGTGTGTTTTGGTTATTTAATAAATTATTGACAGGGGTGGACAGAGGACAATATTGGAGACGAGTCAAAGTACTGTTGCTTTGCTCAGATTTTGCCAGAATGAAAGTAAAATTACTGGTCGATTGAGCATCTACCTGAATAGAAGTTCAAACTAAATCTTGTACATTTTCCTCAAAGTTCTGAAAAATATTACTTTTCTGCAGTGGCTAGGAAGTGCAAAACAAGGTATCAAAATGTGTAGGCCAGAACTTTCACAGATCTTACAAATGTAATTTTTTGGGACCAAAATTACATTCAGAGAACGTTTTTTACAAACAAAACGCTATCTACGTTTCACAAAATAAATAAACAACCACAATATCCATAAAGCCAACTCTGTACCGCCTGTCCAACAGACATATAAAATGAACTATCGCTCAATCAGGAGAGAGGAATTTTATCATACATGTGAGTTAAAATCACACATACTGTACGTAAATTACTGAAGCCATGACTACCAACATAGTCAACCTGCTGCTTGACTCCAAGTGCTTTATCCTACATTAATTATCAATGGAAACAACATCATTTAACATAATTTTTCATTTTTAAATTGAGTCAACCCAATTTAATTGCAGATCAAATACATTCTGCTATAATAATCAAAATCAGTCCTCTTCACCTTATTTTCATTTGTTGTTAATGTTAATATAAACTGATTGCTCTATCCATGATTGTTACCTCCGCCAAGGAGGTTATGTTTTTGCGTTAGTTAGTCTGTCTGTCTGTCTGTTTGTGTTCAACATAACTTGAAAAGTTATGGATGGATTTGGGTGAAATTTTCAGGAAATGTGTGGAATGGGATAAGGAAGAAA
>JBAMNC010002090.1:0-84348 GCA_037902135.1 Cetoscarus ocellatus | reverse complement strand
GAGAGCCTGCTTAAAGAACATGAGTTCCCAGTCGAAACAACAAGAAACAGCACAACAGAGTTAGCATCAAGCTGCTAACTCCAGGGACAAAGTAGCAACCAGTGATCTTCAGAGCCAGAAGCTGAAGGACCAGACCAGCCTGGAACCCACTAGGAAACCACCAAACTTGCAGATCTGGGGTTCTAATTTCCTGGCGCAACTCAGGGAGGCACAGCCCGGCGCACCCCGTGCACCCTGCAACAATTTCGTGCCAAAAAACCCAGCAGAAGGTGCTCGCCAGCTCCAACCTGGTCTATTCCCGGCGCAGGCAAGGCACACCCCAGGCAGTGGTAATTTGGCTGACAGGCGCACAGTGCGCACACGTCACCAAAACCTCACAGGCAGGTGTCCACAGTGTCAGGCACATTTCAATGCAATAAACAATCACAGCAACCACTATTTAATGTAACCGTCTGAACCAGCATATACATTTGTATCTATATTAATTGTCCCGTCACATCTGATGTCAGATCAAAGACGTTTGTCATAACTAACGATTTCACATCTCTCAAGCCAACCACAAACAGCCACATCATCCAATACAGAGTATCCGGCTTCTCTCATCTCATGAAATTCAAAAGCAAAGAAAAAAGAGAGAGATGCTCCCTGAATAAATGTAAGTCACTCAGTGTCTTCAGGATTTACCTGTGATTGCCCATATTTCTCTCTTTTAATCTTTATTCGTAACGTGATCTAAAAAGATGGAGTACATTACTGCAAGGAGGATGAGGAGGAGATATATTTTCACCTAGGGCGCTGCTTTTTGGCAATGACAGACCAGGAATGCAGGTGGATCACAAGCATGATGAATGGATTATCCTGCTGCTGTGTTTAAATGTAATTATCACTTCATTTTGTACTGCTATTATGACACAGGAACAGATTACATCTGTCCCGCGAGGTGGTCCACACGGTGACGTGCATCGAGGCTCCGATGTGAGGCCCGGTGGCCCCTGCGCTCTTCCAGTTACTGTAAAAGTGACAGTGGCTCTGACCATCTTCGCCACCGAGGTGAAATCGTCACTGCGCCTCACCCGCGGCACATTTAAAGGCGAGGAGAGGCGTTCATTTGATTGGTGAAGGTTACACTCGGCTGTGTTAAACCCACTCACGCCTACTATCCTCCCTCTCTGCCATTTGCGCCGGTGGGAGAGACGGAGGCGTGGGTGCATCTCCCTGCGCCAGACTGCGCCGTAAACGAAACTTGCAAAATGCCCTGGACGCACCCCGTTGGCGCAGCGCAGGGCAGGTGCACCCCGCCTGCGCCTGGTCTACAAAATTAGAGCTCCTGGACTTTGCAGAGCATCACCAGAAAGGACACCTCTTTATACATTGACCTGGTAACCTGACTGGGCCTTACATAGTTTAGCATAGCACGGCTAAGCACAGGACTTTTCGATTTCCACAATTGCAGCATTGTTTTATTGAAGATGTTCTTTAAGCTTTAAGCTATGGCTAACTGCTGCTAACTATATTTTAATATTACCACTTCATGTAGAGACATCAACCTTACACAAAGAGCCTTTTTCCTCCACCACTCCCCATGTGGTCCTGGTTGTAAATGCTTTGAGCCATGCAGTCTTAAGACATCCTTTAGAAGCAGCCATCTTGCCTTTGTTTTACACACACACACACACACACACACACACACACACACTTGTACATATGACTTTCTTAGGTCAGATATTGTATGTTTTCATGTTTGTTAATAAATGATTTTGAACACAAAGTCAGTTGCTGGTCTGTTATTCTTGCATAAGAATAATTCTTGCCAACCTCTTCTCTGCAGAACTCCAAATCCTTAAACTTTGACTGACAATTGATTGGGTAACTTTAGTTATTTTTATTAACTTAATTATGAATCATGGTTCCAAATTCATAGTCAGTGACCTTTATGAGACTGACTCAATAAACTGACTATCATTTTCCTTTATGGGTAGTGCCTCGAGGTAGATTTAATGTAAATTATATCCCATTACTTAATGTAAATTATTATCAGTTATTTCTAATACTCAATATTATTAAGTGACACAGTGAATAGCTGTCAACTGATCATAAACGCACAAGACAACTTTCAATTACACTTCATTGGTGTTACTATGGCAACTTTCCTCGAGAATCACCAATTACACTTCATTAGTGTTACTATGGCAACTTTCCTAAAAGAGTCACTTACTACACTTCCTTAGTGTTACTATGGCAATGTTCCTAAAAGATTCAATAGTGTTACTATGGCAGCTTTCCTAAAAGAGTCCCTTATAACACTTCATGAATGTTATAATGGCAACTTTCCTAAAAGAGTCACTTATTACACTTAATTAGTGTTACAATGGCAACTTTCCTAATAGAGTCACTTATCACACTTCATTAGTGTTACTATGGCAACTTTCCTAAAGAGGTCACTAGTGTTACTATGGCAATGTTCCTAAAAGATTAAATAGTGTTACTATGGCAGCTTTCCTAAAAGAGTCCCTCATTACACTTCATGAATGTTTATATGGCAACTGTCCTATAAGAGTCACATTAGTGTTACTACTGTAACTTTGCTAAAAGAATCACTTATTAAACTTCATGATTGTTACTATTGCAACTTTCCTAAAGGGTCAAAAATAAAACTTCATAAGTGTTACAATGGCATCTTTCCTAAAAGGGTGACTAGTCTTACTATGGCAACTTTCATATAAGGGTCTCTAAATACACTTCATTTGTGTTACTATGGCATCTTTTCTAAATAATCAGCAATTACACTTCATTAGTGTTACGACTGCAACTTTGCTAAAAGAACCACTTATTAAACTTCATGATTGTTACTATTGCAACTTTCCTAAAAGAATGAAAAATAAAACTTCATTAGTGTTACTTTGGCAACTTTCCTAAAAGGGTGACTAGTGATACTATGGCAACTTTCCTATAAGACTACTTATTACACGTCATTAGTGTTTCTATGGCAACTTTCCTAAAGGGGTCAGTAATAAGACTTTATTGGTGTTACTATGGCAACTTTCCTATAAGAGTCACATGAAACACTTCATTAGTGTTACTATGGCAACTTTCTTAATAGAGTCTCTAGTGTTACTCTGGCAACTTTCCTATCAGAGTCACTCACTACACTTCATTAGTGTTACTATGGCAACTTTCCTCAAAGAGTCACCAGTTACACTTCATTATTGTTACTATGGCAACTTTCCCCAAGAAGCACCAGTTAAAACTTTATTATAGTTAATATGGCAACTTTCCTAAAAGAGTCACTTATTACACTTCATGAATGTTACTATGAAAACTTTCAAATAACAGTCACTTAATACACTTCATTAGTGTTACTATGGCAACATTGCTAAAAAAGTCAATAATTAAACATCATTGGTGTTACTTTGGCAAGGTTCCTAAAAGAGTCAATAGTGTTACTATGGCAACTTTGCTTAAAGAGTCAATAATTACACTTTATTAGTGTTAATATGGCAACCTTCGAAAAGAGTCTCGAATTACACTTCATTAGTGTTACTATGGTAACTTTCCTAAATAATCACCAATTACATTTCATTAGTGTTACCATGGCAACTTTCCTAAAAGAGTCACTTGTTACACTTCATGTAAGTGTTACTATGGCAACTTTCCTTTAGAATCACCAATTACTGTTCATTAGTGTTACGATGGCAACTTTCCTTAAAGGAGTCACTAATTACACTTCATTATTGTTACTATTTCAACTTTCCTAAAAGGGTCACTAGTGTCGCTATGGCAGCTTTGTTATTAGAGCCAATTATTATATTTCATTAGTGTTACCATGGCAACTTTCCTAAAGCATCAACAATTACACTTCATTAGTATTTCTATGGCCACTTTCCTATAAGAGTCACCTATTACATTTCATTATTGTTACTATGGCAACTTTCCTAAAAGAGTCACTCATTACACTCCATTAGTGTTACTATTTAAACTTTCCTAAAAGGGTCACTAGTGTTCCTATGGCAACTTTACTATTAGAGTCACTTATTACACTTCATCAATGTTACCATCACTGTAAACAAAAAAAAAAACTGTAAAAAAACGGTAAAAGCACTGGCAGCAAAGTTTCCAAACGGATACCGTAAAATTACAGTCTAACACCGTAACACAAAACTAAGTAAAATAACTGTAAAAATACAGGACTAGATTTTACAGTCAAAATTAATTAAAATACAATGTTTCATAGTAAATAAATGCCATTTAATGCTAAAATAACATATATATTCAGTCAAAACACATTGAAATCAGATTCTTTTCAAGTTAAGCTCTGTAATTTAATGGTATAAATTATTTATTTTAGGAAGCAGTCAAATCTATCTACAGTAATTTCATGTTAAAATACAATTTTTCCATGTACAATAACAAAGTTATAAAATATAAAAACAAACTCTGATCACAAAACTAAAGATAAATCTCTGCAAATTTACAGCATTAATTTGCAATTTTTAGAGAATTAGTAGGTTAAAAAACAACCACTGGACACTGGAAAAACAAGCCAATTACATTATAAATACATCAGAAATAGCTACATTCAAGGCCAGACTCTGTAAATTAAGAATATTTAGTAGTTTTTTCCCATGGAATAGGCTGTAATTTCACTGTATAAATGATTTATTTTAGGAAAACAGCTAAATCTGTTTACAGTAATTTTACTTGAAAATACTTTTTTTTTACATGTACAATGACTGAGAAATAATGTATAAAAATGCTATATATACATTAAGTCAATGAAATCTCTGCCCATTTACAGTATTAATCTGCAATTTTAAAGAATTATGAGATTTTAAAATGTTCATTACACAATGGAAAAAAGCAGAGTACATTAAATATACATCAAAAGTAGCTTTTTTTAAGGCCAATCCTTGTAAATGAACGGTATTAATTTTGTGAAACAGTTTTGTCTATACTGATTTGCTGTGTAATTGTGGTTTCCCCAAGTAAAAATACAATGACACAATGTATAGAGAAAATATATACCTTTAATCAAAAAGGAAAGTCTGCACATTTACAGTATTAGTTACTTTAAAGAACTGGATGATGGAGCACTGTACATCAAAATACATACAAAACAGGTATATTTAAATATCTGTAAATTTAAGATATTAAACAGTCATTTTAGTAAACTGAACAAATATTGTTAAAAATGATCATTTGACCGAAAAACAAGGATAGTACTTTATTACACTTTGAAACAACTAAGAAAAAGGAATATTTCAATATTTCTAACCCTTGGCCCAAACAACATGTTTTCAGTCACGATCCCTAATAGTGGAAACCAGATAGCTCCCTGCTCTGACTGTCCAGAAACACTGGAAAGCCCTCTTCTATTCTGCATCAACATCAACATAAGAAACAATCTAAGAATCTTTTTTAAAACATGACATGACCAGGATAATCATACTTTAATCAGTCTGTTATCTTGAAAAGCATTGTTTGAAAAAAATAAATATAAATAAATAAAAATAAATAAAACTATTGAGATCAAAGAAAAATTGCGAATATGAGAATTGTTTCATTTTTGAACACCATGGAGTAAATGATATGATTTACATGATATGGTACATAAACATAAATGTTTCTGGTGTTGGATAGATGGTCCATAGTTATTAACAGAAAAGAATTGCAGATTTTGCTCTTTTCACAGGTCATTTTGACAATAAGTTAACACTGCACCAATTGTATCCCTTAAAGTGATATTGATAACTGTTGTGTTGTACTGTACATAATGTCCAAAATATTGAGCAGCTTCTTCAGCAGTTGCTCCTGTGCTTTACAACTAAGATACATTGACTAGACCCCCATATACATTAAAGTCCATGTAAAGCAAAAATAAATTTGTGTTTTAAGTTTATCATACCACATAAACATGTGTCATTGACCACTGAGCCAAATTTGAAAGAATAAAATTTTTTTAAGTATATAAAATTAAGTCTCAAAATCATGCAAAAACAAGCACTTCTCTTTGCTGTGAAACGCTGGGGGCGTGTCAGTTAGAGGCGCTAGAACAACAACCACATGCGAGAGCGGAGGGGAGCCGCCTCCGTCTACTGTACAAGGACGTAACCTACAGTAACAATGGAAGCTAGCACTGTAATGTAAAACCCTCTTTATATCAGCTGGAAAGGGCATTGTTAGTGAGCTGACATCACTAGTAGACTTTTTGTAGACTTGTGTTACTCACAGAACAGAATGGTCCTTAAAACCCCAGTCTACATGTATTTCCTTGTCATAGCTATATTGGTGGCACATAAAAAATACCTGTGGTTAATCATTGCACTCTCATATGGACTCCGCTCAGGGAATGAAGCCAAATCATTTCATGATTACATGCAATAACATTTGCTAACATTACATGAGCATGGCAGGATGCTCAATGTGAAATCACAGCAAAAAGCATTTAATTGCCAGAATTCACAATATTTAAAATATAAGCACAAACTTCCACTCTCTGGCGGGCACATAATGCGAGTGGCGGAGATGACAGCACCTGCTGTCGGCGGGATGGAGAAGTCGGCGGTGTACATCATGCTGGTGGCCGGAATGGCGGCACACTGTCGCAGGATGAACTCTCCACAGTAGCTCCTCTGGACAAAATTGATCCACCGTTTCCTTACTTCTTCGTCAGTAAGAAACTTAAATAAGCTAACGGAGATGTTAACCCTGCATGCTGTGGCATCCAGGAAAGATGCACGAGCGACGTGGAGGAGACATGACTGGTTAGCTGACTGGTTGACTGGTTAGCTAGCTGCAAACTATCATAACAGATGCTATCCGAGACTGGGAGTGGGAAAACCACTGAAGCTAATGTGCTGAATGTATTTATACCACTGAAGCAGCAGGGGCGGGGTTATACTACTGGTGGCTCCGTTATGTAATGCGGCCATGATTTCTGACCCGCCCATTAAATCCTGAACAGAAATTTTGAAAAACAGCTTATGAAGCCTAGCTCCACAATTAAATTCTGAATGGTTGAATGGCTTTCACATGTTTTAAGGAAATACATTTATGACCTATTTAATGTATTCAGAAGAAAATGGCTGAATTTTTGCTTTACACGGACTTTAATTGTTAAAAGTATCCCACTGCAAACTATTTTCATCTATGAGTAGCACCATAAGAACTACCTATAATGACAGAAACCATCTTTAAAATAAATAAGTTTCGTGTACTATGAATTTTTCTTAGTTTGGCCCACGTTTAACCAGACAACATGGAGAGGGTGGGCTTTATGTCCCATACTACAGCGAGACGACAGGGGGCGATTGAGATGTTCTGATTTCACTTGACATCCCATTTCCTAAACCAAATCTAAACAGAGCTAAATGTCTGGTGGGTAAAGCTGTGTGGAAGACCATAATCAACTGAACGTAAAGAAGACAAAAGTGGATGTCTACATTTGTTATAAGGGAAGTAAACATTATGTATGTATGGATTATTTTTTCAATAGAGTGAAAAAGCAACGTATCCCCGTGGGGAAATTAAAATCTGACATGAATTTTGTAACATGAGAATCTACTCATTGCCTGTTATGTGCAATGAGAGTAATTTGAGGTAATTTAAGCACAGGAACAGCTTATGAAGACAATTACCAACATTTGGACTAAAATCATGGCCATTAAACTTTGTAACTATTTCCTGCAAATGAAACAAATATAGAAATTATGTCAGGTTACATTCAATGTGGGCAATACATACTGTGTGTGAGAAACTGTTGTCAGATCATTTCAAACTGTCTGTTCACTTGCTGCTTGGGCCTCCTTAAATAACTCCAATTGTCCATCTATGGAGAAAACAGGCAGTGGTTAAACAATCCGTGTAAACCTTTTGGCATTTTACAGACAAACATTCATGAGAAACTGAAATTAACATTTCTACTTTGAGTTGCTTTTTTCTTATCAGACATTACCAGAGTATATGCAGGAATGCTGAAGTTCGAAACCTTAAGACTTTTTAAAAGACCAACTCAAAATACTTTAAGACCTCATTGCCACTCCGAGCTGTAATCAGCAACATATATGTAACTTTGTTTGTGGCCCTTGCCCAGATCTGTGCCTAGACACAACCCTGTTCATGAGCTCTGTTGAAGAACTCAGTTGAGACTCCAGTGACAGTTTTTCAAAATTAAATTATTTGCAGAGCAGTGTCACATTTCATGAGTTGAGCACAATTCTACCTTCTTGTTTTTTGGTCTGTTAACATGCGCAAATATAGACTTTGTGTTTCATACAATATAATGTATCTGCCTCTTATGTATGTTTGGTAATTTCTGGCCTGCTATAATGTCAGTTTTGTTTGTGTGTGTATTTTGGGGAGACTGTTTTATTGTTTGGTTTTATCTTGAACAATAACAACAACAAATCACCATAAAATTAAACATAACTAAAGCACAACACAAATAAACAGTCTCATCCAGTAAAAACAACAACAAAATAACATGCTTGAGAGGGAACAGGAGGAAGCAAAAAGCTTATTTAGTCCTGCCCCTTCCTCACAAAATCATATCATATGCAATAAAAAAACAATATTGTCATTCAATAGCCTCAGTTTATTGCTGACTGTTGGCATGCAAGATCATATCCGCTTATATAAAAAAATGAAACAAGTAATTTATAATAGCCAAACCTGCATTTTTAGCAGTTACTGTTATATATTAAGACTTACTCATTTGTATGCATTTTACCATTGCTTTATGTACTTTCAGATGACAAGAATAAATGCGAGAAGTATGATGTTACAACAACTGCAGAATTGAGTGGCTCAGAAGAGGAGTTACCAACGAAGAGGAGGCCAAAAAAATATATATATTATCCTGACTACCAAATGGGTATGTTGTGCATTTTTACTACTCTGATCATTCGTAACATTTTCCATGTTGTAGAATACTGAAACATTTGTAATTGTCTATCAAAGATTTATTGACTTTTTCCTTTTTTTTAGATGAACAATCTGTCAATGAAGACAGTCAAAAAGAATCTACTCCAGGTCTTATGATAAAGAGTACGGGTATGTAATAAATGACATTTTTTGGTTTTCACATTTATTTTCATACCTCTATCACAGCAATGTGGTTGGAGTAGGGTTTTCTAACCTTTTTTGTCAATTCAAATTGAGACAGTCAACACAGGTATGTCTAATTGTTAGAAAGATGACCACTGTCTTACAGAATGCATATTACCAATTTTAGGTGAAGAGGCCACCAAGAAGTCTCGAAAATGTATTCCTTGTGAAGGTATGTCTTAATTTACAGGAACCAATGCACTGAAGGCAATGTTTACATGGCCCCAAGGCCTACATAACATTTTTCACACATAACATTGTATTTCTAGAGTAAACCAACAAAATGATCTCCTTGTGCACAGCCAGTGTGATCATCAGGTGCAGGTTGGTAGCAGGAACATTTAAAGAAAAACAGTGAAATAGACCACCGCATGCTGAAAAACTTTACAGAATCTTTGTGAGCAAGCAACATGTTTTGCCTGTAGCTCCCTCTGATTGTTGCTCACTCAGATCAAAGATTCATGAAAGTTTTTCAGTGTGCGGAGGTCAAATTAGCGGTTTTGCTTTCATTGTATTTTCAGAGTTTGTAATAACATAATAGTCTTTGTTGGAACCACAATGGGTGCTTTTTGTTTTTGAACAGTGGTTCATTTTGGGGTATGCCACACCTAAAGGGGGCAGTGACACCTTGGTGGTGGGTCATGTCACACAATCAGGTCATATGAAGACACGGTTGGGCTTAGTATGTTTGAATCATAGGAGAGATGTAATGGTTCTTACTGCAAACTCACAACTAAGTCACACTTTTCAGTAAATTTTGCACAACTACTAATACAATAAAAAGAAGCCACATCCTGCAAATACAAGTAATGAGAATCAAGCTAAGGAAAGAATAACAGGGTTAGGGTTAGGATTTGTAGGCATAGTAGCATTTCATTCACCACCGTGGCTATCTGGCCAATTAGTCACTGCAGTTTTGAAAGTACTTTTTTTATGACTGTCGCCTATTTATTACAGATGACTTTGTTCTTCCAACTCCTCCCAAAATGATCCATGCACAGTCTGGTAAATATTGCAAAACTTCCAACACAAAGAAAAGACGCAGCATCCTGCATCCTGCCAGTACAAGCAATGACAATCAAGCCAAGAAAAGAATAACAAAAGGTATGCACATCCAGAACACATCATTGTAGCATCTTAACCACCACAGTGTTTATGTCAGTATCGGGCCAATTAGTACTTTTTTTTATGACTGTCGCCTATTTATTACAGATAACTTTGTTCTTCCAACTCCTCCCAAAATGACAGATGCACAGTTTGGTAGGTGGTTGTGTGAAACCAGTTTTGTCTTTGAGTGGGTATCAAATATTTTGAAGTTTAGTATGCTATCCCAGAACTGAAAGGTTGCAACTTGTATTGAATGCCACAAAATATACATTTCAATTTTCTTTTATGTTAATGTCAACTGTTAATGTTGCTTATGTTGACTAACCAAATACGTGTAAAGTAATTTTGAATTATTAATTATTGACATATTAACCCTTCCCAGTGTCTAAACCCTCTAAAAATGCAGAAAGAACCCTGATGGACACCCCCTCAAGCCCTCAATCTCGATCCTTGGCACACAGTGGTAGCAGAAGTCGCTTTGACTCTCCTTCTAATGGTCGAAGGTATTTAATTGAAATATGATTAACAGTGCAATATTTCAGTGCAAATGAAGCACTATTATTATTATTCTTATTGTTGTTGTCGTTATTATTGTTATTATTATTATTTTTTTATTATTAGATTTTATTTGGTATGGACATCACAATTACACTGGACAAACCAGATGCACTGATTGAGTGCTTTAGCATACATGCTAATTATCAACACTTGTCCACAGGAGGCTTTTAAAAAAGTACAGACAATAAAATAATACATTGTAAAGCTGCAAAGTCTAAACTACAAATCTTCAAGATATAAGAAAATGTTTGTTGTATTGACCTCACCTAAATGTCACATGTTCATGATATTACTTCTTCTCTAGTAAAAATACAAATTGCAACACAAAATGATCATTCCCACTAATCTGAATTATACTTCACTTGCAATACCTGCTGTAGCAATTTTGTTTCTTTATTTTTTAAGCAGATCATTCAGCCCTGGCCAAGAGAGTCTGTCCGAATCCCTTTCTCAGAGACAGCGTGGCAGTTCCTCAGGGTCTTCCACTCATGGACGGAGGTATTTCATTTAAATATGAGCAAAATTACAATATTGTCAGTATAAATGAAGAATTGTAAAGCTGCAGAGTCTGAACTACAAATCTTCCAGATGTAAGAAAATGTTTGTTATACTAACCTCAGCAAATGTCACGATATATATATTTTGTAAAAACTGCAATGCAAAATGATCATGCCCACTAATTTGAGAATTAGACTTCATTTGCAGTAACGGTCATAGCAATTTCATTTTTAATTTATATATTTTTTTAACCATATCATTTAGCTGTAGCCGAAGGAGCTGGTTCAAGCCACTTTTGCAGAAACGTGGGCGGAGTTCCTCAGAGTCCTTCTCACGGCTGCAGAAGGCTTCTGAACCCACAAGGAGCAGTAAGAGGTGAGGGTGTTGTGAGGAACATGTCCTGGCACCCAAGACAGATACTTGTATCTGTCTTGGGTGTATGCTTGTACATGATCGCTATGGGTTGCATAGTATCTAACCCATTTTCTCCATCAGTGACACCCCAAGAACGACTATCGACTGGAGCCTCAAGGCAGCCTCCTGAGAAGTCTATGAGAGCTGAAAGGGATTCCCCAAATGCAGCAGAGGCAATGTCCACGCATGCACACTCAAACAGATTGAGGAAGGAAGACTTCCCGATGTCCATAAAAAGTAATGTTAATGTCTTATTTTTGCTGACAAATAATTAGGAGTCTTCCAGTGTCCCCAGCTGTCCCAAAAGTTTCAGCTGAATCAGATTCAGCAGTTCAATATGACACGTTGCTGATTCTTCAAATGAACCTGATTTTTTTTACATGGGCACATGGTAACACATGTAAGGTTTTTCTTTTGTTTTTATTACAAGCCAAAAAAATTTTGCTCCACTGGCAGATTTTTCTACTTATTTCAAGTGAAAATTTCTGTGAAACAAGTGAAAATTGATATTTTGAGTGTATGAGATTTATTTTGACTCAAAATGAGACATTTTTATGGGGCCAGTATTGTAGCAAAAGTATTTACAAATGTGTATTTCAACCTGTGTGTGTTATCAGATCCACAAATGTCTAAAGAAAATCTCTCTTTGCGTAACTAGATCCATAAATGTGCAAACAAAAATCTGTGTGTGTGTAAAATAATCTGTGTGTGTGTAACCAGATCCACAAATATGTAAAACAAATCTGCAGCTGCGTGCACTGATCTGTATGAGTAGATAGATCAGAAAATACATTCATCGACCTGTAGAGTGTGGTCTGTAAATATCAGGCCACTACATTGGATGTATTCTCACACGTGACTTTTGTTACACTCCTGAAAGAAGAAGCAGAAATGTGTGCAGTGATTTGTATGTGTGTGGAGACTTGTCTGTGTGCCTCTGTAGCTATACAGCTTCATACCACCAGGGGGTGCAAGCACCAATGATACTGTTCACCACTACTGTTTTAAGCTTGGCTGGGTCACCGAAGTATACGCCGAAGCAGCACCTTTTTTCGGTGTTTCGGAGACCAGGAACATGGATGGTTCTTCTACTGACCCATGGGTAAGTAACGCTTACACTTGCGTCTTTTAATTTTAATTAAAAACAAGAATAAGATGGTAATAAGAAAATGTTTACACAAATAGTACTATATCCTCACTGAAGCTGCCAAAAAATGGTGGAAGCTTCTCACAACCCACCAGCTATTTAGAAATCATATTCAGCCAACACACTGGGCAGTGCATGCTTCCCTCTATTGCATTTAGCAAACACTGTCAGTTAGTTTTCAATCAAACAAAATACACCCGCTTATGTACTAATATGTCCTTCTGCTGCGGTCACACCATCCACACCAGGAGGTGCTGCTGCTCAGGAAAGATGGGTCACTCCGACTGAAAGTTATGATCTGTCAAACATCACAACTTAGTCACAAATGCATTTATTCAGTAAATACAACTGTAATGCAACTCAACTTTTTAAAGGGATATGCCAACTTTTTTTTGTCTTTTTGTGTCTTGCCTCAGTCCAGAGTCCATGACAAGCAGACAGACACCATTATTTGGATTGTGCGTGCAAAACAAGGAAGAGATGGGCAGAGCTCGCCCACCACTAGTTAGCTTAGCTCAAACACTGGGAGTATAGATTGTTACTTATCTTCTACTATCATTGTATTATCTTCTACTCATAAACAGAGGCTTTGTTTTGTTGTCCTACTTCCACGGTGGGAGAGATGTGATGTTTGTAAATGAGTCGAGGCTTTTGAACAACTCTTTTAAAGGATAAGTTCGTTTTTTTGACACCTGGACCTTATTTTTAGGATTAAATACGCTCGTAGACTCACCCAGACAATTTTGGCGGAGCTCTGAGCCGTTTTTGAGCAATTTAGATCCATCCGACTGCGTTTTTCTCTCATGCCAAAGTAGCAGATGGGGCCAGAAATTGTATTTTGGGGGGCATCAATATGTGTTTCCTCTGGTCTCAAGTCCCACTCTGAGCAGCAAAGGCACTCCTCCTCTGTTGTGTTTGCCGTGCAATGTCCACAACAACACCACCAGTTAGCCCCCATTTGTGGACGTGCAGTGGTTGCTTGTTCTCTGGCCAGCTGTTCGGCTCTTTCCCTCTGCATCCTCCTTTCAAATAGCTCCTCATCGGTATATTCTGGCTCAAAATGATACGGGTATCCATTATACTCAAAGTCGTCGTCAGACACTTCTACATCGGATAAATATTCCGCCAAAATGCACAAAAATAGCCGTGTAGCCGTGTAGCCTAGCAACAACAACGGCTCTACTCATGTTCTTGTTCTTGACGTCTATGACGTCACCAAAAGTTACCCATCCTTGTGAAGCCCTGGATGACCATAACAACAAAGTTGAGCTGACATGGTGATAACACTGGCCATTCATTTATAAAATGTAGCTGAAATGAGCGAGTTTCGCAGCAGATATTGTCTAATTTAGGGGCTTCAATTTCTGGCCCCGTCTGCTACTATGGCATGAGGAAAAATGCCGTTGGATAGATCTAAATTGCCTGAAAACGGCCCAGAGCTCCGCCAAAATTGTCTGTGTGAGTCTACGAGCGTATTTAATCCTAAAACTAAGGTCCAGGTGTCAAAAAAACGAACTTATCCTTTAAGTGAACAATGAGAACCGATTAACAGTTGTGAGTGAGCCATTCTTATGTAAGCCATTCTTCAATTTTTAGGCAATTTGCATTTAAGAATGGCTCACATATGAACGGCTCACTCACTTTGATTCCGTCCTCATTGTTCACCTAAAAGAGTCATTCAAAAGATTGGACTCATTCGCGCATGTCACATCAAGGAAGTAGGTCAACAAAACAAAGCCTCTGTTTAGGAGAAGAAGAGAATATGATGATAGTAGAAGATAACATAACATAATGCAGTAAAAAAGCCGGTCACAACAAGCATACAGGAACATTTAGAGTTGCTGAAGAGTTTATCTGATGACTGTATAAAAGGAGGCCAACAATACCCATTGACTCCCAGTGATTAAAGCTAACTGATGGTTGACAAGTTCTGACCATGTCTCCCATGTTACTAGATGCACAGTTGAATTAATGGTGTCTATATGCTTGTCATGAACTCGAGACTGAGGCAAGACACAAAAAGAGTAAAAATAAAACTTTGCATATCCCAGTGAGTTTCCCAACTAACATATATTGCATATGCAGTGCATTTGTCTGTGTTACACTGTGCAGAAAATTCAAAAATGAAATAATGGGTCCTTTTTTTTTGTTTAGTAATCATTAATTGGAGAACAGAATTATTTTGTAGTAACAACTTCTTTCCCTGGACTGGGAATTAACCTTTTTGTGACTGTCATTACATCATCAGTGTAAAGTGCCTCGGTATGAGTGAGGTCTGCTGACAAACTGTTCAAAATGAGGATATATTGCAAAAGGAAATGTCTGCCTAAACTAATGCCAAGTTATGCTTGTTTTATAGGTTGTGCTTCATCACAGCATCCTTGAGAAGCTACATTCTCGGCTCCAACATATTCTAGACCACAGGCCATTGGATTTGGACCGCATGGAATTTGGGCTCTAATTTCCTGGCGCAACTCAGGGTGGCGCAGCCTGGCGCACCCTGCGCAGTGGTAATTTTGTCCGGTGCACCACCATGCGCAGCCAATTTGGCAATTTGGTAGACAGGCTGCGCCGAGATGGGTGTGACAGCGCACCAGGGGGAGGTGTCGACAGATTCAGCTTGGTGCAGTGACAATTTCGTGCCAAAAAAACACGCGGAAGGTGCGCTGAAAGCCCGCCATGGTCTATTCATGGCTTAGGCGAGGCACACCCCGTGCAGTGGTAATTTGGCTGACAGGTGCACAGTGCGCACACGTCACCAAAACCTCACAGGCAGGTATCCACAGTGTCAGACACATTTCAATGCAATTAAAACTATCACAGCAACCACTATTTAATGTAACCGTCTGAACCAGCACATACATTTCTATCTATATTAATTGTCCCATCACATCTGATGTCAGATCAGAGACGTTTGTCATTACTAACGAGTTCATATCTCTCAGCCAACCACAGCCACATCATCCGATACGGAGTATCCGGCTTCCCTTATCTCATGAAATTCAAAAGAAAAGAAAAAGAGAGAGACGCTTGCTGAATAAATGTAAATCACCCGGTGTCTGAAGGATTTACCTGTGATTGCCCATATTTCCCTCTTTTAATCTTTATTTGTAACGTGATCTAAAAAGATTGAGTACATTATTGCAAGGAGGATGAAGAGGAGATATATTTTCACCTAAGGCGCTGCTATTTGGCGATGACAGACCAGGAATGCAGGTGGATCACAAGCATGATGAATGGATTATCCTGCTGCTGTGTTTAAATGTAATTATCGCTTAATTTTGTACTCCTATTATGACACAGGAACAGATTACACCTGTCCCACGAGGTGGTCCACACAGTGACTCGCATCGTGGCCCCTGCGCTCTTCCAGTTGCTGGAAAAACGACAGCGGCTCTGACCTTCTTCGCCACTGAGGTGAAATTGTCACTGCGCCTCACCCGCGGTGCATTTAAAGGCGAGGAGAGGCGTTCATTTGATTGGTGAAGATCACACTCGGCTTGTCACAGCCACAGCCTCAGTCTCAGCCTGCCTCACTCCAGCTCTGACGTAATCAGCTCAACTCCTGACACCTGTGCACCTGCTCACACCTGCACATCATCTACTGCAATCAGTCCGCCTACTTAAACCCCGGCTCCACACTCACTCGGTGTCAGATCGTCTCTTCGCTCACATGCTGACAACACCAGACCAGCTATCCGGACTGATCACCCGTTGCCGACCTGTTCTGTTCCCGTTGCTGCCTGTATTGCCTGATCCTCGGATAGACCTCAAGGTATCGACCTGTTTCTGCTCCGCACTTACCTGCCTGCCTGATCCCTGGTTGCCGACCTCGCCTCCTGCTTCTGACGCCGAGTACCTGTCTGTGAGTTCCGATCGGTGGTGGTCGTCTGATCCCCGGCACCTGCTCCTGTTTCCTGTTCCTGACGCCGAGTACCAGTCTGTGAGTCCCAATCTGTGGTGGCCGTCTGATCCCGGTATCCGCTCCTGTTTCCTGTTTGAGACGTCGAGTACCCGTCTGTGAGTCCTGATCGGTGAGGATCGTCTGATCTTCGGCTATCCTTGTCACTTCCTGTTTTGAGAGAGCAAGTGAGTCTAAGCACGCTCCCCATTATAGACTCTGATAGACAGAGTGAGTGCGGCTACGACGTGGCCGAGAGGACAGTGTCGCCGGCTCCTGATCCGGAGATCGCGGGTTCGATCCCTGCTCCCAACTCAACGACTCCTGTGCCTGTTCAATAAAACTGCTTCTTGTGAATATACTGTTTCGCATCTGGGTCCTTCCTGTCTCCTGGTCATGGCTGTGTTAAACCCACTCACACCTCCTCTCCTCCCTCACTGCTACTTGCGCCGGTGGGAGAGACGGAAGCGTGGGTGCGCCTGCCTGCGCCCCTTTGCCTGGTCTACAAAATTAGAGCCCCTAGTGTTTGCTAGGGCCAAATTAAATAGGCCTCAACATTCCAGTGTGCATCAAGGACTAGGGCTGAACAATATATCGTTATCGTATCGACATCAAGGTATGAACATTCAAGATATTGATATCGAAAAGCAACGATATATACAATATAGATTTCCCCCTGCGCTAAAACTGCACTTTCCACATTCTTTTGTATTATGATGTTTTAATTTTTCTAAAAAATGCTTGGTTTTCACCAAACCCATAGTCGTATCGTATCGATAATCGAGATATCTGGCATGAATATCAAGATATGAAATTTTGTCAGTATCGTTCAGCCCTATCATGGACACACTATCTGAACTGATTAGGCTGATCAGGGTTGAAAGGGAACACTTCCAAGGTTTGGAATCAAATTTTCAAATCCAAGTAGTTCAAGGGCACACAGGACGTCTAAAGTTCTATTTCAGCCCCGAGTACCCTCAGCATCTTCTTGAAATCCCCTTGTCTTTCACAACCATTGCAAGTTTGTTGGGAGTGTCAAGACATACAATCCCCAGAAGACTGTCTGAAAAAATATGTCAGTTGCTTCTCTGTACAGTCAAATGACAGATGAAGAGTTGGATGCTCTATCCTTGGGCTCTATCCCTCTCTCTCTCACACTCTCTTTCCATATCTGCCTCTGCCCCTTTCTGTTTGCTCCTGTACTCGTCTCTGGCTCTTGTCTTTTAGGTGGCCTGGGATCCTTGGTGGAGACTAACTACAATTACAGACGTAACACATATTTGGCCATTTCATTCCAGTTCATAATCATTATAGCTGTTAATGTAGATATTAGCATGATCTTTTTATCCATGGTTGATGATACATCTATAGTAACTATCTCTAGCTCCACATGGACATGAGATCCCTCTTGAAAATGAGGTGTCACATCTCAAGAGGTCTACCATTAATACATTTATATTTAACAGAGACAAATATGGTAGGGATGCACTTGTGGTCTGGGCACCCATGAGTTCATCACTACCATAAATTCTTATTTTCAGTAAGACTTTTATTGATTATACTTCTATAAAATTATCACCACAACCACACAGACATGAGGACCCTCCTGAAAACAAGTTGTAGCATCTAAAGAGGCTAACCTCTAATAAATTTGTTTGCAGCAGAAACAAATTTGACGCCGACAGGTCTATGATTGGTCCATTGATCTGTCACTAGCTTTAGTTCTTACTCTCACCTCCCTCCCTTTGCCCACACACCCAACACAGCATGGTGTGGATTTGCTGTTCATCATGAGACTGGGGTCCACATTCAATATTTCCTGCTGCTTAACAGAAGGTTTTTTCTTGCCGCCATGATGGAGGGATTCATGATTGGCTATATGGATTCATGTTGGGTGTTGGATGTATATATTTGTATATATATGTATATGTGTATTTTATATATGTACATATGTATCTATTCATATATGTGTATCCATAATATGAAGAGCTTTGTGCTCTATTGTAAAGTGTCTTGAGATAACACTTTTTATGAATTGGTGCTATACAAATAAAGATTGATTGATAAATAAAGATTGATTGGATGCCATGGTTGCAGACATAAAGCAGACAATGCCGCACTCTGGGTGTCGACTGGCCAAGGGAGCTCTGAAATCCAGGGGCTGCCTTGTTCAATGGGAACGTGTGAGGGCTTCCATGCACTGAGTTGACACCTTAGGGGTGTTAACAAGACTGACCTCCATGAGCTTTATTGTGAGACGCACATATTCAGTCCCTTGCCCAAGATCCCTTGTGCATATCGATACCAACCACAAGTTGATTAGGTACAACATTTCTGATTGTACCCTGAGGAACAATGGATATGTTCAGTCAAATCAAATTTGAATCTAAATGTAGACAGAACAGCAATGATAAAATGTTGCTCAAAACATTGATAGATAATTATACAGCTGTATATGGTTTCCCCAATCCAGTTTATACATCCCAATGCTCCATTTTGACCTTTGTTAAATAATTTTAATCTTTTTTTCACCCAATAGGCACAGTATTGTCATTTTTGGCGGAATAGATGGGTATTCCAGGAAGGTGGGTTTGTGAATGAAAATGTCGCTAAAACATGAACTTTTTTTTTTATGAATTAGATATCCTCAGTCTGTCTCAATCCATGTCTTTTGCATGATTTTTATAGTGTAGCATACTTTGTACAATGTCTAACAAAAGCACATCAGAAACCACTCTCCTGTTCATTTTTTAGTACACTTATCATTTTACTTCATCACTGCATTGTATAGATAGGGCTATGATTGTTTAGCATTGCAATTGTGGATGAACTTATTTCTTGTGCACAACAAAGTAAAATGACAGGAAAAAGAAGCTCTATTAAATAAGTACAAGATGATTTTGGAAATAGCTGTAGTGTCTATGGCAGTTACATCTCACAATGCAACGCACCACCTTGTAATGATACAAAAATTTCTGTAGTGCAACTACACATCTGTCAGTGATAGGAATAAATAATTATTACAGAAAGCAGTGTTAGGTCAATGTAGGCTTGAAAAAAAACAGAAAAAAACATTTATAGGCATGTACTAATGCATTAAACAAGTTTTTTTTTTCAATCTTCCAGATAATGTACCTTGGGGCTTCAAACAACAATCTGTCCTCCACAACCTTGGCATTCTTCCAAGAATCTGGCACAAAATATGGCTTTCCACTGAGGTACTATGGATGTAAATGTTGCTAACTCAATCTGGGCAGAGCAACAAGAGTTGTGCAGCTCTATATGTTTCTTTGCCTATGTTTTTTAAGCACTGTGCATTCATTATTCCATAAAGTGACATGGTTTTTTTTGTTTGATTTTTTGCACTAAATTTTAACGTGTTTCATGTACATTTTTCAGAATAAGAGCTGATCAAGGAGGGGAGAATGTCGATGTTGCATGCCTCATGTTCACTGTTCGTGGCACTGGAACCGGGAGTTTCATTGCCGGAAAAAGTGTACACAATCAAAGGTATGCTTTATTAAAACATTTGTCCAAGGCTCAACCATACAATTTACAATCAACCACAAACTGGCAGGGCTCTGCAATGACCTAGAATACACTAACAACCATCTCCCAGTGTATTATAAACCACCCTGTTTACTTTTGCATCCACCAACTGAGCAGTTGCCATGTATTTTGCCATGGAGTAAACCGAAATTAGCATAACAGCATTTTATCCACCTACAAAGACCTAACAATTGCACCTACTGGTGATATTCTTGCAGTGACCTGCTTTGTTCAACATCAACATAAGGCCTTTAAACAGACTAAACAACGATTCAGCAGCCCTTGTCATTTATGTTGTTAAGCCGCATTATGTAGTAGCGCCCCATTATGTAATAATGTAATAAATTTTCACTTTATGATGTAATAACGCCGCATTTTGTAATAATCTGCTGCATTTTGTAATAAAAATTTCGAACGCAATATATAATAAACTTTGCCGCATTTTGTTATAAGTTATTACAAATTACGTCGGGTATTATATATTGTGGGTGTCGCCCTTTTCTTTATAAGGAAAATGTAATAATGTGGTGCATTATGTAATAAACCACCAAAATAGATGTCTATATCTATTGTGGTGGTATAGTGCAAAAGCACTGGCTTCCCAGCACACAGTAAGGTCTCTCCATCCTGGCTCAGAGAGTAGAGATGCCTATTCCTCCACAGCCTCACCAGAGCATTTTGCTGCTCTCTTGTGCGTTCATTAACAGGAACATTGAACTCTCCTTTGAGTTTTTTCACTATAACATCATAGGCATCCTTGCTCATTGATTGTTGCTGGCCATATCCCATGCAAACAATCCAGGTACTGGCCACAATTATGGTAAACTGTAGGGCTGTCAAAAAATAGGTAAAAAAAATTGTATTAATTGTGTATATAAAGTTGTTGTATTATGCCACTATGTAATATTTTAGTCTTTGGTTAGATGAATGACACATTTTCAAAACAGGCATGAAAGCAATTAGAATCTAAAATGCTTTAAAGCATGCAGTAGCACCACATAGTTTTGCTCAATACTTAACAGACATGAAAATCTGTACAATGTATGGCCTGTTCCTTTGTGAATTAATTTATATAACATTTAATAGTTAAGCTGTCATCTCAGAAACGTTTTAAAACCAGTCTGGCATCTGCTAGGCTACTTTACATCGATGGTCATTGTTAGCTTAACTATTTGTAGGCCTACTTTTATTTCATATTAGTTTCATATTAGTCATATTAGTTTTAAAACAAGATAAAATTCTAAATTTCTAAAATCTAGATTTTCTGAATCTGTTCTTTGTTCATACCTTTCATCATGTTGCCTTTGGATGATTTTCTAGCTGCAGTTGTGTTATTTAGGATGAAATCGTTTCCCAAAACCAAAGCCAAAATGTTTGAATCTCCCCCTGGTGGCTGATTGTAGTACATGCATAAATTCTGCCAGGGCTCAGTGTGGAATTACAGGTCTATACAGAACAATATAACATAGGTTACACATTAAAAAATACCTTCCAATTTCTATGTAATTATACACATAGTCGTATGCACAAGTATACAGGTGAATATGCACATGGACTGGACCGTGGACTCTGTGATTGTTTCCATTATTCCTGTCTATGGTTGTGCGTGTATGTGTGAGTGTGGAGCGCATCAGTGGATGACGTTAGGCACGTGTGTAACTTTTGGACGTTGTTGCGACTTTCCAGCCCCTTTAAAGTCGCTAGAGAGGCAGAGCATAGGTTCTGTATATTTGCGTGACACACTGCTGCTTATGCAGAGAAACACGATGCATCCAGGTCAATTTCAGGCATTCAGTAAGAAACTAAGGGCCAGATCCACAAAGAATGGATTGCTCCTGCTAATAGCGCCATTATTTGCGCAGAATTAGCTCACGCAATCTGCCCTGATTTAGCGCCTTATCCTCGGAGGAAACTGCTCTAATCATTTGCCGGCACTAACAAGCCCACACAGTTCGGCAGTTTAGCACAGTCTGCGCAGCTGATTGCAGTAAGGCGCGGGGTATAGAGGTGGCTTTGCTCCAAGATCACAGTTGACACGACAATGGCAGAGACAGACAGAAAAAGAAAACAAAAATATACAAACCTAGAACTCAAAGTGCTCACTGACGAGGTGTAGAGACAACAATATAAACTCAAGAGGCAGGAAAGAAGAAATATCTATAATGACCTTATTTGACATTCACTTATTGTTCTCGTTTTCAGACTCGTGTGTTTCCAGAAATGCTTAAGGCTTTAAATGTTGATTTATTGGGCTCTAATTTTGTAGACCAGGCGCGGCGCAGGGCAGGTGCACCTGCGCCTTGGCACCGCGCCAACGGGGTGTGTCCAGGGCATTTTGCAAGTTTCGTTCACAGCGCAGTCTTGCGCAGGGAGGCGCACCCACACCTCCGTCTCTCCCACCGGCGCAAATGGCAGAGAGGGAGGATAGTAGGGTTTAACACAGCCGAGTGTGATCTTCACCAATCAAATGAACACCTCTCCTCGCCTTTAAACGCGCCACGGGTGAGGCGCAGTGACAATTTCACCTCAGTGGAGAAGAAGGTCAGAGCCGCTGTCACTCTTGCAGCAGCTGGGAGAGCGCAGGGGCCATCGGGCCGCGCATCGTGTCCTCCGTGCGTCACCGTGTGGACCACCTCACAGGACAGATATCATCTGTTCCTGTGTCATAATAGGAGTACGAAATGAAGTGATAATTACATTTAAACACAGTAGCAGGATAATCCATTCATCATGCTTGTGATCCACCTGCATTCCTGGTCTGTCATCGCCAAATAGCAGAACCTTTGGTGAAAATATATCTCCTCCTCATCCTCCTTGCAATAATGTACTCCATCTTTTTAGATCACGCTACGAATAAAGATTAAAAGAGGGAAATATGGGCAATCACAGGTAAATCCTTAGGACACCGGGTGATTTACATTTATTCAGCAAGCGTCTCTCTCTATTTTCTTTTCTTTTGAATTTCATGAGATGATAGAAGCCATATACTCCATATCGGATGATGTGGCTGTTTGTGGTTGGCTTGAGAGACGTGAACTCGTTAGTTATGACAAACGTCTCTGATCTGACATCAGATGTGACAGGACAATTAATATAGATACAAATGTATATGCTGGTTCAGACGGTTACATGAAATAGTGGTTGCTTCGATTGTTTATTGCATTGAAATGTGCCTGACGCTGTAGATACCTGCCTGTGAGGTTTTGGTGACGTGTGCGCACTGTGCGCCTGTAAGCCAAATTACCACTGCACGGGGTGCGCCTCTCCTGTGCTGAGAATAGACCAGGTTGGAGCTGGCGAGCTTTCAGCGCACCTTCCGCACGTTTTTTTGGCACGAAATTGTCACTGCGCCAAGCTGAATCTGTCGACACCTCCCCCTGGTGCGCCGTCACACCCATCTCGGCGCAGCCTGTCTACCAAATTGCCAAATTGGCTGTGCACGGCGGTGCGCCGGATGAAACTACCACTGCGCGGGGTGCGCCAGGCTGCACCACCCTGCGCCACCCTGAGTTGCGCCAGGAAATTAGAGCCCATTGTGTGTGAATGTGTGAAAAATAAACAAGTCGGCTCAGAGCTGTCCATGGTCCTGAATATTGTGTACTGACCTTTTCACTTTAGAGCAGAGCTGTCCTGATTTATCCCCTTATTTAGTCAAGCAAGCAAATCAAAGTAGGAATAACTTTGCACAACAGAAAGTAGAGCACAAAGCTTAAAATAATGTTTTAAAACAGAATAGGCCAACTTTATGTCGCAGGAAATAATGTTATGCCTCACTAAAACAAGTTACTGGGAATAATTCTAAATAATATGCTCCTGGCATGAAAGCCGTTATATAGGCTATGCTCCACAGTTATCACCAACTGAGTGCAATTTGCAATAATTTTGAGCTAGAGAGAGTGAGACAGTCTGCATTAACAAGTAACTGATTTATGATATAGACATCTATTTTGGTGGTTTATTACATAATGCACCACAATATTACATTTTCCTTATAAAAAAAAAGGGCGACACCTGCAATATGTAATACCCGACGTAATATGTAATAACTTATTACAAAATGCGGCAAAGTTTATTACAGAATGCGGCGTTATTACATCATAAAGTGAAAACTTATTACATTATTACATAATGGGGCGTTACTACATAATGCGGCTTAACATACCTCCACTGTGATTTTCATAGTTTGAATTAGCCTCACTGAAAAGGATTAACTACATTCAGCAGTTCCAGTAACCCAACAAAAAACTTGGCATTGAACTGCTGTATTGGCTTGGTTTCTCAGGTGACTTAAGACAGGGTGTAGTTTGCCTGCATTCTGGCATCTTTTGTGTTAAATCTTGTGCTTCTCAAACTCTTATCTAATATATGCATGTTAAATTTATGTGACACATCCATAATATAATGTTTGTGAGTTATACCCTAGCCCTAACCCTACCCCTGCTAACTTTACAGGATTGAGAGACTTTGGAGAGATGTGTACATGGCAGTGACAAATGTCTTCTACAATGTTCTTCACACCTTAGAAGATGAAGGACATCTTGATCTGTCAAGTGAACTACACTTGCTCTGTTGCCACTGTGTCTTCATTCCACGGCTCCAGGCCTCCCTTGATGTGTCCCGTGATGGGTGGGACAACCATTCATTGAAATCAGAGCAGAATATGTCTCCTAACCAACTGTGAGAAATTGGACAACTGCTGTGTCCAGTACCAGACCCTGATGTCCCAAATGTATGTATAATCAGTGGTCCCAACTTCAGGTCAACATTGAGGGGTCATAATGTTTTGCTCAAATGTGTTGCACCAAAAAGTAGCCGTCAAGTCTCCCAAAGTCTGTGCCTTTCAGAATTTGACATTCAAAACAGGGGTTCATGGATTATGTATGATTTATCTTTAATTTGATTAATTCCAAATTGTGATTTTGATGGTGTGACAAACTGTGTTACAGTCAATATAATTGCTGTTTGCTTCAAACATGAAAATATTGTTTGGAGTTGAGAAATTGTTATATTTTGCCCCTTTTTAATTAAAATGAAAACCATCCTTTCTTGAGCTAGTTGCAAAACATTTCACCTTTCATGTCAAAATAGTGGTGCATTATGTTAACATTACTACAATTCACAAGCAAATTAAATTTTAATTTAAATAGAAAATTCTGTAAAGAATAACAAGCAGAGCATTTTGTATCCTTATGTCACCTCAACATTTCTTTGTTTCAATAGGAGCTGTACATACCAGGGATCGCATGGGAGTTCAGCGGTATTGAAGCTGACCGCAGACCTGGTATCCATGTGCCAGTCCTTGTGAGTCCACTGGATGAACCAGAAATGGACTACCTCAAAAGATCAATAGATCCTTGTGCCCCCTCTGACTGTCATGGAATGGACATTTACATCAACACAGTTGAATGTGTGCAGGGTACCATTAACACCAGATGAAGTTTCTCTGTTCCTTAATCGTGAGCCATAAGGGGTTAGTTTTGGCTATTGATGATCAGAGGCCTTTACACCCAAAGGATCATGTGCATCATGTGAAATGCTATGAGCCTTGTAGGCCTTGTACTTGTCTTGATACAGTAAATGTTTGAGTCCACTAAAGCCAAGAAAATGTTGCAACTTAAATAAATGTACAGAAAAGAAGTGTTTTCCTTTTCAGCCCCTTACTTTATTGCCAACATTAAATATGAATTCACTTGTTAGCTGGGTTACACAAGCAAAGAAGGGTAGTGTCCTGGAAAAACATAACTGCACCAGGGTGGTCAGGACAGCTACCAACATACAAATAACATAGTTACTCAAATGAAAAAAAATGTAAGTAGTACCACAAATACCTAATCCTTATCTAAATTAAATTTGTGAAAAACCATTGACTTTGCTGGGAAGACAATTAAAACTGTACTGCTAAACATTTCAAGCAATTATACTGTGACCATACCTGAGTCCAGGGGCGTAGAATTGGGTAGGGACGCTCGGGACACGTCCCTATCAATATTTTGCCACTACCCAGCGCCACCCCTCCCTATACGCAAAACATACGTTGTGCGTAAGGCCCAATCTTGCGCAAGAGCACGCATTCTCTGCCGTCTGATGCAGCCACGATCCGGTCTGTGGACAACAGGCCTGATATTTCCCATTTAAAGAATGGCTGTTATCGTTGTTGTCTGTCAGTAATGTCATTTTGCAGTGCAGCCGATGTACATGTGAGCATTTGATATAAATGCCTCCCGAATCGCTCTGCGTCTTGGTGAGCGTAAAGACGCAGACAGATGCACATCGCAGGAACAGTGAGGGATCATCAAATTGTGTGATTTTATAATTCAAAAGGTGTCTTGATAGCTCAGTTTCAGCCCTCTGTTTAAGTGAACACAAAGACTTACAAAAGTGAGTCAGCCTTTTGTTGAATCAAAACTCAACATTCTTCATCAGTCCAGCTCTGAGCTGCTGTTTTCACTCACTCACTGTTTACTAAATGATAAATTCATCCTGAGGTATCCTCCATCACATATTGTCCATGATATAAAAACAATCTTTAAAGGATCAAGCTTCAAATACAATCTACTACTGCCGCGGTTCTCAACCTGTGGGTGGAGGCCCATAAGTGGGTCTCATGCAATCATGAGACAGAAGACATAATTCTGTCTAGATGTTGACTGGAGATTAAAATTCTCTACAGCCCTCATTATCATTTATTGAATGTCTAGTTAACTGCTTATACATTCATCTCTGTTGAAAAAGGAGTGGTTAATAATTGATCAGTTGGTGATGGTATGTTGGGCCCGGGGGGGGCCAAAATACCAAAATGAAATTCTGGAGCACTTTTGTGTCCCCACCAGTGGCGGCTGGTGCCAAAAATTTTAAGGCCAAAGTGTAACCTGCTCCCATAAAATAAAGGTGTAATTTATGTCATTTTCACTATTTTATGAACATTTCTTGTGTCACCTGAACAGTGTCTTATCTTATACCTGATGTCTCATGGCTCAAGATTGTAAACACAAACAGAATCTTATGCACCACTAAACTGATGCTTTAAAACTAAAGGTAAAACTATGTGATACAGTTTTTGGTATAGACTAACTGTAAAAAGTATGAACAAACAAAGCAAACAAAAAAAAACAAATAAGAAAAAAATCAGATACAAGCATGCAACACAAGAGGGTTTTCAGCAAAACTACTTCAAATTTTAAAAAGCCAAAAAATAAACTTTACATTACAGGAGTCTGTTTCCATCTGCTGGAGCTTTTGAATACTTTTACTTTGTACCGTTATGTGTAGTATTCAGTCAGCAAAAACAACCAACAGAATGTATAATTTTTTTATCCAAATAGAACATTTTATTATAGCAACTAAACATATGGTATACAATTATATATAATGACAATACTATATATATTTATATTGATATTTATTATTTTTTATCACATGTTTAGTTGCCATAATAAAACTACAACATTTAAACACAAGATATACATTTTGTTGGTCTGTTTTCATTGATTTTAAACTGTGCACAATGGTACAAGCTGGAAAGGCACAAGCTAAGTGTCAAATCTAAAAGCTCCAGTAGATTAAAAAATGATTCTGTGATGGACATACACCTAAGAGGTAAAGAATTTGTGTTGTTCACACTTTTGGGGCTAATAAAACCCCACTGTTTTCACCAGTAAACTGCAACACATAACTTGATAGCATTATCAAGTCTTCTTTTTGTAATTTTTCAAAGGCTTTCACACAATGTAACAGTAATATTTAATGAGCAGTGCAATAAACCTCTGCAATAATCTGAATGCATTTGTGTATTACAATTTCTCCTATCTTGTTCCTGCTTTGCCATGATTTTTATATATATATTTTTATAGGTCCCTTTATATAATATTTCATCAAAATAATGCATCAAATTTATCAATCAAATTTAAAATATACTTCTAGTAGGGTAAAAACAAACTTACCCACTCAATAAAAGCCCCAATTCCTCCTAAAAGTATGTTGTTTTTGTAAAAATATGCAAGAATTAAAAACTATATAGATTTTTTAGAACTTAAGTCTGCAAAAGGATAACGTTATACTGAACAAAGAATTTATATCTTCTTGGCAAACTCATTTTGTTGCTCCTGATCTATGGTTTATGTGTGACATAAGATGGAAAACTTTGCCCCTGAATCATGTTATGTCTACTAGGAAAGACACATCCTAATCTAATCTTCAGTGTAGCACAGCCTCTTACTTTTTTCTTCTGACGGATCTCTGGTCGAAGCCTCCTCGGTGCATGGGAGCATCGGTTGGACGCGTGAAGATACGTGGGATGCTTGCGCATGCGTAAATCATATCTGCTGCAGTGACGTGTTGATATGATTGACGGCGCTCGTTGTCCAGTCACACGAGGAAAAGAAACACCAAAACAATACTAATTCACTGCCAGTCAAAGTGGGAGCTTGCGGGGTCAAAGTTGAAGCAGCCAATCCCAAAGACGCCTCAGGTCACATGCTGAGCAAAAGTTTAAGGACTTGCATAGACACCCATTAGACCGGCGCCCCTCCGTACGTAAACTATGTATTCACAACACAGTTACTACGTAAAAACATTGTGAAACCCCTTTTATTGAATGGTGACAGGTGCTGCTGACTGACAATTACTATGTGGTAAAAATAAATGTTTTTATCCGTTATTTCTTATAATTTAAAGACAAATTATGTTGTGTTTAAGTGGACTTTCTCTGTTGAATTTTGGAGGGGGCGGCGCCCCAGCGCCCCCTATTGACAAGCCGCCACTGGTCCCCACCAATGTCAAAATCAAACCTACGCCCTTGCCTGAGTCAGTCATATGACAGGAAGTTAACCATGATGAAATCAACTGACATCAGAAAGAAACTACACTGTAAATGGATTACTACCTCATGTGAACCATTCTAATCCTGTGTAAAGTAAATCCCAATCCCAGCGTCAAATGTCTGTCTTCTGTTATCTTTACACAAGACTAAATCCTGTGTGGCAGGCAGCAACAAAGTCAGACTCAAAATCTTTGTAGGTTGTGTGATGGTCAGGCAACTTGATGGTTTCAAAACATGTCAGGGCCCTTGGGAGAAAGCCACTTGACACCTTCACAATCAGTTCCTTGGGTGGAACCTCCCAACCCACCCAGAACTGCAGAAGATTCTTCAGTTGTTCTGAGGAAGCTGTTAAAAAGACAGTTAAGACCTGTGAAATACATCCTAAATAATCCTCAGATTTGTACTTTCACAGTTTATTAACTGAATATCATTTAACGGGAAAAAGTAAAGTGCATTTATGGGAGTTAATTTAAAAAATAGACCTTGTTCAATAAAACTCGTGAAGTAACCTGTGACCCATGTGATAGCCTCGAAAGAGGCATCATCTTAGTAGTATATATATAACATGTTTGAGGGGGGATTGTGACCCCCCCTCTTCTAAAGTCATAAAACCATAAATCATGTGTCATGTGACACACAACAGGTGTGGAGTCTAGTAGGAGGGTTTTAGGAGGCTGTGACTTCAGGGGGTGTGTCCTCAGGTATATGTCATCAGGGGTGTGTCATTAAAGGGGTGAATTTCGGAGTGTGTGACCCAATAGATTTCAAGTATTAGTTTTATTGTGTTTTTTATGACTTAAGACCCAATGAGAATGTGATGACGTGTTTTTTTATTGTCCTTAGAGAGGAGTGTTTAGTGTTTTTTGCATTGATATAACCAAATATTTTCAGGATTAGCTGTCTTTGTGCCCCTCATCCTTGCGGTGTGACGACAGGCCTCTGTCACTTGTTGGTGCTGCCCCCTGTCTTTTATTTTTCTGCATTGCTGCTGCTGCTGCTGCTGCTATTTTTGCTGCTAACTTTTGTGGCGGACTTTTCTCAACTCCTGATTTTTTGGGGTGAAATTCCTGCACGCGGCTGCAAATTCCACATCCACCTTTAAATCAAAATGGCCAGTCGTGACAGTAAGTGTTGACAAAGTTTTCATCTCATAAATACTCATTTATGCTTTAATTATTGTTGTAAAATGTATTTTTAATGTGTTCTTATAGGGTGTTTTTAATATATTGGGAAAAAAGAATCAGCCTCTAGATATCAGAGGTTAGTGTTGTTTAGTTAAAAGCACAATGTTAAGAGGGGTAAAAAAGAGTGTAAATATACAGTCATGTCTTTTTTTTTTTCACTAGACCATAGTGCCCAGTGCATCGGAACTGCTGCAGTGGTTCGAGGTGTAAAGCGTCCATGGGATTCAGAGGAGTCTTATGAAGACATAGTGGCTGAAAGGTATGTATGTTACACCTTTATATGTGTTGTAGAATAGTAAAGTGTTATTATGTTGCTACGTGAATTATGAGTTTACACCATTTTTTTTCCTGATTCATAGATCCCATAGAGAAGGCCTCTATTATCCGACTGAGGAGGATGTGCATAATGCTGTGAGGCTTTTGGAGGAAATATCATCACATCACACCTTCGAGCACAAGGAAAATAGGGAAGAGGAGCCGGTGGAGCAGATACAGCGCCGCGGATTATTGGAAAACGAGCAAGAAGTCCCGGCTAACAGTGAGTCCCCCAGAAACTTTTCTGAAAGGCCAAGAAGCCCTCTACATTTTGAAAGTAGATTGGTGGAGGAGGAGGAGGAGGACTCACTTCATCTGGACTTTAATGGTGTAGAAAGGGATACAAGGAGTGTAATCCAACCACCTCTTTTTAATACTGGCACATTAGGTAATGCTAGCTCTGTTTCAAGGGTTCTGTCTGAGCTTCACCTGCTTTGTACACCTAATGCCGGGATCAGTGTTATCGCTGATTCTGTAAGAGAGATAGGTACCATTATCAGTAGTGGTATCTCTGAATTAAGAGAAGGTCAGAGTGGAGTGTTACGGGCCGTCTTGACCCAGGGAAGAGCATTGGCCCAGACCAGGCGACAGACAAACTTGTCTTTTAATGGTCTGAGTGTAATGCTCAATAATTTAGAGCGATCTGTACATGTTATAGCACAGACGCAGCAAACAATCTTGGAAATATTATCTACTATAGTAAAACCTCCCTCTAACCGTCAATAATTCGTCTCTCTGGGTGAATCTGTTTTTGAGGTTCTTTTTTCATTCATTTTTTTACATTCATCCATCCGTCAGTATCATGGCTCCTCCTTCCAAAAGATCTAGACGTGACTTAACCAATGGGTGCTCTAACAGGGTTGATAGGGCTGCCGGTGAACAAAATGATTTGTCTTCAGAATCTCACAGAAATGTTTTTCCATTACTCATTCAGCGTACCAGAGCTCAGTTTGAACAAGTTATGACCATTCATAGACTTGCCCAAAGACTATCTGTTAGTATAACAACAATGCCGCCTGTAGATTTGTTAAGTACTCAAAATGATCAGTCTTTAACCAATTGTAGATCTCCCATTCAAATGGCTGCTGACAGATCTGCTCATGTGGGGGTTGCTGCTGCTGCTGCTGCTGCTGAAAGTGTGAATGCTTGTGTGGATGATGGTGTGTCAGAGGGCGAGGATGATAGAGTGAATGATAGTGTGGGAATGACTGATGCGGATGATCAAATGTTTTTAGAGATTGAGGAAATTTATCCTGATGTAGCTGTTCAAGGTGTGCATGATGATGCAGATGTGGGTGAGGATGATGACTATCTTTTTTTAGAGGTTAAGAATGTATTTGATCCTCCTGTAGAGGAGAGAGCATCTGCTTCTATCAGCCCCTCCCCGGCTGAGAGAAACAATGCTGTTGCTAGTTCTGAAAATACGTCACATCCTGCCTTCGATGATGTTGCTAGTGATTTACAGGGGTATAAAATTGGCGATGGTGGGGTCATTTGTCACCCCTCAACCTCTGTACCATTACCAAGTACTGCTTGTCATCCACCAGCTTCTGCAGCAACATCAAACGTAAATTCTAATAACATCCCCACTGCAGCTGTTGAAGCGTCGACACCTGTTACTCCTGTTGCTGCGCTATCAGAAACTTTATTGCATGTTGATCATGGTGAGGAAGGTGTCGAAAGACCTGTGGTGTTTCAAGTGGGGGAGGGGTCTGCAATACCATCTAACAGGGGTCATGGTGATGGGGGAATAGCAGCTCCTAGCACTAGTGATAGAAATCCAATACAGATCAGAGAGATTCCTGCTTTCAATGCTTCTGAATACCGCCAGCGGGTTGATCTCAGAGGCATTAACCAGGATAACATTATAGAGCTTCCAGCCAGGTTGAGGGATAGTCTTTCCAGCGTCATTGTACAGACCATGCAAAATGCACCTTCCCGCAGTTTGATAAATGTTGTGTTGAGAGGCCCGTCACTTGCAGATGATGTACAGGTTATACTTCATTCAGATGATCAAAATAATGTAGACCGCTCTTTGGATGAGGTATCGCGTGTGCTACCAAGTAATGACACATCTATGAGTGATGATGAGCTAGAATTTGTAGTCACATTAGCAAGGAGCATGAGTGGCGGGTTGCGCCTGAGACTTGCTAATGTACTTTATGATGAAATTTTGAAGAAAAAGGGAATATTTTTGCATGATCCGGCCAATGATAGTGATAACAATCTGTGTTTTTCTCTCTGTCTTTCTCATTTTGTTGACCCTGGGATGTCAGTGGATCAGAAATTGGCTTTTGCGAGACAGCTGCACACTACTATAGGGCTTGATTATACACAAATGGTTTCATTAGCCGACATTTCTAATTTTGAAAAACAATTGGATGTTAAAATCATTGTTTTCCACCATGGTGCCGGGCGTAAACGCCTGCAGTGTTTCCAGACACATGACGCGCCCCATCCTAGGACAATCTGGCTGTACCTGCACGGTGAACACTACTATTTGATAATGAATAAAACCGGCTTTTTCGGGGCACCATACATATGTGAATTTTGTTATGCACCACATTACAATCCTATGTTTCATAACTGTAAACACCTGTGCAATGTGTGCCAAACATTGTGCCAAAAGTACTCAGGCAACACCATAAAATGCGATAGTTGTAAACGTATCTGTAAATCTCAACACTGTTTCCAACAGCATAAATCACCTGACAATATATATAACATTACACCATGCACATCACTGAAATACTGTGAAGACTGTGGTAAAACATACAAAACAGGTAGTGCTCCTCACCAGTGTTCTCTTCCAAAGTGCCTGCATTGTCGTGAAAAGATATTGGACACCAAAGCGGGGCATGAATGTTTTATTCAACCCCTTGAAAGGAAAGATTTGGAGAAAAAGTACATTTTCTACGACTTTGAGACACGATATTCCAATGGGAAACATGAGGCGAATTTTGTTTGTAGCATGAACACTGATGGTGAGCAGTACTGTTTTAGCACATCCAACTATGTCAAATTATTTGTAAAACATTACAGACGTCCAAAATACAAGGGTTATACCTTTATTGCCCACAACGCCTCCGGCTTTGACAACTACATCATTTTAGAATATCTGGTAACTCAGGGCATCATTCCTATCCTGACTGAGAAAGGCAGCAGGGTTGTTGCCATGTTCGACAGGGCATACAGTCAGCGTTGGATAGACTCTTTCAGTTTTCTTCCAATGCGTCTGGCTAAAACCCCTGCAGCCATGGGTTTTGAGGATCTTGAGAAAGGGTACTTTCCCCACAAGTTCAACACTGTTGAGAATGAGTTTTACAAAGGAAAGTACCCTGATCCAGCCTGCTACGGGTATGACTCTGTGTGACAATGAAAGGGCCACATTTATACAGGTATGAAACAGTCCGTCACCAAGTTTTTAACTTCCAGGCAGAGATCCGCCACTATTGTGCCAATGATGTCGAAGTGCTGCGTAAAGCAGGCATGATTTAAAGAGAGACATTTATCAAGTGCACGCAGCTTGATCCATGTGCCTTCACGACACTTGCTTCTAGCTGCATGGGAGTTTTTAAAACACTGTTTCTCCCCAGAGACACCCTGGCTCTCACTTATGAGGGAGTCTACATCAAGCAGAACAAGACATGCTCTGATGTATCCATTCAATGGCTAGAGTTTGTGGCTTAGTCAGAGAGGAGGATGATCAGACATGGTCTTAATGAGGGGGAAAAACAGTTTGGCCCTTATTTTGTGGATGGATATGATGCAGCATCAAACACATGCTATGAATTTGCAGGATGTATCTTTCACGGCTGTGTAAAGTGCTGTAATCCTGCCCACACAAATCCTGTCACACATGTGCCTTATGCAGAGTTATACCATGCCTTTCAGCAGAGACTGTCTGCTCTGCAGACACAATATAATCTCACTGTAACTGTGATGTGGGAATGCTAATGGGCGGAGTTGAAAAGGTCAAACACTGATGTTCAGACGTTCATGGCATCCTACCAGAAACCTGGACGTCTTAAACCTAGGAATGCTCTCTTTGGTGGTCGTACAAATGCTATGAAGCTGTACCACAAGGTGCAGCTTCATAGCGATGAAAAAATCAGATACTATGACTTTACAGTCTATATCCAACAGTGCAGTCCAGAGAGAGTGCCCAATAGGCCACCCGGTAATTATTCACAGAGATTTTGAGTCTCTTGATAAATATTTTGGGCTGGTCAAGTGTACTGTGCTCCCCCCTCGAGGTTTGTACCACCCTGTGTTGCCGTACAGCTGTCATGACAAACTGATGTTCCCGCTTTGTAGAAAGTGTGCTGAAGAGCTCAACCAGACGACAACATGCACGCATCCCGACAAAGACAGGCAGTTGTCGGGTGTATGGGTGTCGTTCGAGCTTCTGAAGGCGGTTGAAAAGGGGTATCAAGTCGTGGTCATTGAAGTGTGGCATTTTCCGAACAAAACAGACACCTTCTTCAAATATTATGTTAAAACATTTCTCAAATGCAAGCAGGAGGCATGTGAAAACACCTGAAGATCAGAAAAAGTACATTGATTATTTTGAAAAGGAGGGCATTATGTTAGACCCAGAAAAAATCTGCGTCAACAAGGCAGTCAGGAACTGTAACAAGCTCCTGTTGAACTCCTTGTGGGGGTGATTTAGCATGAGGGATAACTTGCCAACCTGTGAGTTGATCACAGAGCCAGAGAGGTTCACACAGCTCATGTTCAGTGATCAATTTGATGTACGCCAATTCTGTTTTATTTCAGATCAGGTGGCCATGGTACAATGGCGGCATTCCGGTAATCAGTGGGGCAGAACAAAAGATGTTAATGTCTTTATTGGTACCATGACAACAGCCTATGCCAGACTCATGCTTTACGACTTGCTGGACAAACTGCAGGAGCGTGTGCTGTATTGTGACACAGACAGTGTGATATTCACCTCCAGAGATGGTGATTGGGTTCCTCCACTTGGGTCATACCTGGGTGATTTAACAGATGAAATTAACGATGGTGATGTGTGTGGCCTGCCTGAGGAGGACTACATCACAGAGTTTGTATCAGGGGGGCCAAAGTGTTATGCTTATCGCACACAATGTGGCAGAACACAGGTTAAATGTAAAGGGGTAACACTCAACCACAAAAATGCATCTGTCATCACCCTAGAGTCGCTGGAGGGGCTTGTGCACGCCTTTGTCGCGGATCAGCACTCCACTGCCTATTTAACAGCAGTATCTGAGACCATCAAGAGAGATAAAAAAACACCTCCATCTCAAAAATGACACAGTTGTTAAGAAGGTACAGGTTGTGTACAACAAACGCAGGGTGTTGTCTGACTACTCCACATTGCCCTATGGATTTTAAATCAGTCCACAGCTTTGACAGCAGACTGCAGCATCCGTTTAGTCTTGTAGTAAGCGGACCTTCAAATTGTGGAAAGACATTTTTTGTCAAGAACCTCGTTGAAAATGCATCAAAGGTGATTTCACATGAGATTGATAATGTTGTTTACATATACTCGTGCTGGCAGCCTTTATATGACCTTCTTCTGAAAGTAAGGGACATCAATTTTGTAAATGGTCTTCCTGAATCTCTGTGTGACGATGTGCTACTACCTCCAAACAAAAATAATTTGCTTATCATAGATGATTTAATGAACGATGCCTGCAATAATATAGAGGTACAGAATGTCTTCACCAAATATGTTCACCACAGAAATCTAAGCTGCATATACCTGATCCAAAACCTGTTTATTCAAGGTAAGGCCAGTAGAACAATTAGTTTAACTACAAATTATCTTGTTTTGTTAAAAAATCCCCAGGATAAATTTCAAATTACATTAATTGGCAGGCAGATTTTTCCCGGGAACTCCAAATATTTTATAGAGGCTTTTAACGATGCAACAGCCACTGCTTATGGCTACCTATTAATAGATTATAAAGCTAAAACACCCGATCATTTTAGACTCAGAACCGATTTGTTATCAGACCAGCCGGTTGTCTACATTCCTAAAAAGCAGCTAAAGGTGTGACAACGTTACAACGCATGCAGAGAAATCTGGCTCTTCTGGAGATGCTATATAAATCGCCGCCAAGGACGCGTAAGGTTATTGTGTCAAATGCCAGTACAGACTTTGTTAATGCATTGTGTGAAATAGCCCTTAATGTATTGAGAGGTAACATTTCACTGACGGACAGACAATATAACCAACTGAAAAAGAAGAAGAAGACCATCAGATTGATTGCTGATAAAAAGGTCAAAATTTTGAAAAAGAAAAAGACTATTAATCAGACTGGAGGATTTCTATTGCCTTTGCTAGGAGCTGCTATTCCCTTTATCTTCAGCCTCATCAACAAGGGTTAAAATGGAGCACACCCATAAAGTTTTTCTGGTGCCACAGCAACAAATGGAGTCGTTAAAACAGCAGATGCAGCAGCAGCAGCAGCAGCAACCCCCACACGAAAATCATCGAGTGATATGGCCAGCAATCTGTCCTTCAGATGACGCCCTGTGGTTTGAATCAGCTGATAGTATTCTCTCACATACTGGCCTCTTTGGAATAGCGGCTGAAAAGGCTTAGCTGGGAATGACTGACCGTCGGCATACAGACACATAAATTCAGTGTCGTAATGTTCAAAGTTAAATGGGTTACGTGTATAGCTTCCTGTGTAGGCTTCATTATCAACAAATCCGATAATGATAAACTTAGGGATCTGACCCATGAAAAGGTTTTCATGGTTGGACACGCGTGTCCCTGCAGGTATGGAGAATGTCTTGAGGGAAACTCTGTCTATTGCATATTTTGCATTACAATGTGAAAGAGCTCTGCTGTGTGCCAGCCTGACCGTGGGAGACACAGCCACTTTTTTCACAAAAACACTGGCAGACACAATCCTCGCACTGAATTGTTCAGAATTCATCTTTTGATCTAATAAACTTGAGCGAGATATCGACGCCGTTTAGCAAAAGTTTTTCTTGAAAAAACAAATCAGCGTGTATTGGCGAGATTAGATCAATAATATGGCTGTTGGCTGTGTATCTGGCTCTGGTCCTCAAACCGTGGTAATCACCATCTATCAAGGCAACATTCATGTGACGGGCTATGTCCTTGCAAAACAGGCCCGTTCCAAACTGTGTATTTAATGTTTCCTCGCTATAGTTGATCAAACACTCAATTATTCCCCGGTATGGATAAGTATTGGAGGACTGCGTTATAAGTCTGTCTGCCAATGTAATATCCACCTGAGAGAAAAGTGTGCATCCCGGATAGTTTATGAATCCCACGTCAGCGCCATTAGCCAGATTTGTGCCATTTTCATTTGTAATTTTCACACGGGTTAACAGATAGGAGTCATTCAAATCAAGGTAGTCCTCCCCACTAGCAGATATATAAAATTCTAAAGGGCCTGTCTCCGTGACAGCCGAGACGGGTGGTATTTCCACAAATGTAGACTTTTCAATAGAGGTCTGAGTGTGTGGAACAGTAAATAGATCCAGCTTGGTTTTCACACATACTTCTGACTGGCTGTGAATGAGTGCCATACTCCCTTGTCAGACTTCTCACCTAGAATATGTCCTTTGACAGCAGAGATCTGATGCCTACGCCTCCTGTGCGTCTTTTAACGCGGCGTTTTTTGATCGGGGGCTGTCTACCTCTTCTAAGAGTAGAGGAAGGGGGTTTTTTCAAAGGTCTTCTGGTGCGAACAACTTTGCCGCTTCCTTCCTGTTTTCCTGACGCAGCACCTCTTGCTATGTTTGACACGACGTCCCCCACAATGTTGGTTGCAGCTGTTTTTAAATGAGGCTTTGCAATATGGAACCCCCTTTTCAACAATGGTACAGCCATTCTAAACAGATTGCGAAATAAACCCCCCAATCCATGGCCATACTGGGTGCTTGCACCAATAAATCCTGGAAGATCCCCGCCTGCTTGATTCATATAGTATGATATGTATTTACTGTCATCACGGGTGTGTAGACGGTGGGCCATTCTCTGTGTTTCAGTATCCACTCCTCACCGGTCTAAAATGTAGTTTGACAACCACTTTTCCATATCTGAATGGGATATGTTTGTTTTGGTCGTTTTTTATAGAGATCTCTATGTCGTCTATGACCGACTTTGAGAGCGATGTGTAGTGCAGCTTGTCATAAGTTAAAGTGGGCATACGACGTTCTTCATCAGACACATTTATACAGCGCAGGAGCGGTACATAGCTGTCTCCCACTAGTTGGAAATCCACAATATCAGTATAAACAAATAAATTATAACTCCCTCCAAAAATGTCTGCAGGGTGAGGCGCTATAGACGGTTTTTTATAAATGGCTATGTCTTGCACAATGAAAGGGGTTTCAGGATCAAAACCCAAAATTTCAGCAAGTCTGCCTCTAAATGTTAAGGCCAGTGATGAAAATATGATTTGTTATTGGATTGTAGTGTAGATTTATACGTGCTGTCGCACTCATAGTGACGCATTTCGAATTGAATTCTTTCACTACTCTTTGCACTGATTCATAATACCCAGGGGCAAGTGTTAATACGATTTCCTTTTTTGTTTTCATATTGAGGACAGACACATCTCCATCACTTGGTGGGGATGTTAACCAGTTTCTTGGATATTGGAATTCGATTATCCCCACTTCATATGGCTCATTCAGAATGATAGGTTTTGCTAATTTTGTCCGATAGTTCCATATTTTGTTATTTGGATATACGTTTGTTGAAGCATTACTAGGCAATGTCACATAAAATCCGTTTTTCTTATCCATGCTGTTCTAATCCTCCCACCCCTCCGGTGGATTTCACAACTGACGCATTAACAATATAACACGCTCCTTTTTAAACGGTGTCAACAATATCACTTTCAGGCACCCACGAGTTAAATTTCTCAGGCCAACCCAGCCACTTCACCAGAACAAGACGCTTCCCCCGAATAGTTTTCCTACCCAATATTGTTTCTATTTTAAAGGTTTTACTTTTATCAATAATAACTGCTTGCAGCTCCTGCTCATAAAAAGATCCTTTTAATAACTCACCTGCACAATCAGATAGTTTATATACAGGAGGGTCCCTCGCTATACACTCAGTTATTTTAAAATATTCATCTGTAAAAGTCTGCTCATATCCTTTTCTAAATTTTCCACGAAATTTTGATATTCTTACTGTATCCCCTATATTGAATTTAAAACCCGGATGTTTTTTACTAGGTTTTGTCTTGTACAGGTTAGAATGTACAGTTTTTTCATTGTCTTTATTTACATCTGCAGGAGGCATTTTTATAGACCTATGATAAGGCTTGTTGTAAGCCCTCACAAGATCTTGAACAACATCCACATATTTACGTGAGTTAACAGATGTTAAATATCTCCACATGCGTGTTTTGAATGTTCTATTAAAGCGCTCAACTACACTGGCCTTAGTCTCATTTGATGTTGAAAAATGTTTCATTTTATATTGCTTTAATAACTGTTGAAAATGTTTGTTATAAAACTCTGTGCCTGCATCCGTCTGAAGTTTTTTAGGGACCCTACCTTCTCTTAGTATGTCTTTGAAGGCATTTGTAACCGCCAGCCCTGATTTATTTTTAAGACATCTAACCCATGCGTATTTAGAAAACACATCAATACATGTTAATAGATATCGGATGTTATTATTCTCTGCCTCATATTCACTCATGTCAACCAAATCTGCCTGAAATTGTACGTCTAAACCGTGAACAAACACTCTGTTTCTTGGAAAATTCTGAGCTGCCCTGGCATGTAGAGAATAGGTGTCTTGCCCCAGTAAATACCTTTTAACCTCGGATACAGAAGGTGACTGCCCTGTGGTTTGTTTGGCAGCATTATAGAGTTTACACACACTAGCTAAACCCCCTGGATGTGATGGGTCATAATAAATTCTCTGTAACGTCTTATCCATGGTGGAGAAGAAACACAAATGATTGCATGAAGGTTTTACCACACCTTTTTATTAAAAAAACACACACACACACACTATAATCAAAAAGTATAAAATAGCCTATTTAAAAAACAGAATGGTCTCGCAAGCAATCACACACAATTTCTCCAAAAGTCTCATCGTCCTCCACTCCTTTCCAGTAGTTGTACACAGAACAAAGCTGTGCATACAGCGCAGTGTTGTCACCCCCGATCGATTTATACATTTCTTTGATCTTGTCCGCAATGTCATGTGGTGATTCATCCAGGTCATCGAACACAGTTGTTGCTACTGCTTGTGTGGCGGCGATACTGGGTGACTCAGAGTTTAGATGAAAAAAATACAAAACAGCCTGAATAAACCTGTCGTTCCAGACTTTACTGTACACGTCTGTGAAGGTGATGCTCCAGAATTCCTCAGCTGGCTCGTGCAAGCAGGTGTGTTGCTTCTGGCTGGGGTGCTGAATGCACGTTTCCTGCCATAATTCGACAATCATTTCGTTGTACAGGTGGTACACAACGGCTTTTACACAGTCGTAAAAGCAAGGCGATGGGGGCTTGTTCTCCTTGTCCTCCTCCTCCTCCTTCTCCCCCTCCTCCCCCTCCTCACCCTGGACACGGGATGGTTTGAGCGATGATGGAGATGCAGGAGGTGTGACAATCACATGCAGAGCAGGACCCTGGGGGGAGGCTGGAGGGGGTGGCGGCAAAAAGGACCTCTGCTCAAGCATTGGCTCCAAATCTTTAAAATCAGGAAAACAATAAAAATTAGTGATAAACACAAGTGCATTTTTTTCTTTAACAAAAATACATATTAATGATCCAAACCCACCATTTAGTTTTCGATGTGTCTGATGATTTTAGGTCGACACAGGGTATTGTGGAAAGTAGCCTGCGCACCATCCGGCACATCATCGAAAAAAAGGCGCTTTCTAATCCCCTCATAACAAGAATTGACTCTGTCTGTTTTGATGCCCTTGTCAATTTCTTTAAACAACCTCTGCAAAGCCCCCCAGTCACGCCACTGAATGAAAAAAAAGGTTTTAAACCATGAGTCAGATTCCTTCTGAGTGAGTGGGTAAGGCTGCATTCTCCAATCATCCCTCCCTCTCTCAGAGATCAGCTTTTCTCTGTCCTCACAAACACGTAAAAAAATAAAATCCTCTGGACATCTGTTGAAGCGGTCAGTTTCAACCCTGAATATCTCAGGGCCTACATCGCTCCCCCACTGCGCCACATACAAGGACTCAGGAAAACCACACAGCTCGAGGTCTGTACAGACTTCACCCCGAAACAGCCTCCAGTCTTTCACAGACATGGAGCAGTCTACAGCTACGTCTTCTCCTGAATCCCCACATGCAGCGCAACACACACTCATTGTAATTCTACCAAATGCGTATTTTACAGAATATGCATACCCGGCATCACCAATGTAGTTACACTCTAGCTGGGCAGGCTCTGCCGAGGCGGTAGACCGCTCGCCTCTCTTTTTACGGGGGGCAGCATCCACACAAAGGTCAAAAGGACGGGGCATGGAAAGCATACCTACAGACGCAGCATTAAAGTATGGGTCCAGAAGAAATCCGCTACCAGTCATGGTTGCTTAGCGAGTGGTAGATGTGGAATTTGCAGCTGCGTGCAGGAATTTCACCCAAAAAAATCAGGAGTTGAGAAAAGTCCGCCACAAAAGTTAGCAGCAAAAATAGCAGCAGCAGCAGCAGCAGCAATGCAGAAAAATAAAAGACAGGGGGCAGCACCAACAAGTGACAGAGGCCTGTCGTCACACCACAAGGATGAGGGGCACAAAGACAGCTAATCCTGAAAATATTTGGTTATATCAATGCAAAAAACACTAGACACTCCTCTCTAAGGACAATAAAAAACCCTTCATCACATTCTCATTGGGTCTTAAGTCATAAAAAACACAATAAAACTAATACTTGAAATCTATTGGGTCACACACTCCTAAATTCACCCCTTTAATGACACACCCCTGATGACATATACCTGAGGGCACACCCCCTGAAGTCACAGCCTCCTAAAACCCTCCTACTAGACTCCACACCCGTTGTGTGTCACATGACACATGATTTATGGTTTTATGACTTTAGAAGAGGGGGGGTCACAATCCCCCCTCAAACATGTTATATATATACTACTCATCTTCACCATCATCAGAGTCAGAATTTGATTTTGGCTTGGGCCATGTGATGTGTGCAAGAATCATCTGTAAAAACAGGGACCAGCCTCAAAACAAGTAAAAATATATATTCTGAAAAGTGAATATAATATATTTCTGGGGATAGATGATTCATATTCAAACTTACTTCATGTACCTGGGGTGTGAGCTCTGCATCTTTCTCACAAGGGAAAAGGAGTTTCACTACATCTGCTCTATTGCAGAGAAGAGGCCAAATTCCAGTCTCCTTCAGTCCCTTACGCAACTGCTTCACTTGTTTGGCTGATCGATCCAGAACCTGTGTAAAACAGCATTAGAAGTCTGGATAAACAAAAACATTGGTATTTAAATAACCAAAATTATGTACAACTGAATCAAGTCATTAATGGAGGGGAAGGACTGCAGTTTTACCGCATGTAGGAGTAGCTTGTCATGGAGCCACTTCATGTTGTTTAGGTTTGGAAGCGGAAGGTCCCATGCCATGCAAGGTTGACAACACTGTCACGCTGCTCACCTTGGAGTTCAGAATTTTCTTTCAGCTTCAGAGAGAGAAAGAAAAAAAGGTTGGAAGAAAAATTTGATTCATGCAAGTCAAATATGCACCAATATCTCCCAATTGCACAAGCCTTACTAATATCACACATTCAAAGAATATGTAGGAAAATAACAATTGCTAGACTAACCAGCTGAATTGTTTCACGGATGTCCAAATCAGGACAGTCTTCAATAGTAACAGTGGCAGTGTCAACTATCCCACCACACAGAACATGTTTGATGGCTAGGCTGAGGCCAGGGAAACCAGGACCACCATACAGAAAGCAATGGCCCATTATTTGTCCTGCCATCAGGAAAAGCTCACTCTCCACCATCACAGCAGAGTTGGCAGGCACCAAGTGGTCTGACTGACCATCAAAAATCTTGGTGATTGCACCATTTCCTGATTAAACAATACATTTGCAATAGCTTACACTTATGGCAATTAATTTAAGGCCCAATTATGAATATCTGCTCATAAAAATGTTAGGAACCAAGTGTGGTACAATCACTGACCAAGATTTAGGTGGAATCCAGTTCTCAGCTTCATCATCATTGTTGACATAACATGCTGGTTAACACCGACTCCAACAGCAGCATCACCTATGGTAAAAGATGACAGGTGAGTACATGTCCATTTATTAGACTGCAATATTCTCCTTTGAAAATGCTGACATATCAAAAAACAGAAAATTTCACCCTCAAGTCTGCATCTCAGTGGCGACGCCCACTCAACATGGGCGCATTTGTAGAAGCTCACATAAGACATGTCCTGTTCCTCCTGCTCTTTCCTCAAGTCCACTGCAAATCGATTCTCTTCAGAACCTTTGTTATTATGCAGTATCTCATGTGAAAAGCCAAATTGCTTTTTTTGGATCTTCCACCGTCCTCCAGTCTAACAGGGCAAAGATATTTTCAGTAGGCAATATGTAAAGTTTGCTATGTATCAAATCATGAAGAGAAAACACAATAAATGCAAACTACAGGTCATCTAGTTGGAACAGAAAAAAGGTCACCTTACCTTCTAATGTACTGGCTGATGTGCTTGCTGCTGTCCATTGAGGAAGGGGTGCTGAAGCATTATGGACAGAAGAAATGCTGCAAAGAAAGTTGTGAGTTTTGGATGACTTTGCCATCATTGTACCCTTTTTTTGGAAACTCATTTTACAAAATTAATAATTAAATCTTAGTTGACTACCTCTCTCCGCAGAAAGCTGCATGCATCTCCAGACTGTCTGTAGGATAAAGCTGGCTACAAATAGGGCAGGAAGCCATGGAGGACAATGCAGCTGTAGGACGTCCATTTATCCGAACAAAATATGAATATCAGATGTAAAGATAAAGATATGAAAAATAAAATGATAAATGTTCAAGGTAGTTTATTCAAGATGACCTTACATCCTTGCTGGATGTAGTTTTTGGGGACATAGCAGCGGTGTCCTCTGTTGCCAAATTATTCACAGAGATGCAGTCTTCATCGAAGTCCTAGTTGCAAAACAACAACAAAAAAACTTAATATTGTCAAGGAGGGACAATGAGATGTACAGGAAGTAACAACTTACCTCACAGTGTTCCACTTTTTTGGTGCAACTGTCAACATGGAGGGCCAAAAGATGTAATGGCATCACTTCCTGACAATTTTCACAAACTGCCTTTGGCATCTTCGAAAATTCAGAGGCATTTTTGGGGAGAGGACTAACATCTAATTCACCCTGCAAAAGGGCTATGTACAGTGTGTTTTTTCCTCCATTTGATACCCACTTAAGTTGTGAGGTGGTGTAGCCTTGCACCTGGGGGCTTAAAATTGTAAGCCGCCTTCGTCCATCTCCCCCTGAAATATTGAAATCTGAAGTCAGTACTGAGGAGGTTTTTGACAAATTACATGAATAGGGTGCAGCATGCATGAATTCTAACTACAGAACAATAATACTAATAATAATAATAATAATAATAATAATAATAATAATAACAATAAACTTTATTTTTATAGCACTTTCAAAAGGGTTAGGGTTAGGGTTAGCGGTTTACAAAATGCTTTGACAGCAGACAGGAACATAAAGTCAGCAAAGCACAAGAGCTTAAACACAGAGGAAAAAACAACCAAAAAAGGTCAATTAAAATCAAAGAACATTTAAGACATACACAAAGGTAAAATGAACTTGAGAGAATGGGAAAATACTATAGATGCCAGGTCCACCAACACTTTATACTTTATGAAATGCAGGTTTCCCATGCCAACAGCAGCACTGGACCAAGGTATGACTATAATTTACCCAAAAGCTAAAAAAAAAAAATTAAAATAAAATTAAAAAAAACAAGTTGGAACAACTTGGAATAAATTGATTAAATGACTCTGTACCTGAAGCCTTGTAAAACATCCATGAGCCATTCAAGTTCATAAGTTCAGGGTTACTCCTGGGTAAGTATTGCAGATATCTAGAGAAAGACAGTATTATTTTAAACATTCATAATCAAGTTACTAATGATTACAAAAAATACATTTAATGTGACACTTGGTCTCATGAAAAATGTTTAAATATTTATCTTTAACTCTTCTTCCTTTTTTCTTTGAAGTATGTTTAAATCTCATAGTTTCATGAAATGAATGTTTCCAGTGCATCAGTGGGATCAAGAATATTACAACTAGTCATTACCAAACTATAAGACTAGCAACTGGGCCATCTTCATATTTTTCATCACATTTGAGGCACACATGTTAGTTGTGTTGCTTTCACTTGTGTTTTAGGGCTTTTTGTGGCTGTACAGATATTTATAAAATATTGGCCATATTATTTATACTCTATTAATATTGTATTACTGTTATTGTTTGTCTATTTTTGTCATTTTGTTCCCTGAGTTACAGAAAATATTATGAAAATCGGAGTGTAGGTAAATGGCTCATAGAAAAAAATAATAAATTGATCTGGTGACCCATCTACTGTCTTTTAAATATAATTAAAATACACTCAGTATGGAAAATTGTATCTGGACTTTTGGCTGATTTACAGGATATCTATAGTTTGCTATGAAACACTCTTGCACCTTACCTGATCATGAGATGCATCTTCAGGCAGTGAGATGGTTTTCATGCCTAACCCTGCCTGGAAAAGCTTTAACTCCTCATCTCCTTTTGGAGTCAGATTTGCAGGTGAGGAAGGACAAAGAATTGAAAACACTGCATTTTGCAAGTGACTGTTTGTGATGGGTGGGTAAACCTCCTCTTTCTCCAGAAAAGACCTGGAAAAGATCTGTGACAGACAATTATGTATCAAATCAATATCTACAATTACCATGATATTCTCATTCAGTTCTGTCCACTTATATAACTCTACAAGGCTGCTCCAACCCTTTATATCATATAAGATTTCCTTTCCTCATGTGAATGTATGTGTGTTTTCACATTGAGTACATATAAACACCTTTGCATTTCTGCTGAGAAAGATGATTGCATGGTGGTTGCTGTCCCTGATGAGGGGTTGAGGACAGGAATTGCTCTGGGTGGAGGACTGACGTTGGTGGACGCGCTGGATGAGGGGTTGCTGGATGACCTTGCCTCACAACTACGGGCATCCATATTTTGTTGGATGAGTGTCACCAGATTTCTTGCAACAGACTCCACAGTCGTCTGTGATCCAACATCCTGACCCTGCAGAAAAACAAGTTTTAACCTAATTATATTTACTATTACTCAAATTCTTCACTGGCATTCGGCGCAATGATAAGAAATTGGGTAATTTAAAAAAAGCTGTTGAAGTTATCACATTAGAAATGCTTCTTGCCACCACATCACAGTCCCTTAAACATACTGAAAAGTCTGGTCAAGATAGTCAGATGGAACGAGTCAAAGTTAAATTCTTGATGATATAACTTAGGTGCTGTGTCTCAGGTCCAGGGCTAGCTGCTAATTTGTTGGACTTCAGATATTTTCTTCTGTCTCTTACAAGCATACATAACTTGTTATGAGGTTGTGATATTTTTTTAACATTGTTATTTATTCGGAAATACCGCTTATAACAACCGAAGTTGTAACAACACAAAGGTTATGTACTTACTGCATGCCATCCAGACTCCATTGCATCGTCTGTTCCCAGCCATACAATCCATCAGTCAGGCTTAAAACAGTAGTGGTGACCAGTATCATTGGTGCTTTCACCCCCTGGTGGTATGAAGCTGTATAGCTACAGAGGCACACAGACAAGTGTCCACTCACATACAAATCACTGCACGCATTGCTGCTTATTTTACATATTTGTGGATCTGGTTACACACACACAGATTATTTTACACACATACGGATTTTTGTTTGCACATTTATGGATCTAGTTACGCACAGAGAGATTTTCTTTACACATTTGTGGATCTGGTAATACACACAGGTGGAAATACACATTTGTAAATACTTTTGCTACAATACTGGCCCCATATATTTTGTCTAGATATAGCACAAATATTTTTGGTAAGATTTTGAGTTGTTGCAGTGTGTTTTTATTGGGCAAATGAAAAAACAATGATTTTGTGGTGTAGAGCGTACTCACTACGTTATAAAAATAATAATCGGTCATTTCTTTCTTGGCTAGAATTCCAGAGGAGAGTTCTTCAGCTCCTTCTCGAAATCAAGGATACAATTCACATTGCCACCTCATCTGCTGGAACACGTTATGAAGTGAAGCCAGCAAATACTGAAGAAGAGCTCGAAGCTTTAGAGAATCGCCTGGACCCTTACAAAAAAGAAGTTTATTGAAGTATGCTATTAGTATACTTATTTTCAAGACAGTACGCTTTCAGTTTACTTTTGATGTACTTATCAGAGGTATACTTAGGAAAGTAATGCGTAAGTATACTTGGGTTATACTTAAAAGTGTATTTAAAAGTATAAGTATACTTAGACTTTTAAAAATATACAGAAAGGTCTAGGTATACTTGACTTAAACTGAGAAGTATACAGAAAAGTCTGTATATTTGGCATATACTTATACTTAAACTTTTGATCAAGATATACAAAGAAAAAGTATAGTAAAGTACTCAAACTTTCATGCCTAACGTTCAAGTGAATTTGGATTGTAGCTGTACTTATTCTTTTGATAGTAGCCTTTTCAAATATTCTTTTCTAAGCATGTTGGCTTCTTTAAAGCATACGTGAGCTTCATACATGTCAGCTGCAAAATAGAACAGCTGATAATAGATGGTACATGGCTGGGACTGAACTTAATCGTTTATGTAGTGTTAACAAACCATACAGAAACAGGTTAAATGATTTTTTCCTGATTTTATTTGAGAAAAATCTCACATTTTTAATACAAAGTCACATTATTGTTACAGACTTGACACACACTGGCTGTTATCATGAGCTGTTACCAAAATTCATCATTAGCTACAACTTAATATAACTCACGACTGCTTTATTAGTCACGTTCATATGGATTTGGATTTGGTGATGTACAACTTGTCAGCTGTTTCGACAACAACACATTTATTGTTATCATATTAGGCCAGATAGCGCTTACTAACTTCATGTATGAAAGTACTTTGTATATTTATCCGTGAATCTTTACAAAAAGGCCAGCTAGATTTAGCAAGTGCCTCATCCAACACACAGCAATGTTTAGTACAGGCACAATATGTAGGGCTTTGATGCACACACCTTTGTTTAAAAATGACCAACTCATCAATGAAACAGTATTTACCATCTTTCAAGTATACAGCACTGTTGCATCTTTTTTTATAACTGGTCATATTTTTGACTATGATACAGAACTCCATCAACCAAAAAACGGCTGTAAGACCAGAAGCAGTTGCTTGTGTTTCCACATAACCTTGGAAATGGCAAGTCTATGAGAAGATGGGATATTTTCTTGCATTGGGGGATGCCCAAAACCCTTGACACTCTCATTCATTATGTCACATTTTTCTATTCTTCTTTTAATAAAATAAAGTTCTTCAAAAAAGGATTGAACTTTTGCATTTTCTGATCTGATTGTATGCCTGGCCTTTTCTGGCAGCTCTCTCCACAACAGAAATTTTTTAGCTATTTGTGATGGGACATACTGTGTTCCGTGAAAATACTTCAATAGAGTGCCAATATTCGATTCAAATGCAAAGGTTGAGGTGGCCCATAAAGGTCCCCAGTGTTTAACACTTTGTGCGATGTGTGTGAGCAAGTGTATGTTAAAAGTCATATGGTTTTTCCCATATAGTCTTTGAAACTCAATGAAAATGTTTTTAAGAGCCAGTTCTGCCATCAAGATGCTGCTAGTCTTAATCTTATCCTGCAGTAATGTATATATGCCAAACACCAAAAGGAACATGTGATTCCAAAATCTGGCAGGGAGTATGCCTTTCAACACAGGCAGAGCATAGAAGAGAAGAAAGGCTCGCCATTCGGAAGATTTCCAGAACTTCCTTTCACCCACTGATCTTGGTGTCCTGATTATCTCGACAGGAGGTTTTATTTTTGCAAGTTGCAAATCAACCTCATCCATCGGTTTGCCAATGTACCAGGGGGCTTCACTGTTTGTCGTTTCAAACCACAAAGTGGACAGTTGTCGAGTGACACCAAGGCACACATTGTGTTGATATTCAGGGATGAAACCATTTACCATTTGGAAGTGACCAAGCTTCATCAAAGGAGATGGCCCTTTGACTACAAACACTAGCTCATTAACTGAAGCTGACAAATGATCTCTCTCATTTCGCAGTGGAGGTTCAGGTCTGTCATATGGATAGGTTTTACCACCTGTGTGATAACAAAAATCACAACCATAAAATCCATTGAACTGCTTTGTGTTACGAAGCAATGGACGAGCCACTGAGTCAGAGCTACAAATAAGCACAAACACTTCAGAGACATGACGGCCTCTCTGTGCATTGTGCCAATCAACACCTTCAGTCTCTAACAGAGAGGCTTCTTTGACAAATGGTGTTAGCAATGTAAACATAGATGGCTTACTTGGCCCAAACCATAACGCTGTTATCAAAATGTTTTTTATCCTTACCTCTGATGGCAGTTCAATAACCTGACACTGAATTGGCCAAATGCTGTATTTAGAACTTTTGAACACTGGAGCACCATCACAGTTCCAAATTAGCATCAAGTCATCCTTGCCAAGAACTCCACTGTCACATAACTTTTGATACTCTTATACTCAGATACTCTTCGCTAGATTGTATGTCAGAGAGAACACCAAAAGTTCTAGTTTTTTCATTAGGACCAACACCATGTTCTTGCAGAAGCTGCTTAATCTGTGCATACAGGGGCAACACAAGAAAATAGAAGCCTTTTTTCAGGTTTGCACTGGCATCAAATAGTGTGTTACAAGAGTCACAGAGAGATGGACAGTCAGCTCTGATGCCTAGGTATTTTAAACAGCTTTCACAATAAAAGTGAACTTCAAATTCAGATGAACTTCTTTGTGAAAAAGGTAATGTGAAGATGGGATCAGTTAGTATTTATTAAAACTTAAATAATGCTTAATAGTGTGTACTTATTATAAAGTGTAACCAACAAGTGTTTGTCTCTCATAACCAATTTCAAACTTTTGCTGCATTTTAGAGTACAAAATATCAAAATGGAGTTATCTTAGCAAAATACGCTTATTTTTGACCAAAAATGCTGGTTTAAAAAAAAAAAAAAGATATTTTCCTGGCACTTCAGTTTTTAGCTCTTCATGATGTTTTCCCAGTGATTTACGCATTTTTGGAGACAAGTGTTTGTCTCTCAACCAATTTTAGACTGTTGCTGCATTTTAGAGTACAAAATATCAAAATGGTGTATTCTTAGCTAAATACCCAGGTAGCCAAAATCGCTTGGCCCAATTCCGGCCCAGATCCGGCAGGCCGGAAGAAATCACTCGACCCGAGTCCGGTTGCCGGACTTGGGCCAGACCTGGTCTGAATGACTCCCCAGAATCGGCCCGTGTACACTGGGCCAAGTCTGGCTGCCAAAACTGAACCAGCATTGCCAGGATTTGGGCCGGAATCCTCCCAAGAAAATTGCCAGAACTGGTCCATGCAATGGGCCAGGATCGGCTGCCAACACTTAACCAATATAGCCAGCATTGGCGATGTAAAAACCAGTGTTCTGCCAGAGCTACTCCAATACCTGCCTATGGAGAAGCTTGTTACAACCCTAGCCATTCTAGCAGAATACTGGGTCAGCCATCACTGTATTACCAGAAATGCTTGACTAGTAATAAAAAAACACACACACAATAAAAGGAAGAAGGGTCCTTTACCAGTGATATGTCATTGAAAAATACATGACATATTATATCATGACAATATTTATAATTTCAAAAGTTTAACTGCTGGATGCAAAGTCTCCCTCACCGAAAAGTCAAATCTCAGTGTGTGGAGGCTTTAAGAGTAAAGCTCAACATCAGTAAAGTAACAAGTGACAGCCCCGAAACAGCAATGTCCAATTTATCACAGTAAAAAATAAAAACATATGACAAATATAGCTTATAAACAGTAACATCCATACAAGAGCAGTGTCACTTTGAATAAACATATACAAGTCAGTAAAGTGCCAAACAAAAGTGCAAAATGGAACAAAAACAGTAAGGTGTAGAAATTTGGACTTTGAACTTCTGCCTTGTACCCAGCAAACGCGCACCAAATGGAGACCTAAAAGATGGAGCAGATACAGATACACTGTTAGACAGAGACAGATAAACACACGGTTAGACAGACAGATAGACACAGACACACTAGGGCTTGACTTTAAGAGTTGCCACTGGCAACCATTTTGAGAAATTTTGAAATCAATTTGTGGCTCTTGATGTTTTAACAGAAAAATAAGTACAGCAAACAGCAATGCTTGCAGCGCGAAATAAGTTTTATTTTATTTATTAGTTTGGATAATATTTTGTGCATAAGTGACATTTAAATATTGCTGTTAGTCTTAAAACACTTGCCCTCTCACAACAGACATTCACCCTGTTTACACCATCTTTACATTTACATATTTACATTCGTGGTACAGGCTGTACCACGAATGTAGGACAAACAGATCCAGGATCTGTCCCATTGATCCGATTTGTCTTGACCAGATTATTGTGATCTCGCTAAACCGTACTACCGTCATCAGCTGGCTCTGTAAATTCAGGATTACCCCACCTCAAAGTTTATTTATTCATTGAAGAAATAAAAGTTTAGGTGAATGTGATCACTTTATTATGTTGAAATGCTGAGTCAGCATTTCAACATATTGTTCTTCTTCTTTTTCTTCTTCTTCTTCTTCTTATTCTTCCCTCAACTATTTGGACCTTTTCACAGCTTTCAAATTTGCACTGATTTTCACAGAAAAAATTTGAGCAGTGCAGCATGTTCAGGAGATTTGCGCTTGTATTTTTCACATGTGTAACTGTTACAGTTTTTACAGTAAAAATGATTTTCTGCAGATTTTTTGCATTGAAGTCAATGGGAGATTTTTGCAGGTCTGCTGAAAAGTGCTTGAACTTTCAGGCTGTACAGCTTCGGCATACTTCCACCTACAGACTTCATTCTTGCTTTGACAGATTCACTAATCTCTCAACTATTTTTACATGTGTTCGGCTTTTTGCTGTCTTCTACAGTTTTTGAGATATCATCGTTTAAGCAACACTAAGTTTGGAGGATTTCTCTGTTCTTAGAGCGTGTCACGTGACCTGTTAGAGCGTGAGCTTCACCTAAAAATTCCAAAATTTCTAGCGGATAAACTGCAATAAAAGATTCAAACTTTGTTCCACAGATATGATTTATACATCAAAATAAAGGTACACTTCTCCTCTTTCAGCTGAAATTCATTTCAACCCCGACATTGACATCGTTTTGTCTCAGTGAGCCTCAGAGCCACGGGTATCCCGCAAAGTCCTTCGTCTACTCCAATTGAAATTTTCTTCCCCAGAGAACTGATCGCTTCACTTTGAAGCCCGTTTTTAAACTGCTCTCGTGTCAACATTTTCTACAGTACAGACATGAAACTTACATCAATCTTTTCAGGAGATTCTTGGGATGCTCACGGTGCAGTCCTTTTTTAGATAGCTATCACGGTTTTGGCACAGCATTAGCCCGTATACCCGGAAGTACCCAGCTTAACTTCACCGTTCTGGCAAGCATACAGCATCATTACATAGTCTGCTGCTGTGTGGGCGGGTGTATCATTGTAAAGTATCTGATCTGTTGGCTAAGCGGTTAGCACAATCGGTAAATTATCCGGAGACGGGGGTTCGAGGCTATCTTATACTACCATGCATATTTCAGAAAATACATAAACACGCATGCTACTCATTACAGTCTTTGCCATTTTAGTCCTCAAAAATTCACGCCTGCCAGCTGTCACGCATTACTCGTGAGACCCACACATTTCATTGGCGTATCACCACCTTCGTCTGCTCATCTTCTCAGTGTACAGCGTCATGACACAGACATGCGAGAAGGATTCTGGGAAATGTAGGCAGAAGTACGCCGACACCATACGACAGCGCCGAGTCCGCTCCAAGCACTGCTGTCACACAAAACACTGCTCACCATGTATTTTCACATCGATATTGAATGTGACACGAGCTCCGTCTCTTCATGTTACTGCTTTGCAAAGTCAGCGGACCTTCGTCCTCACTGTCCAGCCTAATGACACAGACATGCGCAAAGGATTGTGGGAAATGTAGGCTGGTGTACGCCGACAGCTTCACTTTCAAGCCCGTTTTTAAACTCCTCTCGTGTCAACATTTTCTACAGTACAGACACGAAGCTTATATCAATCGTTCAGCTGATTCTTGTGATGCTCATGGTACAGTCCTTTTTTTGATAGCTATCACGGTTTTGGCACAGCATTAGGTCGTATACCTGGAAGTCCCCAGCTTTATCATCAACCCACATTAAATGTCACACTGCCTCCGCCTCTTCATGTTAGTGCTTTGCAAAGTCAGCAGGCAGAGCAGCTCCTCTTCCTAGTCCTCAGTCTACAGCGTCATGACAGAGAAATGGAAAACAATGCGCAAGGTTAGTGGGAAATGTAGGCTTTCACATTCATTTCACAAGAAAATACTACGCGGCAGTGCGCTCGACTCTGACAGCTCTGACGCCCGCGGACATTCTGCGCGGACTCTGCTCTACAGTCCGCCAGACTCTGGGTGCATACGCAGGTATACGCCATATACCCACTAGCAGCATGCTTGTGTGACTTTCACTTTCTCTCAGCCTGTGTGTGTGTGTGCGCTCCTCCGTCTGCCGGTGGGCGTAAAGACGCAGAAAGACGCAGATCGACGCACATCGCGGGGACAGTGAGGGATCATCAGTCACTCTGTGTGATTTTATCATTCACACGGTGTCTTGACAGCTCATGTGCCCGGTTTAAGTGAACAAAAGACTTCAAAAACTGACGAGTCAGTCTTTCATTTATCAAAACTTTACATTCTTCAGCAGTCCAGCTCTTGTTTTCACTAACTCTCTGTTTTCTAAATAATAAATTCATCCTGAGGGATCCTCCATCACTTATTCTCCATGATATCAGAACAATCTTTAAAGGATCAAGCTTCAAATACAGTCTACTGGTGCAGCGGTTCCCAACCTGTGGGTTGAGGCCCATTGTGGGTCTCAGAGCTGTTTTCAGTGGACCGTGTATTAATCTGGTCAAATTGCGGTAAAAATGTCTTCAGTGTATGGAGGCCCTAAGAGGACAAACATCCATCAGAGTATGTCAGATTATACCCACTAGAATAAACCAGACTACACACAAATATTACACTGTTTTACATTTCTCTACTCAGATATTCCTGTCCAGATTTACAAATTCATGTATGTAGCCTATTATTACTTTGAGTTTGATGTTCAAGTATAGATTTGTTGATTTAAAAATGAAGTAGTGATAACTTTGACTTAGATGTTAACCCTTTAGGCACCAGAGTTTTTCAAGAAAATATTAAATTTTTCTATCATTATTTGAAAAGGCTGTAGTTTGAAAGTGGTTAGAGATAAAGGCAGACTGTCAGTGAGAAAAATCTTCAGTATGACCCAAAATTTGGAATGGAAGTAAATAAACTCATCTAATTTGCATATTGTGACATCACCAAGTGGCGGCCATATTGGAAAATGTACGCAAATGAAGTGACATGAAAGCTTTCATCTCAGGGACTGTAACATCAAAACAGTCATGAAATCTGGAGTTTGGTTTGGGGTTTTCCCTCTCTAAGAACTGGTGGGCATATCTGTTTGTCTCATTTGTGATTAGGCCAGAATTCACCATCCAAAAAAAGAGACAAGAAGTCATTGGGCTCAAAATTTGTCAGTTCCCTGTCTCCACAATACCAAACAGGCTCATCAAAATGTCTGATCCACTTTTGGTACTCTTCCTCATCCCTAAGTAAACTCAGGGCATCATCATTGTAATTTACGGGCCGAGCATGAACGCCCCACCACTATTCTGACTGTGCTTTTCATCTCCCGTCTTCTCCCTCGTCTGCCGGCTCCGCGTTTTTTTTTCTCATTCACGCTACCACCGTCATTTTTCGCAGTGTTTTGAGCTCCCCTGCTTCCCAGACCACGTCCCCTCCTCGGCACTCGCCGATTACTTTCACTTTCACACGGAGAGGCAAAGCATCGGCCTCGGTATGTGCTGCTTGGCGACTGTCATGGCGCATGGACCCGGTGCCGCTGCGCTCATACGCGCCGCCAATTTCGTCCTCACTGGACGACTGAACGTCATCTCAGAGGGTAAATATCCTCAGAATCAGAGTCAGTCAGTACTTGACGAACTAATCTCGGCATTGTCAGTACTCTAACTCACTCTCTATCTCACTCTCTCTCTCTCTGCGTGTCTCTCCCTCTGCTCCGCTTTACAGCCACTCGCGCGTCTCCCTGATCTGGTGTGTGTGTTTCAAACTAAGTTTACGCTAAAACTTTGAATAGAAACACGCCCACAAATGCTCCTCAGATTAAAGTGACACATGTCCACTATCTCCTGGTGAAAAGTGGTAACACTATTCAGCACTATATATGCAGCTATGGCCTGTTTCATCCAGCAATGTTGCTTGTCGCAATTTTGCGACTTTGGCGCCTAAAGGGTTAACTTGAGCAGATCAAGTTTCTAATGACATTCTGACCGTTAATGTCCACTCCTTATTGTCCTCCAATGAAAATCACCTCTGTTTACATTAATTTTCAAGTCAGATGCTTTTATAGTGAATAGTTCATAGTGTTGTGGACTTGTAGCCTACAAATTGATGCCAAAACATTTTTCATTTACTAAAGGAAATGTAATCTAGGCTAATTATGCATATTCAGTTGCACTTCATAATTTAACCCTTCAAAGCCTGAATGCACAAATAATAGCCAGAACATTCATTTTTTTTTTGGAGCTGAAATGTTTATTTCACTTCCTACTGAAATCCAACAAAATCACAATTTCCATAACATTTATCATATATATATTTTTAGCGGCAAAGTTGCTGACTCTTCCTCCGGTGGCCCATGTTCAAATTCTGGCAAAGCAGTTGTACTTTTCAACTGTGTGTCCAACACAGACTGCTGATTACTACAGCTCCTTGCTGTATGCATCTGGCTGCTGTCCTCTCAGTCTGGATGTCACAGGCTGTCAGTCATTCAACCTTTCACTTCCATACAACTTTATTCTTTTCCTTTCTTTAGAATGCAAATTTGATAACATATTTCACACTTCTGCTACTGATTACCATCTTTGTCATTTTAGCTCTTACAAATTTTACTCTTTTAATCGTAGATTACAACTTCTTCATGGTGGCCAAACATTTATACAGCTTTTTGCAATTTCCTTTCATATTTATTCATTTACAGCTTTCTTTCACAACTGTAACCATTTTTAGTACACATTTCCCACATTTGCAGCTGTGCTTCACTGCTTCCAACTATTTTATGTCACATTTGCACATTTTCAGCTTTGTTTGCATTGCTTTTAACCATTTCATTTCACAGTTCCAGCATTCAGACTCAGCATTTCAACGCATTTGCTGCAAGGAAATGCAATTTTTCTAGTTTGTCATGTCATCACTTTCATTAATTTTTTTCATATAAATCCCACCAGCATCGACCAGCAGGGAGAGGACAGGAGAGAAGAGAAGAGGAGGAGGAGAGGAGAGGGGGAGGAGAGGAGGAAGGAGAGGAGACGAGAGGAGGAGAAGGGAAGGAGGTGAGGAGAGGAAGAGAGGAGGAAGCGGAGGGGAGGAGGAGAGGAGGAGGTGGAGAGGAAGAAGTGAGGAAATGAGGAAAGAGAGGAAGCAGAGGAGGAGGAGAGGAAGAAAGGAGGTGGAGAGGAGAGGATGAAGTTGAGAGGAGGGGAGAAGAGGTGGAAGAGGAGAGGAGGGAAGTAGGTGAGGAGACGAAGAGAGGAGCAAGTGGAGGGGAGGAGGAAGGAGAAGATGAGAAGAGGGGAGGTAAGGAGGAGATGGAGAGGAGGAGGGAAGGAAGAGGAGGAGGAAGGTGAGGAAGAGAGGAGGTGGAGAGGAGGAAGGAGAGGTGAGGGGAGGAGACGAGAGGAGAGGGGGAGGAAGGAGAGGAGGAGGAAGAAGAGGAGGAGGATGGGAGGAGAGGAGGAAGGGGATTAAGAAAGGAGGAGGAAGGAGAGGAAGAGGAGGAGGAGGGAAGGAAGAGGAGGAGGAAGGAGGGGAAGAGAGGAGGAGCTGAGGAGAGGAAGAAGGAGAGGAAGAAGGAGAGGAAGAGAGGAAGAGGAGAGGTGAGGAGAGGAGGAGGAGAGGAGAGGAAGAGAGGAGGTGGAGAGGAGAGGATGAAGATGAGAGGAGAGGAGATGAGGGGGAAGAGGAGAGGAGGGAAGTAGGTGAGGAGAGGAAGAGAGGGGGAAGAGAGGACAGGAGGAGGAAGGAGAAGATGAGAAGAGGGGAGATGAGGAGGAGATGGAGAGGAGGAGGAAGGTGAGGAAGAGAGGAGGTGGAGAGGAGGAAAGAGAGGTGAGGAGAGGAGACGAGAGGAGAGGAGAGGGGGAGGAGGAGGGGAGGAGTGGAAGAAGAAGAGGAAGAGGAGTAGAGAGGAGGGGAGGAGGAGGAAGATCAGGGGAGGAATTGAGAGAAGGGAAGGAGGAGAGGAGGAAGGAGAGGAGGAGGAAGAAGAGGAGGAGAAGGGGGTCTCCAGAGCCGGCTCACCCATTAGGCAATATAGTTTTGGAACACCACTTACTTAATTAGCGTCTCTCTCAGCTTGTCTCAAGGCCCGGCTTCTCCTTCCTCCATCTCTGTCGGGTGCAAGCTGCAGCTACCTTTTGATGTATGCCTCTATGTGGCCATCAGATGTATCTGCAGTGCTTTGATTTCGGCGCACAGCTCCTTAAAAATACACACAAAAGAACAGGCAGGTTACAGCAATTCTCAAGAAAATCCTAATTTTAATTTTTGACTTAATTTATTTCAGGGTATCCGCAGGGTCTTAAAATTATTCAAAGTTGATAAGTCAATTTTCTTAAAAGTTAAAACCTGTTAATCACCATAGACATATTAAATGTTGTAGCTAATGTTGTACTGATGATGTTAAATGAGCATAATGATATTGTCCCATATCGATCACAGACCCCTGAATTGAATCAATGTCAGATCCTGACAGATTTTTTGATATCAGCAAATATCCAATCAGTATTGCTTTATTGTATCGTGATGAAACTAGTGATTTACACCCCTATCACCAATGTAACGAAAGTGGTGTTCAAGTCTCGTTAAAGTATAAAAAAAGTTAACTGATTTTATTATTAATTTAATTTTTGACACAAGCTGCGAGCGTTTCTGTGCAGCCGGGGATGACGTCAATTTATGACCGGCGCAGATCTAAACATCTTACATTTGCATGATGCATTGCATCTTTTAAGTTTCCTGTGTGGGAGCCCTAACTCCCAAAGAAAAAAGTACTATCCAAAATGATTTAGAAAATTAAGCAACTATATTATACTAAAACAACTTACTCAGAACAACATCCTTATGGATAAGTTCAGTTTTTTGACACCTGGACCTTATTTTTAGGATTAAATACGCTCGTAGACTCACCCAGACAATTTTGGCGGAGCTCGGAGCCGTTTTCGAGCAATTTAGATCCATCCGACGGCGTTTTTCTCTCATGCCATAGTAGCAGACGGGGCCAGAAATCGTATTTTGGGGGGCATCAATACGTGTTTCCTCTGGTCTCAAGTCCCACTCTGAGCAGCAAAGGCACTCCTCTTCTGTTGTGTTTGCCGTGCAATGTCCACAACACCACCAGTTAGCCCCCATTCGTGGACGTGCAGTGGTTGCTTGTTCTCTGGCCAGCTGTTCGGTCTTTCCCTCTGCATCCTCCTTTCAAATAGCTCCTCGTCGGTAAATTCTGGCTCAAAACGATACGGGCATCCATTATACTCAAAGTCGTCGTCAGACACTTCTACATCGGATAAATATTCCGCCATGTTGCACAAAAATAGCCGTGTAGCCGTGTAGCCTAGCAACAACAGCGGCTCTACTCATGTTCTTGTCTATGACGTCACCAAAAGTTACCCATCCTTGTAAAGCCCCGGATGACCATAACAACAAAGTTGAGCTGACATGGTGATAACACTGGCCATTCATTTATAAAATGTAGCTGAAATGAGTGAGTTTCGCAGCAGATAATGTCTAATTTAGGGGCTTCGATTTCTGGCCCCGTCTGCTACTATGGCATGAGGAAAAATGCTGTCGGATGGATCTAAATTGCTCGAAAACGGCTCCGAGCTCCGCCAACATTGTGTTGGGATCCATGCTAAAAGGAACATGTCCCTGCAGAAGGCTGAACCAAAGATGACTGACCATCTGACCCCCTCCCCCAGGTCACACGTAGGTGTGAACTCTCTGATAAGGACAATAAGACCCAGCTCTGCTATGCAGTCTTTCTCTTTCTGAACCATGGAGAGAAGGGGACACAGCTCCTCTCTCTCAGCTCTCTCTCAGCTCTTTCTCAGCCTGTAGAAGGAGACATAGAACCTCTCCAGTCTCTTCTCAGGAATACAACTCAAGACTTCTTCCACAGTCCTGCTCAATGCAGACTGTAGCATCGCAATCCTCCCAAAAACAGCGACGCGAGGGCCTGCTTAGGGAACAGGAGTTCCTGATCGAAACAACAAGAAACAACACAACAGAGTTAGCATCAAGCTGCTAACTCCAGGGACAAAGGAGCAACCAGTGGTCTTCAGAGCCAGAAGCTGAAGGGCCAGACCGGCCTGGAACCCACTGGGAAACCACCAAACCTGCAGTACAGGACTTTGTAGAGCATCACCAGAAAGGACACCTCTTTATACATTGACCTGGTAACCTGACTGGGCCTTACATAGTTTAGCATAGCACGGCTAAGCACAGGACTTTTCGATTTCCACAATCGCAGCATTGTTTTATTGAAGATGTTCTTTAAGCTTTAAGCTATGGCTAACTGCTGCTAACTATATTTTAATATTACCACTTCATGTAGAGACATCAACCTTACACAAAGAGACCATTTTCCTCCACCACTCCCCATGTGGTCCTGGTTGTAAATGCTTTGAGCCATGCAGTCTTAAGACATCCTTTAGAGGCAGCCATCTTGCCTTTGTTACACACACACACACACACACACACACCGACATGCGCACACACACACTTGTTCATAGGACTTTCTTAGGTTAGATATTGTATGTTTGGTAACACTTTAGAATAACGATCATTTGTAAGGCATTTATAAGCTATTAGTAGATATTAGTAGATAGTTAACTAATCATGAACGAACCACTTATAAACATTTGTAAATGATTATTATATCATTTATAAATGATTATTAAATCATTTACAACTTAGCTTACAAGACATTTATAAACTATTAGTTGATATTGAACTAATCATGAATAAACTATATATATACATTTATAAATGATTATTAAACCATTTATAAATAAAGTTGCACAACATTTATTTATGATTTATACATTATTAAAAACACTGCATCAATATTATTGGCTCATGATTTGTTCATCATTAACTACTGTTATTTTTATGTGTAAGAAAACTTTTTTTATGATATAACGAAATATTCTTTAACGAAATGTATTGTGTTTTTCATGATTAATAAATGATTTGTAATAAGTCAGTATAAATCACGTTAAGTCTTTGTTGCAGCCCAAGCATTTGTGAAAAAAAATCATCAATTCCTAACTGTTTTTTATCAAACCATTTCAATACATTTACAACTTAATAGTGCATAGTTTATAAATGTGCTACTTTAAGATTCATAAGTAATCTGTGGATTAATGGATTATAAAGCAATTACTAACTTGTCTTGTCTAACAAATGATTTGTTACACATTCTTAAAACATCTATAAAGCATTTGCAGATGTTATTATGTCCCCTAATCTAAAGTGAAAACTATTCTCTATTTACAAATGTTTGCCAATGTTTATAACAATGTTTATGACTTTTTACTCACCTCTTATAAACAATCTGGCTTTTGTGAATACAGATATAAAGCATTTAACTTGTTTAACAAATTATTTGTTACACATTCATAAAACATTTATACATCATTGGCGGATGCTATTATGTCCCCTAATCTAAAGTGAACTCTGTTCATCATTAACAAACATCTAATAATGTTTGCTGAAGATCTGTAGACTTTTTCATCACATTATAAATGTTGTAGACAACTTTGGCATCCATCCTTCTTTGTGACATCAAACAGTGACAGAATTAGGAGTACAGAGTATAAGAGTATAAAACATTTGGTAACACTTTATTTGAAGGGGTATACAGAAGACTGACATTACGCTGTCATAATCGTGACATTACACCTGTCATTAACATGAATAAGGCTTCATGAAGGTTGTCAGAAAAAAATAACCTCCAGTTTTGTCATATGACCACTTGAAATTAACATGTCATAACAGACCTGATCATCAAACAGAAAGACAAAGTTTAGTATAATCTCTTAACTTTAAATTAATGGTTGGACTTGACATTGACTGTCATTAGACAATTATAATGGACCATTGTAAAATGACTTATTTCCTTGACCTGAAGTAAAGTGAAACATTTTGAACTAGTTATTAAGATGTCATTAAGTGTCATGATACAGTCAGATGAAATCACATTAATACCTGTACAAAGCACCAGTTAAGTCAAGAAATATTTCTTTTCTTCTATTATATTTATTCAAAAACACACAACATGATAACTTCCACAGACGAGCCTTAGCATATTTTGAACTATACTTTGGATAAAACAAACAGGATCATCAAACATTATTTGAAACTTTTCTCCCTACTTGACTTGATTTTGAACATAATGGAAAAGTTGGCCCAAAACACCGTTATAATTGCGTATACCTAACCAGTTGTGCCACTCTATTATTTTGAGGTGAATCCTCAGTGATTCTGGGGTGCGATTACCTCTATGTTGTCAAATTTCACACTTATATTTCAATATTCTGAGTATGAGCACCAGTCTCTGGGTCAACAAAGTTCTTTTAATGGCAGACAGAATCATGGCCATATCCATATTGGGAAAGCTGACCCTTGTCGGTCATCTGTGAGAATGAATGTTCTGGGTCTGATATGCCTTTGGATGTGGCTGATGAGGGTTTGCCTTGATCGATACTTGACGAGTCTCAGAATGGGTCCTCTGGAATTACCATCAACCTCCAGCACCCCAAAAACCCACTGACGATCACGGCGCCAGGTGTTCCCACGACGACTACGATGGTACTAAGAAAAGGAAAGAAAATTAACAGATACTTGAATTACATTCTAAGTACTTTCTAATTCTGAAAACTGTTACCTGAGCATGAACTCAAGCCATGTCCCCAAAGGTGTGTGAGACCTGGAAAAGAGTGATCCTCTGTGTACAGATAGAAGGGAAGCTTTATGATGCCCTGAGGAAAAAGAAGACAAGGCACTGAAAAACAATCAGATATAAATCTAAAGTAGCTAACCTTGAATAAATTTATATTCATCAGAGACAAATGTGATGAGGACAGATTTATGATCTGGGTGTCCATGGGTTTGTGTCCATCATAAAATCTTATTTGTATCTGGCTTGATGGATACACTTCTGGATGTATGTATATGTATATATCTGTATATGTAATTTCATATATATATATATGCCTTAAGAAAGCACCTGCTATGAATTGACGCTATAAAATTGAAGATTGATTGATATAGTAGTGTAGTGGTTCTTGCAAATATACCTGCATATCCCCTGCACTACACTACTGCATTAAATATGATATTATTCTCACACACACACACACACATATATATATATATATATATATATACATTTATTCTCTGTAATAATTTCATAAATTTTTTGCCACTGGAACCCTAATTTCCCCGAGGATGTCTTTCCAAAGGGATTAATACAGTACTATCTAATCTAGTCTAATCTAATATTGATGAAGTTAAAGCTTGTTTACAGTGATGCTGATTTCAACTTCTGGCTCCTAAATAAAACAATGAACAGTGAGTACAGCAGTGAAAACTGAAGCAGGTACAATCGTCCAAGCCAACGTCAATAGTATGATGTAAGCCTTGATAACTACAATAGATTAAAATTAAAACAATACACAACACAGCTTGCTATTTAGCGCCAAGCTTCTGCTTACCACCGTAACCCATGCGGTGATAGGTTATCAGATCCATGCTTCTGTAGCATTTCATCCTCCTCCTCAACATCTCTGCATCCATCTAACTATTCTTCTTTTGCTCCTGATAGTATTCGCATGTCTCGTATTTATAAGAAGTCCTTTTAATTATCGAGCCATAGCACCAGTACTGAGGTTTCTAACCTTACAGCCTCTGACTTCAGTTTCCCTCAGTGTTGAGCCGTTTTTTCATTTGGGCGGCCATTGAGCTCCGAAACGTAATGTGTTAGTTGAATTTATTACCATGTACATTGTTATTGATGTTTTTGACGGGCGGGGCAGTGAAAGTGAATGACATACACGTGTGCCAGAGGTAAACAAATCGAACTCACCCCACACAACTGTTAACGCGCCTGCACCTACCTGACTGAGAGAGAGGACTGAGAAACTGGAGCCGGACAGGTGCCAAAGGAAGAGAACAGAGCATCACCGAGACAAAGTACCCACAAAGTCATCCATTCAAGGTAAGTTAAATTTGTAAGGACAGTTTAAGGACAGCTATTTTCATGCAAAATCACAAGTTTTTTACAAGTCTTACAAGTCTTAAAACTCAGTTTTAAGACCAGGTATTAGTCACGTAAGGGTGTGACTAATACCTGGAAAAAGCATCATTGAGGTTTTTATGCAATGGAAACGAGAGGTACGACTTGGCAAGGAGACGATAAATAACCTGCTCAAATTATTTAAGTGTCTTTTACAGTAACGGTCTTTAAGTGAAAAGTAACCCCATAGCCAGAATGACAGTATATTGCATTGCATACAACTGACAAACCCTGAATAAAAATTGAAAATATGTTCACTGAGATAGCCATGTCCCAGAATTAACGTTTCTCACACGCAGTTTCATAGCAGTTGATGGTAAGCAGTGATACGTTTGTAATAAAAACACTCTTATCAGTAACTATATTTTAGACATCAGTTAAACATATAACAGTACTGATTTTAATATTACGTGTCAGATTGCCACTAACACTTTCAAAATAACATGCTTGTAGAAATTGTTTTCAAAGTACTTAAAAATATTATTCCTCATGTTATAATCCATTTTATGATCTAGTTAATTTTTTAAAAAGTTATAGGGGCTGTTTCATTAATTAATAGCTGGACTGGATTTTCATTACAGATATCTGTGATTCAGTTTTTCTTGTCAAAATGAGCACATCAGATGTCTGCAAAACAAATTACAGTATGTAGGGTTATATATGCATAGACACATCATATGTGCATCTGCCTACACACGTACGCAGGTTCATACATATAAACATAAAAGAACAAAACATTTAACAAAATAACTGACCTTAAAATACTGGCAGTTGGACCTACCACATAGATTGATCTCCTAAAAGGCACAGTAGGGTGTTCAGTTATTGAAAAATGTAAAGTAATGATAATGAACAATATCAAGAGAGACAATATGATGCACCTGTTCTCAGGTTTTCTTAAATGTTGCTTGGGCTCTTGTCCAGGAACTTATAGTTTCCTCTTTAGTACTTTATAACAGGAAACAAATGTGAATGAGTTCCTTAAAGTAACCTGCAGAGCTGAGAGTTTACTAATGTAGCTGAGATGATAGTGTTTTTTTTTTTGTTTGTTTTTTTTGCTTTTTACTACTTTAGGTAGACGGAAACTCAGAGGGCCTAATAACTTTTACTTTATGTCAGTGTTCCTCATTAATAGTAATATTTTAATTTTTATTAAAAATCACTCTAATCTACTTTGCTTTCCTCAGCCTACCTGTTGTGCTGGTCTGCTGTGCATCCTTCTTCCTGGCTAGAAATGGTAGACTTTGCTAGACTCAAAGGCAGATTGAAAATGAACTATAACTAGCCTGGAGGGAGGATGCACTGCTAACCAACAGGGTAAGTAGAATCCTTTTTCATCAGCTACTTATGAACCCAGTTAAAAATTATACAAAAATGTAGGCATAAAAACATTTTGTCTTTGATTTTGTTTCTCTTAAGCTACTACAACTGATGGAGTCGTCTGCCACTATGAAGAAGCCATGAGGAAATTTGCTAATTGTGGATCCATGAGAAGGGCCTTCACCAAGATGAACGTTGACCACAACACAATTGTGAGAACGGCAGAAATGAGCTTCCTATCACATTTCCAGACACCTTCAAGGAGCTGCTCCCAAGTGATGAAGATCACAATTCAAAGAAGATCTTTAAACTCGCAGAACACTGTAGGAGAGCTGTAACCAATGAGATGGCTGAAACAATCACAGCAAAGAGAACAAGGGGGAAACTCCTGCCAATAGTATTTAAGTACACTTAAGTGAACAAACATGATCACAAATGTGAGGACTCTTTTTTCAAAGAATAAGTGGTACTGTTTTGTTTTTATTGAGTTGCATCACTGCTAAGTCATATACCATTATAGTTTGGAATATGTTGGGGCCCTCTGTGTTGTTTTTAGAATCAATCTAAAAGAAAAGAAATATTTCTTGACTTAACTGGTGCTTTGTACAGGTATTAATGTGATTTCATCTGACTGTATCATGACACTTAATGACATCTTAATAACTAGTTCAAAATGTTTCACTTTACTTCAGGTCAAGGAAATAAGTCATTTTACAATGGTCCATTATAATTGTCTAATGACAGTCAATGTCAAGTCCAACCATTAATTTAAAGTTAAGAGATTATACTAAACTTTGTCTTTCTGTTTGATGATCAGGTCTGTTATGACATGTTAATTTCAAGTGGTCATATGACAAAACTGGAGGTTATTTTTTTCTGACAACCTTCATGAAGCCTTATTCATGTTAATGACAGGTGTCATGTCACGATTATGACAGCGTAATGTCAGTCTTCTGTATACCCCTTCAAATAAAGTGTTACCAAATGTTTTATACTCTTATACTCTGTACTCCTAATTCTGTCACTGTTTGATGTCACAAAGAAGGATGGATGCCAAAGTTGTCTACAACATTTATAATGTGATGAAAAAGTCTACAGATCTTCAGCAAACATTATTAGATGTTTGTTAATGATGAACAGAGTTCACTTTAGATTAGGGGACATAATAGCATCCGCCAATGATGTATAAATGTTTTATGAATGTGTAACAAATAATTTGTTAAACAAGTTAAATGCTTTATATCTGTATTCACAAAAGCCAGATTGTTTATAAGAGGTGAGTAAAAAGTCATAAACATTGTTATAAACATTGGCAAACATTTGTAAATAGAGAATAGTTTTCACTTTAGATTAGGGGACATAATAACATCTGCAAATGCTTTATAGATGTTTTAAGAATGTGTAACAAATCATTTGCTAGACAAGACAAGTTAGTAATTGCTTTATATCTGTATTCACCAAAACTAGCTCATTTAAAAGAGGCGAGTAAAAAGTCTGCAAATCATTTATAACCATTACCAAACATTTGTAAATAGAGAATAGTTTTCACTTTAGATTAGGGGACATAATAACATCTGCAAATGCTTTATAGATGTTTTAAGAATGTGTAACAAATCATTTGCTAGACAAGACAAGTTAGTAATTGCTTTATATCTGTATTCACCAAAACTAGCTCATTTAAAAGAGGCGAGTAAAAAGTCTGCAAATCATTTATAACCATTACCAAACATTTGTAAATAGAGAATAGTTTTCACTTTAGATTAGGGGCCACAATAGCATCCGCAAATGATGTATAAGTGTTTTATGAATGTGTAACAAATAATTTGTTAAACAAAATAATAAATAAATGGTTTTAATAAACAAATGGTGGTACAGTGGTTTTTTTTTAAACACATCTTAAGTATTTCACTGACAATTTACTAATCAGGTTGATCATATTGAAAAAAATAATCCACAGATTACTTATGAATCTTAAAGTAGCACATTTATAAACTATGCACTATTAAGTTGTAAATGTATTGAAATGGTTTGATAAAAAACAGTTAGGAATTGATGATTTTTTTTCACAAATGCTTGGGCTGCAACAAAGACTTAACGTGATTTATACTGACTTATTACAAATCATTTATTAATCATGAAAAACACAATACATTTAGTTAAAGAATATTTCGTTATATCATAAAAAAAGTTTTCTTACACATAAAAATAACAGTAGTTAATGATGAACAAATCATGAGCCAATAATATTGATGCAGTGTTTTTAATAATGTATAAATCATAAATAAATGTTGTGCAACTTTATTTATAAATGGTTTAATAATCATTTATAAATGTATATATATATAGTTTACTCATAATTAGTTCAATATCAACTAATAGTTTATAAATGTCTTGTAAGCTAAGTTGTAAATGATTTAATAATCATTTATAAATGATATAATAATCATTTACAAATGTTTATAAGTGGTTCGTTCATGATTAGTTAACTATCTACTAATATCTACTAATAGCTTATAAATGCCTTACAAATGATCGTTATTCTAAAGTGTTACCGTATGTTTTCATGTTTGTTTGTTAATAAATGATTTTGAACACAAAGTCAGTTGCTGGTCTGTTAATGTTGCATAAGAATGAATCTTGCCAACCTCTTCTCTGCAGAACTCCAAATCCTTCAACTCTGACTGACAATTGATTAGGTATCTTTGGTTATTTTTATTAAGTTAATTATAAATCATGGTTCCAAATTGATAGTCAGTAACTTTTATGAGACTGACTTAATAAATTGACTATCATTTCCCTTTATGGGTGGTGCCCTGAGGTAGATTTAATGTAAATTAAATCCCAATACTTAATGTACATTATTATCAATTATTTCTGATAGTCAATATTATTAAGTGACACAGTGAATAGTTGTCCACTGATCATAAACGCACAACAATTGTCTGGGTGAGTCTACGAGCGTATTTAATCCTAAAATTAAGGTCCAGGTGTCAAAAAAACGAACTTATCCTTTAATTGCAAGTGGCTCAAAGACACTCTTCCCATTTACCCCTCGTCAGTTAATCATCTTGGCAAGTTGGTTGGTCATTACTTTGGCCATGACTCTCCACCCAAAATTAAATTAAGTTACCAGGGTTCAAACCTGCAACCTTCTTGCTGTGAGGCAACAGTGCTAACCACTGAGCCACCACATCTAATTTTACTGTAAAACTTCACATAAAAAAGAAATGTAGCTCTGTGGTCAGACAGACTGGTGCTGCTTCGTCATCGTTAGGGAACGGTCAAATTAAAAGCATTATTAAAATACAGATAGCAGCACTGAAAATCCAGGACCTTATCAATGCTCCTGATACTGACCAATCAGGAACCGGTGTCAAACTTGGTACCCATCCCAGATTACCTTTGCTTCCTTTTCTTATGGGCTGGACGAGTGTCGTGCTCATCGTCTGTCAGATCTGATGTAAGCAGGGCCCTTGGAAGCAGCAGCCGTGCCTCGTTATATGTATCTGGAAATGAAAGTTAACATTTAATTGACTAAATGCTGAAATCAATACTTTTCTCTGTTAATGGTTACCCATAAATTGAATGTGATTTGTGGTTGCCAGCCATGAAATTATAATTAAAGCATACCTTTTGTGGCCCTGATCCTGACATTATATGTTTTCCAAGATTCCTCGGGAGGGTCTTCTCTCACTATGGCCCGGTTGCATCTTTCCCTGGAATTGTAGGGAGGCCAAACACTTCGGCCATCTTGGATCCATGAGGCTGGAACAACCTCTGTGCCTCCCTTGTCGAGAAGTTCCACAATGTGGTACATTATCTACGCTTCACTTCTTCATTGTCTCTGTGAATCAGTCTCACCAGCTGTGGTCAACGGCAGCCAGACTATGTTGGCACCTCACAGAAATATATTTACACATTTTTCACATATTTGTACATTTTCTCAGTGCCAAGTAAATATCAAAAGTGTTGTAAAAATATAATTATTACATTACATGTGATTTATCAGCAGCAACCTCTGAACTGATTTTTTTTTAAGTAACTAATTTCTAGTTGCTTGAAAACCAAGGGGGCAGCAGCAGAAATGCCAAATTAGAAGCTTCAAAATTCGAGTTCAGAAATCTATTTCGAGACTGTCTCAAAAACACAAAAAAATGTTTAACTAAATTACAATTAAAATTGAAAAAGCTTAATTTGGAAAAAATAAAACCAAATTTCGAAACAATTCAAACAAATTTCATATGGCCCGAGAGGATTGAGGTGCTTGTGTACACGTTCAAATGAATCTGTTATGACAAATGGAGAAGTGGCATGCTCACAAATTTGTCTCTGAATGGAAGGAGTACATACTTTGTCACAGTCTCATCCATTCTAGTGTATTTTAGTTACTGAGACAGGTCTGCAAGAAGGAACACTCCAAGTTGGCATGAATTGATCGGGTAGTCAAAGAAGCTTGAACAATGGGTGAACTCATTATACACCAAATATGGATCCCCATCAACCACAAAGATATTCCGGACGATGCCAACTGTACCGTTAGAACAGATGCAGTTATCACCTGTGAATACCTTGACACAAAACTGTGGAAGACTAATTTCTTTGTACTGCATGGCTGCACATGTGATGTGCGATGGCAGCGGACCCTCACTGTGTGGCTTTCTGAATTTGCTTTCATTTTTATCTGATTTACAAACTGCATTGTTAGACTCTGACATTCGCCTCACAACTTGTGCAACTGGGAACTGGGGGTTGCGGACCATTTTCTTTATTTGACCGAGATAATTCTCAAAGGGAAACCCGGAAATGTTGTCCAAACATTCTCCATGCTCTTTTACGTCACCAGTGAGGCGTGATTTATACAGACCCACTGTATAAAGACCCCAACCAAGGAGGGGGGAAAAAAAGAGAGGGAATAAAGTTTTCGCCTTGCATCCCTATCTGAAACTATTAAATACACTATAAAATGATCACACAATGCTCGTGTGGACAACAAGTACCTTGTACATTTACTGCGCTATGAAATTTTTTTTTTTTTAATGATCTAATATTAGGTACAAATGAATCAAAAACTTGGAACTACTTTCTTTCGCGGCATGAAATCACTGCCCAGTATATGCATTTGGCTAAAAAATAGCTCTGCCTCGTAATATTAGATTATTTTTTTCGTATCGTCGTGACTGTGCAAGCTACCAGTTGTCCACACCAGCATTTTGGAGTCAGTTGATAGTATATTTAATTAGTTTAAGAGATCGCGAGGACCTGTACCGTTCACCTCGGCTTGCGTCAGTTAGCCGCTAGCTTGGCTAGAAAAACTTAGAGTTTAAAAAAATGTGTCGGTCGCTTTGTCCATTAAACGGCGTACAACATACTACACATAACAACTTATAATAACATTTCTGTATAGTATTTGGGTTAAAACTTACCTCTTGTCAATCGTCCTGAATTGATCTGAATGGGACGTCAATCACAGACCATGTCCTGGGACAACCTCGTAACTGGTAGAGTGCCTGGAGAGAGACAGAGTGGCGACAACTGACGTTTACTGCAATGGTTCAGTTTTTTTCACAGCAATGGCAGAACATGGAGCCCCTCAAAAGTTCCCGGAAATTAGCACAAGCTAACTGCCGCTCAATGTATTTCAATGGAGAGCATGTATGGAGCAACACTTGTTCCAGGTAAAACGTTTAAAAAATGACATTTTCATATCAGTAGGGCATCGAAATTAAATTGACACGAATAATTAATTACGTTAGCGTATTTTCCCTGTGTATATATAGTAATTATTATGGAAACTAGGCTTTACTCTGAAAGCGACACCTGACGTGTAATTTACTGGTAATTTACTGCATGCAGCTTTGCTCCCCCTCTTCACTCAATCCTGCTCTAGGATTGGCTGCAGCTGTCCTTAATTGATTAATGATTTCAGAGCAGTCGAGTCAAGCAGAGGGAAACGCAACGGAGAAGAAAGGAGAAAGAAAGCGTTTGGAGTTAAAGGTAAGAATTAAATACAAATAGCCACTGTAGACCATTTCTTTATGTAAGTTCTGGTTGATTTTGAGCTGTTTGCACGCATTTTAGGGGAAAAAAATCCCACTATTTATTTGCCTTTCTGTTTTGGGCATCGGTGCACAGGGTTGTGAGGTTGTGTGGGGGCCTGCATGCACAGCGAATAGTCACCATAGCAGTCTCTTCTACATATGTATGTGTATGTCGACATATCTACATATCTATCTCATACACAAAAATATGTAATATTTTCAGTGTTTATCAGTTACCTGCAATTGGTACTGTGGGGTCAAGAAGCAATGATGCCACTTAACAACTTCACTTTGCAGGCCAGGAGCATGAGTAAAAATGGTGTGACTGAAAACATAATAGATGCAATGGTATTGAAGCAGTCATAACAAATGTCCCTAACAGGTGATATCATCTTGCATATTTGGAAACTTACAGAAGGAGCACTTTGTTGTAGAGTGTCAGTGATGCTGCAGGCCAAGGGTAATGAGTGGAACAAGACTGAAAATACAGTAAGGTAGGTCAGGCATAATAAATTGTACTAAATGGGTATTATCATGAAATATTCAAGGAATCGAACTAAACATTATATTAACTATTGCTATTAGTGAGATTTTTTGATACACAGTCATGCAGTGCAGTACAAAATACTTCTGTTAAAACACCAGGCTCAAATCGAACTGACTGCATCCTTCTCTGCAGGGTTCTAATTCCTGGCAAGGGAATCTGCAAGTCCTGCAAGGCCTTGTAGCCAGTGAAACCAGCAGCAAATCGAAGTTTTAATGCCTTCTTCACTGTGTCGTTGCTCCATTTCATCCCCCTTGTGGTTAGCTGGCCTAATGCTTCAATCTGATCTTTGGTTAACATTTTCTTAATTTTTCTGTCCTTAATTTTCATTGTCCTCTTGAGAACTGCATTTTCCTGCCTTACTTTTCTCAGTGCTGCTCTGTTTTTTTTTTTATTATATTTTCTTGTTTTTTGAGTTGTTTTAGGAGCTGTGATTCCATGGTTGGTGACTCCCTGCTATCCTGAATGGCTGATGTGAGCTCTCCCTGTCTCTCCTCATCTGCCATGTCCTCTCTTCCTTCTGCGTCACTTTCCCTTCTCTCACACTCCTCATCTTTTCTTTCCTCAATCTTAGAAACTGGTGTAAGTAGAAGATATGACACTGTTCATTTTTAAATACTAAAATAATTTTGTCACTCAAACAAGAAATATTGGTATGTTATCAAGAGTTCATATACATTATACCTGTCATCTTTAATACAGTAGCTGTGATCAGCAGATATGGAGCCTGTCTTTGCAGGTGACAGGGGGCATCGTGGAGTAGGGGCCCTCCTCTTTCTGACTACTGGCCGATGCACAAAGATGGTTGGTATCGCATCCTCCTTCAGCCTAGTCTTGCCTTTGCTGGTCTTGACAAACTGGTCAGCCTCAAAATGTGCCTGGGGAGTGACTTCAGCTTAATTCTCACACTCAATAACTCACTTTTATCGAGGAGTACAGACGTGTAGAATATATCCCATAGTGGTTGAATACACACTATGAGGCCCAATTCCAATCTGCCCCCTAAAAACTCAGGCCCTGAACCTTAAATAATTACCTGACGTCGGCTGTAAGTGACTAAGGGTCCAAATGCTGTAACCATGAATAGAGCAGCACTTACCCACTCTCATGACATGTTACCTTGACAACAAAATGTTGTTGACGCCGGACTCTGACTGGTAATTTACAGTTTACTTTCAACAGTACAGGGTGTGTGAGGGGGACGGACTCAAAACAAAATGTTCCTGGATCAGATCTGATCAAATCAGCAATAATCACAAACTACACATGTAAATGCAGACAGTAAACTTTTTCTTTTCCCTTTTTTTTTTTTTGCTCACGTCCATTAACAATAAAGAGACTGGCAGAGCTCTGACTACGTTTGTTTATTTACTCCACAGCCCACCCCACCCACCCCCCCACCCTTTTTTTCTTTTGAAACACTTACTGATGGCATCTGATGGTATTTGTCTTCACAACACTCTAAACTGTGGGTAATTTCCTTATGCAAAGTCAGACTTACAGGGATTAAGGGGGCAGAAAGGGCTCATTCGCTGACTTGATCTGTCAGTGAGTCCATGAGGGGTTGGACTGGTATTGGGATTTAGATAGTACATTATATTTATATATTATAAATTTCAAATTTCCTAGTGGTCTGGTATTTGAAAGTGTGTCAATGTGCAAATGCATTGTTTGAATGTGATTACCTCACATATTTTTTTGTTGTTAAAATCTTTGTCACAGGTAAATTGCTCCTTCCGACTTTAGCCACCCACGTCTGTCTTCTGTCCCTGTCTTTGGGAAAGCCATACATGCGGACGCCTTTCTCTGAGCGGCTGGAGCAACCCCATGCAGCGCAGTACACCATAGTGAAGACTGTATCAAGGACATCATAGTGGAAATGACACAAACAGCTTGTCATGCTGATCTGTTTGACTTCTGTAGATAAAGTTTTTAAGGAATTCATTGTGGTCTTCAGTTCATGGGAAAAAGTGACTGTGTGATTTACAATGCATCCCTCAGAGTAAGTTTGGGATAAGCAGGAATACTTAGTGATAGAACTCAGTTTATTTGCAATGAATTAAAATATTAGAACATTGTTATCATTATGCTGTTGCAAGTCCAGACCTTTTGTGTAGTGAACTGACAAATAATCAGTTGTCACCTGTTAGTGTGCCTCACTCAAGTCTGAAAGTTTAGAAAAAAAGAGGAAATATCAGTTTATTGCTGCCAACAAATATATTTATAAGGAAGAAGAGGTAAGAAACAAAGATAAAATTCCAATTATTTGGAATGAATTCATATATTAGAACACAGTTATCAGTATGCTGTTGTAAGTCCAGACGTATTGTGTAGTTAACTGACAAATAATTGGTTGTCACCTGTTAGTGTGCCTCACTCAAGTCTGAAAGTTTAGAAAAAAGAGAGGAAATATCAGTTTATTGCTGACAACAAATGCACAGGTTTAGTAAAGAGAGAACAAGTCAAAGCAATTAATACAATTTATAAGGACCAAGAGATAAGAAACAGTGAAAGAATTCAATTTATTTGCAATGAATTCATATATTAGAACAAAGTTATTGTGCTGTTGTGAGTCAGATTTATTGTGTAGTAGTCAATTGGGAAATCACTGTCATCCATCAGTCTGCCTCACTCGTCTTTAAAAAATCAACAGAAATATTACGATTTTATTGCTCTCAGCGAATATACAGGTTTAGTAAACTTAGCAGAGTTCAAAGCAATTAACATAAAAAGGAAAAAAATTACAAAGCAAAGCATTTATTTGACATTATTTACCGATTATCGTGGCCTTCCTGTTACTTTTGTATTGCCCGCCAACCACTTCCAGGAACTTTTTGAGGCTACATGGACCACGTGATCGGCCAGCTTTTTGAACTTCCGTTGTCGCCACTCTCTCTCTCTAGGCACTCTAGTAACTGGTAGTGACGTCATGGTCGAGTTACATTTGAGTTACAGTTAAAAAATCGGAAAAAAAACGTGGCGTCCTACCAGACTATTGTTAGCCGTTGTCTTAGCCATTGTTAGCACGCCCTGCATTTTAGTTCACAAATACCACATGAGGAGTGTAAATTACACTATGGCAGCATTTCTATAAATATAAGTTGAACAAAACTATGTAAACGACTGACTTGGTGTGACAAACACTTGTCAGAAGTGCTTATAAACTGATAATTACAGGAGCTTAATAACTGTTTACACTGGGGGAAGCCGTCTTCGATTGTCAGCTCGGGGGTGGTGAGGTTCCCCGAGTTCCCAGTAGGAAATTCCGACCCTCGGGGGGCATTCCAGTTGAAGTTTCTTACTCGGAAATCAGAAATCCCGACTTCCCAGTACAAATTGAACGCACCATCGCCTCGACGGAGGCCGAATGTGTGATGTAATCGCTGGGCAGAAAAATTTAATGAAAAAAAAAGTCTCTAACTCGCAGCCATGAGCCGAAATTGTGTGTGATGTAGGCGGAAACGCCGGTACGGGGTTGGCAATGTTAACGTGCATGGACTGCGGAGCCACCGCAGCCAGAGAGCGCGCGCGGACGCACACACACACACAGACAGACACCCACACACAGATTATCACAATCATATCATAACATGATGATTAAAACAATAACAATAATAATAATAGTAATATGAACAATAGATAATATGATTAACAAAAAATAATCAATAATTATGACAATAATTACAATCATATAACTGAAAAAATTGACAGTCAAAATTATTAAATTGAGAGTCACACATCAAAAACATAAATAGTTTACATATGTATATAAAACAGTTTATTTTTTGTTTCCCCATTTTAAAATTAATATCACATATTGAAAGAAATATCAATTAGTTAAACCAGAGAATGGAAATCATGTCTATTTAAATCTATAATTTAAATGTGCCAATCTGCCAGAAGTACCCTAAAACTGGGCCAATTGCACACATCCAAAACACAGCCAAATCTGTCAAACAGATCTGACCCAGATCTGGTTCACTTACGGCAAACCATTGCCGGAGGACAACCAGAATTGCCATAACTCAGCCAGAATCGGGCCGAGTCGGCAGGCTACCTGGGTTTGCTTATATTTCATCAAAATTGCTGGTTTTGTATAAAACAAATCATCAACCTGACACTTCAGTTTTTAGTACAAAATATCAAAATAGTGCTGTCTTAGCTTCATCAAATATATTTGATCAAAAATGCTGGTTTTGCATAAAACTGATATTTTCCTGACACTTAAGTTTTAAGCTCTTAATGATCTTTTCCCAGTGATTTATGCATTTGTGTAGACAAGTGATTGTCTCTCATAACCATTTTCATACGTTTGCTACATTTTAGAGTACAAAACATCAAAATGGGGTTATCTTGGCTAAAGATGCTTATTTTTGACCAAAAATGCTTGTTTTGGATAAAACTTGTATTTTCCTGGCACTTAGGTTTTTAGCTCTTAATGATCTTTTCCCAGTGATTTACACATTTTTAGAGATAAGTGTTTGTCTCTCATAACCAATTTCATACGTTTGCTGCATATTAGAGTTCAAAATATCAAAATGGAGTTATCTTAGCTAAACATGTTCATTTTTGACCAAAAATGCTGGTTTTGAATAAAACTGATATTTTCCTGGCACTTCAGTTTTTAGCTCTTGATGTTTTTCCAGTGATTTACGCATTTTTGGAGACAAGTGTTTGTCTCTCATGAACAATTTCATATGTTTGCTGCATATTAGAGTTCAAAATATCAAAATGGAGTTATCTTAGCTAAATACGTTCATTTTTGACCAAAAATGCTGGTTCTGATTAAAACTTTTTTCCTGGCACTTCAGTTTTTAGCTCTTAATGATCTGTTCCCAGTGATTTACTCAATTTTGGACACAAGTATTTGTCTCTCATAACCAATTTCAAACTTTTGCTGCATTTTACAGTCCAAAATATCAAAATGGTGCAGTCTCAGCTACATCAAATGTTAGATCAAACATGCAGGTTTTAAATAAATCTTAGATTGTCCTGGCATTTCAGATTTAAGCTCTTAATGATCTTGTCTCAGTGATTTATGCATTTAGAGAACAAAATGTCAAAATGGAGTTATCTTAGCTAAATACGCTCATTTTTGACCAACAATGCTGGTTTGGAATAAAACTGATATTTTCCTGGCACTTCAGTTTTTAGCTCTTGATGTTTTTCCAGTGATTTACGCATTTTTGGAGACAAGTGTTTGTCTCTCATCACCAATTTCAAATTTTTACTACATTTTACAGTACAAAATATCAAAATAGTGCTGTCTTAGCTAAATCAAATAAATTTGATCAACAATGCTGGTTTTGCATAAAAGTGATATTTTCCTGAAACTTCAGTTTTTATCTCTTAATGATGTTTTAACAGTGATTTACACATTTTTGGAGACAAGTGTTTGTCTCTCATAACCAATTTCAAATTTTTACTACATTTTACAGTACAAAATATAAAAATAGTGCTGTCTCAGGCACATTAAATATATTTGATATAAAATTTTGGTTTTGAATAAAACTGATATTTTCCTGGCACTTTGGTTTTTAGCTCTTGATGTTTTCCCAGAGATTTACACATTTTTGGAGACAAGTGTTTGTCTCTCATAACCAATTTCAAATCTTTGCAGCGTATTAGAGTACAAAATATCAAAACAGTGCTGTCTCAGCTTCATCAAATATATTTGATCAAAAATGCTGGTTTTGCTTAAACTGATATTTTCCTGGCACTTCAGTTTTTAGCTCTTTATGATCTTGTCCCAGTGATTTACGCATTTTTGGAGACAAGTGTTTGTCTCTCATAACCAATTTGAAACTATTGCTGAATTTTTGAGTACAACATGTGAAAATAGAGTTATGTTAGCTAAATATGCTTATTTTTGACAAAAAATACTGGTTATGAATAGAAAACTGTTTTTTTCCTGGCACTTCAGTTTTTAGCTCTTAATGATGTTTTCCCAGTGATTTACGCATTTTTGGAGACAAGTGTTTGTCTCTCATAACCAATTTCAAATCTTTGTAGCGTATTAGAGTACAAAATATCAATATAGTGCTGTCTCAGCTACATCATATATATTTGATCAAAAATGCTGGTTTTGAATAAAACAAATATTTTCCTGGCACTTCAGTTTTTATCTCTTAATGAGCTTTTCCCAGTGATTTACCCAATTTTGGACACAAGTATTTGTTATTTTTTGTTATTTTTGACAAAAAAACTGGTTATTTTGGTCATTTTAGAGTACAAAATATCAAAATGGTGCAGTCTCAGCTACATCAAATATGTTAGATCAAAAATGCTGGTTTTAAATAAAACTTATATTTTCCTGGCCCTTCAGATTTAAGCTCTTAATGATCTTGTCCCAGTGATTTATGCATTTAGAGAACAAAATATCAAGTGCTATCTTAGCTAAATACGCTTATTTTTGACCAGCAATGCTAGTTTTGATTAAAACTATTTACCTGGCACTTAGGTTTTTAGCTATTAATGATGTTTTCCCAGTGATTTACACATTTTTGGAGACAAGTGTTTGTGTCTCATGACCAATTTGAAACTATTGCTGAATTTTTGAGTACAATACATCAAAATGGTGGAATCTTAGCTAAATATGCTTATATTTGATCAAAAATGCTGCATTTGAAATTAACTGATTTTTTCCTTGCACTTCAGTTATTAGCTCTTAATAAATCTTGTCCCAGTGATTTACACATTTTTGGAGACAAGTGTTTGTCTCTCATAACCTATTTCAAACTTTTGCTGCATTTTGGAGTACAAAATGTCAAAATGGTGCTGTCTCAGCTACATCAATTATATTTGATCAAAAATGCTGCATTTGAAATTAACTGATTATTTCCTCGCACTTCAGTTATAAGCTCTTAATGATCTTTTCCCAGTGATTTACCCAATTTTGGACACAAGTGTTTGTCTCTCATAACCACTTTCAAACTTTTGCTGCATTTTGAAGTACAAAATGTCAAAATGGTGCTGTCTCAGCTACATCAATTATATTTGATCAAAAATGCTGTTCTTGAATAAAAATGATATTTTCCTGGCCCTTCAGTTTTTAGCCCTGAATGATGTTTTCCCTGTGAATTATGCATTTTTGAAGACAAGTGTTTTGCTGTCATCACCAATTCCAAATTTTTGCAGCATTTGAAATTACAAAACATCTAAATGGAGTTATCTTTGCTAAATATGCTTTTTTTTTTTTTTTTTTTTTTTTTTTTTTCACCTAAAATGTTATTCTTGAATAACACTGAAATTTTCCTGGCACTTCAGTTGTTAGCCGTGAATGATGCTTTCCCAGTGATTTACGCATTTTTGGAGACAAGTGTTTGTCTCTCATAACCTATTTCAATTTTTTGCAGAATTTTAGAGTACAAATTCTGAAAATGGTGTTTTCTTAGCAATATACGCTTATTTTGACAACAAATGCTGTTCTTTAACATAACTGATATTTTCCTTGCACTGCAGTTTTTAGCCCTCAATGATCTTTTCCCAGTGATTTGCGCATTTTTGGAGACAAGTGTTTGTTTCTCATATTCAATTTTAATTTTTTTGTTGCAAGTGAGACTACAATATATCAAAAAGGTGTGATCTCAGCAAAATACACTTACATTTGACACAAATTCTGGTTTTGATAAAATATGATATTTTCCTTGGCACTTCAGTTTTTAGCTCTTAATAAATCTTGTCCCAGTGATTTACACATTTTTGGAGACAAGTGTTTGTCTCTCATAACCTATTTCAAACTTTTGCTGCATTTTGGAGTGTTTAACTGTCATCACCAAATCCAAATTGTTTTTGCATATTAGAGTACAATATATCAAACAGTTGCTGTCTTTGCGAAATACGCTTTTATTTGATCAAAAATGCTGCTTTTGATAAAAACTGATATTTTCCTGGCTCTTCAGTTTTTTGCTCTTTGCCCAGCGATTTACACATTTTTTGAGACAAGTGTTTGTCTCTGATAACCAATTTTAAATTTTTGCTCCTTTTTAGAGTACAAAATATCAAAATCGAGCTATCTCAGCGACATATGCTTTTATTTGATCAAAAATGCTGGTTTTGAATAAATCTGACATTTTCCCAGCCCTTCAGTTTTTGGCCCAGTGGTTTCCGCATTTTTGTAGACAAGTGTTTTGCTGTCATCACTAAATCCAAATTGTTGCTGCATTTCAGAGTATAATATATCAAAATGGTGTTATCTCAGCAAAATATGCTTTTATTTGATCAAAAATGCTGAATTTGAATAAAACTGATCCCACTGAGCAAACGACTTCCGTGGACGTCCAAAAGAAGTCGCTATTACATTGGTCTGTCCAGAATGTAATCTTAACATCTATACAACGTTCATATTTAGTTGTAACATTTTAAGGGATGTTGTTCAGCCTGGCTCAATTCTGGACATCTACAGACACCCAGAACTAGTCAAGAACAGACGCTGAGACAGATCATAATATGAACGTAATATAAAAGTTTATTTGACATCAAGAAATCAGTCTGGCCCAATGCTGGACGTATGTAGACGACCAGAACTTTTTGAAAATAGGCATTCCAACAGGCTGCAATCTGGAATTCCAGTGTCAAACAACATCCACAGCCTATAGAATTCTGAGAAGCTATTTGGGCATATGGACAACCAGAATGAGTTGGTGAACAATTGACTATCAAAGAGAAAAATGGGGGCAACTGCTGCAGTGAACCAGTCCGCTGTGGTAAAGAGGGAGCTGTGTCGGAGGGCGACACTTTCAATTTATTGGTCGCGGGTCACGACCAAAAGAACAAGATCCTGAATACAAGCAGCTGAAATGAACTTCCTTCTCAGGGTGGCTGGGCTCAGCCTTAGAGATAGGGTGAGGAGCTTGGACATGTGGGATGAGCTCTGAGTAGAGGCACTGCTTCTACACATCGAGAGGAGTCAGTTGAGGTGGCTTGGGTCAGGATGCCTCCCTGACACCTCCCTGGGGGGGGTGTTTCGGGGATGTCCATCTGGCATGAGACCTCAGGGCAGGCCCAGGACACACTGGGGAAATTATATCTCTTGACTGGCTTGAGAACACCTCATGGTTCCCCTGGAAGAGCTGGACTGGATAAGTGGAAGAAAATGGACGGACGGATGGAGAAAAAGATATTCAAGCAGACCAACTTAGACAGATCAGGTCACTATCTGAAAGTCTATTGACTGGAGAGTTGAGAAAGAGGCCCTGCATTAAAATTCAAAGAATATGCCAGGCAGTGTGTATTCCATACCAGAGACAGGCAGGCTGGGTAAATTGCCCTGTCAGCTATTGGTACCATTATGTTAGGCCTATACTTCATACACAGTACACAACACGTGTAAATTTAAAGGTTATACAGTATGATTAACAACTGAAATCCTTACAGGACATGAAGGAAAACACAGTGGCCAGTACTTAAAAAAAACTTTAAATCTGGATCATATACATATATATTCATACATATATATAAAAGAAAGGATGACCTGTAAAATGATGGGAAACAATGAGCAAACAATCGTTGGGGGGGCCGCCGCCTGTGTGGATTTGAATAGGGCTTGAAAGGCCACATTGATCGCGGAATGCATTGTGGGTAGCAAACACCATTTTTGCGGGCAACCTTCTTGTTCTTGACATCATCAACCCTTTGGGACCATAGACTGTATATAGGATGGACAGTGTGGCTCTGCCTTTTACCATTGTACGGTTTTGAAGCCAAAATACCCCCCTACAGTGGCCGCCATTGTGCAGCCAGAGTCTGCACAGTAGAGAATCTGTGTGGAGTTAAAAAAATAAATATTTATTTCTTTTTTTTTTCAAAAGTCTAATCTCTTCTTGGCTCTACTTCCTGACTTATGTTACTCTTCACGAAAAAAAGTATTTAAGAACGACAGCTGTCAGTCATTGCTAAATGTGACATAAACCCTGTTTTTTTTCTTTACCTCTAATAACTAATGAAAAAGAAACTTTTCAGTAAAAAGAAGACTTGAACACAATGCAGCCCAGTAATATTTTCATATCACCCCAGAGTACGGATGAAAGAAATGTTTCTACGAGGTATATTTATTTTTAAAAAGTTGCCCACAGCCCCATCTGAATGACTGGTGGAGATGGAGTTTTGTCCTATACTGGAGCCAGTCATCAGGGGGAGCAGTTTTCATGGTGACCTCAATTCGAGTGGAGCGAGGTGGCGTCCATTGTTTTACAGGACCAGGTGAGTCACACATTACTTCATTGGGAGCCGACCACCATATTTCTGCAGTCTGAGTAAGTACAGTCCTTAAAATATGGAGGCACAGAAGTTCATTCTACTTGCATTTGGAGTTTTATTTTTTCAGCCGTGTGCAATGATATTTTAAGGACAATACAATGTACAAATCGTTCCTAGCTTTGGAGAAAAATAATTGAAATATCAATAGCCTCCTCAGCTTGTCTACCTTCGGCCACTGGTGCTCTCCATTTAAGCCCCCCTCCCGCTCTGTCATGATCGAAATCGAGAGTGTGCATCCAACGCTGGAGTAGTGACGATGACTTCCTGTCATAGCTTTCAGAATAAAATACACTCAAACATGGTAAAACTCTAATTTATCAAGCGAGTGAGGTGGTTTGTTCTTATAGATTGTAAATTTACACAAAATAATGAACAATAAGTCCTTGTCCCTCAAGTATGGAGTTTCTATAGTATAGCCTATAAACAATTTATAACATAGAGAAAAATATTTTGAAGCAGCAAAATCGGAAGTAGCTGAACCATTGGCGGGCTTCCTGTAAACAAGCAGTTTCAGGTGCCCTCCGGTTACACTGACCGGAGCTTCCGGGCGCACTGAATTTATTTTACACACACACACACACACACATCTACACACACACACACTCCCAGACTCATGATGAATAGTATAAGTTTACACACAGACATGAAAGCTATTACCCCCTGTGTGAAAGGTGGTCCATGTGAATACTCAATGTGTGTGTGTACAGGTTTTCAGTGTGTGTTTCATAGTGTGTATTTACCCATTGACAGTGTGTGTGAATACTCAGTGTCTGTGAGTGTGTGCGTGTATGGTTGTGTGTGCATATTTTTAGTGCGTGCATGCAGCTTTTTAATGTGTTTAGCCTTTATTTACAGTGCGTATGTACCCACTATCAGTATGAGTGTATGTAAACTGCGTGTGTGTGAACAGATTTTTTGATGTGTTTTGCCCTGTTTCGGTGCATATGTGCCAATTGTCAGTGTGTGTGTGAGTACGCTGTAAGTGTGTGTGCAGATTTTTTATGTGTTATGCCCTAAACGGCCTCCCATACGTTTCTACTTAAACTTCCGATTAATCATTACTAATTAAAACTTCTTGTTTATAATATAGGATGTACACTGTGTGTACCTATTTTCTTTCTTTTATTTTTGTACTTGGAGAGTGAAGTGAACCGGTGACAAATTCCTTGTATGTCTAACATACGTGGCCAATAAAGTTGATTCTGATTCTGATTCTAATTGTTTTATGTTTTGTAAAAACCTGCTTTCATTACTAAACATTAGTTGTTTGTACTGTTTAGCTGGAGAGATTCAATGCACCAATCTTGTTTAGTAGAGATAACTCAGAATGTTTAACTTTATAAGAAAGGGGCGGGGCTGCACGGTCTCGTCAGGACGCAGCGTCTGACGATGCGTCAACGGCTCTCTACACTTGGCGGGACAAGTACAGACATCAGCGGCAGAGTGGATCCTTAACAAGAGGCAAACTTACTCCAAGTGGAGTGGTAAGTATATAAAATAATTGTTTTAGTGTAATTATCTTTGTTGGAACTTTTAATGCCCAAACACTTGGAAAGAACTTGTTGATGCTTCTTTTTTTCTGTGTAATGTTACTGTGAGAGTTAGTGCAGATGTTTACAGATGCTTATGGCTAACATTAGCTAATGTCCACCCAGAACAGTGTCAGCAGGCCTAAATGTTAAAGTTAGCTTAGCGTTAACAGTCTCAGGACAGCTCACATACTGGCGAGTGTGCGCAACTGTGTCATTGATATTTCCGTCATTTTGTGCGGTATTAAAG